>PTEX01000245.1:745412-765321 GCA_003342815.1 Eudromia elegans
GAGGGGCCGGGGGCGCTGGGACCGCAGGTACCGCGGGCGGCGGCGGCGGCGGCAACGGGCGGGGGGTCCGGCCGGCAGAGCGGCTCTGCGGTGCCGCGGAGAGAGGGCTCTGGCAGGGCCTCGCTTGCGGGAAAGGGACCGGGCACGGCGTCACCGCGAGCTCCCGCTGCCGCTCGGCCCCATTCGTAGCCTGCGCCGGAACGGCCCCAAAACTGTAGCGTAACCAGTTAAAAAAAAAAAAAAAAAAAAAAAAAAAAAAAAAAAGAGCTCTCTGCTGCCCCGAGGCGCCTCGTCCCGAGGCCGCTCAAGCGCCGGTGGCAGAGGCCGAGGCGGCTGCTTCATGTGGGAAGGGCAGTTGTGGTGGCGGCGCCGCTTCTCTCCTTGTCTCCAGCCTTGCCTTGGCTGTGCCTTACACCCCAGTGGGAAAATTGAGATTAAAACCCCCAAAGAAACTCACAGCGGGTTCTCCACTCATCCCTGTGCTTGCCCCGGGTGGAAACCTGGGGAGAGCGGCCGTGCTTGCTGCCCTTGCAGGGAGCCGAGGTTGTTTTGTCACTCGGTGTCTGGTGCAAGCTGTGTTGTGCAAAGCTCTTTTTGATGGAAAAAAAAAAAAAAAAGGGAAGCTGGAATGGCTTTGAAGTTGGGGCTGACAATGACTTGTGATGACTTGCTGGAAATGCGTATCTGGAGCAGAGCTGGCGCCGTCGAGCACGTTTGTGCTCAGCCCCTCGATCCCACCGTGGTTCCGCTCCTCATTCTGCGTTCACCCTTCCCTGTGTTTAAGGTTCTCTGTGTATCAGAGGTCCTCCCCTGCCTTCGCTCCCCGAATTCTTTCCCAGTCATGTAGTTTCCAGGACTTCCTTCACCTGCTGAACCTTTTACCAGCTTCTTGCTAAGAAGCCCTTGGACACGGTGCTGCTCGAGGGCCTTGGCCAGGCCAGGTGAGGGACACCTCCGAGGGCCGTGGCCAGGCCTCCTTATCCCACTTGCTCTCGGGAACCTACCATCCTATACACACAACAAGCCATGCTTTCAACAGCTGGATACTAGCCTTGCTTTTCCCAAGCCTTTGTGAGGCCTAAGCATTTAAGGATTATGGAAGCAGCTGCTCTGGAGAGGGTTTGGAGGGGCTGTCCTAGTTTTCCAGATGTGTTTGAAACTGTGAGTTGGGACTGGGAAATTTCATCGTCCTGTGCTGTGTAACAGCGAATTTATCCATTCGAGTTGGGGGCGCAAGGCTTGGCCCCTCAMGGGTACGTATGGACTGTGGAATGTCCCAGGCCACCCATGTCGGCGTCAGGGAAGTCCTGACTTTGGCAGGCGCAGAGCAGCCGTACACGTGTCCAAGGTCCCTATTGTGAATGCCAAATACCTGCCATAAAATAGGAATGAGAACGGGTACAGCGCATGGTTAGCTAATCACGCTGCAGCAGGTCTTAAGGAAACAGGTGAAAGCAAACAAGCAGCAGAACTAATAGTCTTGTCTACAGTCTTGATTCCCTTTTTTTTCCCCCAGCCTTTTAGATTGCCTGTTTTTCACCACAGAATTGCATGGAGGTGGCAGGCTGAGCTCACCCTATACTGGACATCGAGGAGAGGGTGCAGACGAGCAACGCTGAGAATTGCTAACTGTGAACAGCTTCTCTTGGAGGGTTATTTCTTGCCTAAATAGATGCTGGAAAAGGAGATTTCCTACCCTAGGTTGTTGATGCTGGCTCTGGTCAAGCACATGCAGGACAGAGTGTTTCCCCAGGACATTGTTAAAAACTTTGCAAAGCAGAAAGTACAAAAGCAGCCGAAAACAGCTCAAGCTGGGAAATGAAGAACATGAGGCTGAAGGTGGCCTCTGAGGCCCTGTTAATCACGAGGGGCTGTTGCATGTCCTCAGTACTTGGCTTTGTAGGAGTTTTGCAGGCTGAGCTACAAAAGATCATATAACGTGAGGGCATTTTTTTTCATTATTCTTTAAAGCATCTTGTTTTTTCATGCTAAAGGCAGAGCTTTAGAAGATGAAGCGAGAAATAGGGTGTTCCAAACTGTGAATTGCCATTTATTTATTTTCCCCTGCTTGACTTTGACTCAGCTTTGGATGTTTGGAAATCTCAGACTTTCCATTTTCTGAGCCATTTGCTTTTTTTTTTTTTTGCTCCAGAGTAAAGTTCATTACTGTTGTCTTTTTAGCCTCCCCAAACACACGCCAGTTTTATTTACTTGGTTTGAGTTAACACTTCCGCATGCTCTTAGTGCAAACTCTCACCACAAGAGAGAAATAATCTCGTTTTACTTATGTGTGCCCCTTTGAAAATCCACTAACCACTTCTAGATCTCCTTGTTGTATGAGACAGATAAACTATGGGTTAAACTATGGTAGAGAACTGAGCACAGAACCAAACCAATGTTAGCACCTGTATGAAATCCAGATAAAATGGCTCTCCTGTGGGTTAAAATTCTGCCCTAAGCTATAAAGCTAGCAAAGAGAGCAGCTGGCATCAGTCCTACCGATGTCTTGGGACTCTTCCTCTCTTTCAGTTGTGCAAAGTTTGCCTCGGACCTCACCAGAACCGTCTCTGCTTTCAATTAAAATATGCATCCGTAAGCTTGCTTTGCTTTCAGATTTTAAGTAGCGACTGTAAGTAAACTTCTTCACTTTCCAATTCCTGATCTAATATGAGATGATAACATGAGAGAGGTGGTTAACCTCAGAGTCAAATATAGCTTAGCTATTAAACGTGCTGTAACTGCTCTTGCAATTAAAGTGAAGTCATGGTGACAAACTGAAAAAATGTTCTATTGCTGCCCTCGGAATTAGGGTATTTTGTAGGATGTGGAGGTTCTTGCCTGCTTTGGAGCTCTTTGGGTGCGGATGGATGGAAGAGTAGAAGGATATGGCAGTGCCTTTGCTGGAAAACTTAAGTGTAGAATGAGTTCTGGGAAATAATCAGGTAGCAAAATGCAGGCAGGCAAGTTAATTTGGGATCAGATCTCCCCATCTAAAGACAAATGTGCTGCCTGGTTTTGAGTGCTGGTTGCCTACTGGTTGCTTGGAACGCCCGGAGCAATCTTGGAGCATTTGGAGCAGGGCTGCAGGCAGAGCATAGTTATTTGTATAACAATGTATATGGTGCTTTATAAACCCCAGACAAGCACACTGAAGCAAGTGCAAGTTCTTCCTGGCTCAGGATTGCAGCTTCTGAAATAAGGTTTTGCCTCCGTCTGAGTATTGCCCTCGGTGGGAGCGACCCGTCTTGTGTCGTGTGGCCTCCTCTGAGTTGGTCTGGTGMCTGCACTTTTGCTGTGGGGAAGCTGGTATTTTCTCCTGTATTTCCCAAAGCTGGAAAATTAATTTGCTGTGAACACATAAAAACTGCCCTGCAGTTTCAGTGGACAGGGAGCCGCTGAGTGTTGGCACTGCTGTAGCTCTTGTCTCTCTCTCTGCCAACAGCGACTGGTCAAACGCAGAGAGATTTGCCACAAAATCAGTATAATTGAATTTATGTAGCGAGCCATGTTGCTGTTCACCTGGAAAAAAGACTGGTGTCTTCTAAAACCTTGTTGAGGGAGCAGGTGTTTGTCATGTCCCAGCTACTTTCAGTAGTTTCCTCTTAAAACATGTTAATAAACTGACTGAACGTCWGATTTTTGGTCAGAAATGCCCTCTGCAAAGGATTTCCTCCTAACGTTGCAATTCATTAGTCCAGATGTCAATAATTAAAATGCAGCGTTCCTTTCAGATGGTCTCGTGGCAGATAAAAGGTCTCAGAAGATCTGAGATCGTTGTGTTTCTTTTGGCACTSCAGCTGTAAGGCACAGCCCGATCTTTTCCAAGTACAACTTGCAACAATAAAGAAGTCATCCTTTAGGCTTCTCATTTTCCTTGTATTGCGTTGTCTTTCCCCCAGTGTGTAAATTTGAACTTTTTGCTCCTTTCTGAATATTAAGCAATATAATATGTTAGGCAATGTGCTCTGAAAGTTCAGTCTTGTTGGGAAATAAAGGAGGTGAGTGACATTAGATGGGGTAACAGGAACCCTCCTGCCTTAGTGCTGTGCATGTTCACCCAGAACTGCAAAGGGTGCCTGGCCCTGCAAGGCTGGTTGAAAATTAGGGTTTCTTCTTTGCACTGCTCAAAACATTGATGACCTGCAGCTTGCTAAGGGGCTGGGCAGGAGGTTTTGGAGAGGAGGGATCATCACTGCTGTATTTCTTTACCAGCAGAGACTAGAAGTCAGATCCTGGCAATCTTTTTCTCTTTTGAAAAAAAAAAAAAACAACCACCAGTATTTGGAATAATTTCTTCATGTGTATTTGGAAAAGAAGCTCGGTTAGCATCAAACCATAGCCTAAATAGAGTTAAGGCTTTAGACTGTGTTTGGATAGGTCTGATAAGTGGCCCCTTCTGAGACTGGAAGTTTTGAGCACTTGTCCACAGCAAAAAAAAAAAAAAAAAAAGGTTTTTGTTGCTCTTTGAGGACTTGTGTATTACATTAAAGCAGCAGGCTGGCAACCTCACAGTCACAAGTAATAGAGAAATGAGACAAAAACAGAAGTCTCCAAAGATTGTTCCCTATAAGCTTCTCATCTCCTACATGGACTTATCCCTTGGGTGCTTTTTAGTTTGTTTGGATTCTTCTGGTTTGAGCCTTGTCACGTCTGCCCAGTGACCATCTGATTCACAGTGCTCCTCCCCTGGCACCGCCTGAAGATCAAGTTAATGTTGAAGTTTTTACAGCACCTTCTCGAGCTGTRACTGTCGACCAAATGTTGCAGACAAGGAAGGAAACCAAGGAGCTGCCCGGGGAGTGAAATGCTCCTGTGCGTGCTTGCAAATGCTTTAAGAGCTGTCCTGTGACATCACGTTTAATTTAAATGCTCAGAGCTGCATTGTAAAATGCTGTAAGTGTCTCTTTTGCCACCATTCAGGCCTCTCTGCACCCTGACCAGCAGATCCGCAGCACTGAGGTGACTTTGAAGCCTGGGAGTGACCAGGTTTCTTGGCAAGTCCCACCCATTGCTGGGGTTGCAGGGAAACGTCCGCACAGACCTGCCTGCTCTGAAACCGTTTTCGGCTTCTGGCTTGGTTGTGGGCAGCTCTGCTGCTTGCTTTTGGAGTGCCAAACCAACCAAATACAACCCTGGTGCAGTTTGAGGCCACTTCTTGGGACTCTGGGAGTTTGGTTTTGCTTTTTTTTTTTTGGATTAAGCCACTTTGGCAACCTTTGGAGAAGAGGGAGCAATTTCCACCCCACCACCCATCCCGTGCTTGTGTTGACACTGCCCATGTTTGAGCATCCTGGTGCACAACTCACTTTTCCAAGCCAGCTTTTCTGAGCCTGTTTTTCTTCATTTTGAGTAAACTCTGCAAACTCAACTCATTTTGTATCCTGAATCCTTGCAGGAGCTAAAGATACAAAACAGCGCCTAGAAGGGCCCACTGATTTATTTGTTCTTGTCTAACTCCAGCAACAGAGGAGATATCAATAATAAGCCTCACATCTCAGAGGTCTTCTTTTCCTTTTTTTTCCTTTTTCTGGGAACAAGAAATACATCTCTAAGGAATAGGCTGAGAAATAGCAGCTGCCCAGCGTGGGCCCTGCTCTGAGTTTGGGGATTTCTGCTGTAATGTTGAGTTTGGCCTCGTCGAGCTGTTGCTGGTGGTGAAGGAAACGTGCATGTTGATGAGCTGAAGCCTTGGAGAGTCAGGAAAGGGCCCTGCTTGGCCACGCGCTGCAGTCCTCGTTCTGCCGGGTATGAAATTGGAAGTGGATTGTGCTGCAGATGTTATCTTCGGATTGCAGGGACTTCGCTGCTTGCTGCAGCCACAAAAATCTCGCTGCTTTTCCTCTGTATTTACTGCATGACGTGACTCGGTCGCATATTAAAGCGGTGAGTTCAGACTACACCCTGCAACGGACCCTAGTGAGGAAATGCCAGACCTCTTGTGTTAGAAAACCCCGCGTTTCCCGCTTGACCGCAGCATGGCCATTCCCTCAGCCCCAAACGGGGCTCTTGGGACGAGGATGCGGCGCAGCCACCATCCATGGAGCACGATTTGCCTCCTGAAAACACTCCCAGGCTGCAGGGAGGGAGGGCAGTTTGCTTCCAAGACACAAACGGACTTTTTTCTTTTTCTTTTTTCCACTCTGGACTTAAAAACCAAACAACGTTTTGGCTGAACAAATGGAATGACACTTTATATTGAAAGCATTTATCCGCCCTCATCTGGGTCAGCGAGAGGCTTTGAAAATTGAAAGAACTCCTTAACTTACAAAATAGCAGACGTAGGTCAGTCCAGTTGCATTTATCATCTTGCTTTTTGCTCCGTGGCATCATAGTGTTTTTCTTTCTGTTTTTTTTTTTAAGTATTAGATAAAGAGATGCTAACCTGGCATGCTTTTTGCATGGATGGAGAGCTAGGCTGAGCCTGCCAACTTCACCCTAAAGTTGCAGGAAAGGTTCCCGTTCCTCTTGGCGCCCTGCCCCACGCTCCAGCCTCATGCTATCCACTTGCAGAGGCAACTCTCAAAAGCAACTTTAATAAAATGAGAAATTAACTGGGAAGTTTTTAAGAGCCTTAAATGCAACTTCTTGCAATAAAGCCTTGAATGCAGCTGCGTTGTGGTGGCCAGTGAATGTGGCTGGATGCATTCGCATCGCCCCTGACAGTGTTTTCAGGGCTTCTGCGATCACGTTGTCACTCTGGATCTTTATTTATTTTCCTCCTTTTTCTGCAGTCCAGCCAGGAACAAGCCCTTATTTCCTTCAGCTATTTTAGTTTGCTCTCGGCTTAGCTGAACCTGACGAAAGCGCCACTTCGTGGGAACGTTTCCCTCCTGTCACGTGGCGGCTGGCGAAACAAAAGCGTTTCCTGCGACGGGATGGCGAGGGTTTATCTGCACACGTCTGCCTCTGGCAACACACCGTGGATATCCCCCCCTATGCTCCCCCATCTCCCCTGGCCCCAACAAAGTGTTCTTTCCTGGTGTAAGTCTGTGTTTTTGAGAGCGATCAGGTGGTTATGGCCTTAGTGAAGCTCTCGGAAGCTTCAGGGTGTTCAGTGCCCGCACGTCCCCGGTTGGGATGTAGCACGTGGGATGTGGATTTCCATACGTTGATTGCGTTTCCTTAAGGAGATTAAAAACTTGAGGACAGGGAGGCACTGGTGGGTTTGATAGTTTGATGGATACGCTTTAGAAAGCTTGGAAGACCCTGAAGGCAACTGGAACAAGTGGTCTTGCTGACCTGAGTTGCTTGAGGATGGCCAAGGACCATGCTCAGATGAAACTGTAGCTCAAAGGATGTGAATTAGGGTTTTCAGTACTGCTGCAGCCTGGTGAAACAGGCACAGGGAGCTTTCCTGCGCGGGCAATTCCAGGCAGAAAGACTTCCTCGGGGAAAAGGGTGGCTGCCGGGAGCTCTTGTTGGAAAAGGCAAATTTGCAATTCCAATGTGAGCTTATGAGCTTGTAAGTGGGACACTCGAAGCCTTAATTTTAGGTTATGGCAGCATCTTAAAACAATTGCAAGGGAGAAAATGCCAGTGAAAGTAGTGATTCTTTTTGGAGCACGTGTCCTATTGCAAGGGCACTGGCAGCCCACAGGAGGGTGACGAGGGGAGATCTGAGGTGTCTGCCCTTCATCTTGGTGCCTCTTGCCGCAGGTCTCTACTGCTGGCGCTGGTCCCTGGAGCTGCCATGACGACAGGCGACTGCTGCCACCTCCCCGGCTCCTTGTGTGACTGCCCAGGAAGTGCCACCCTCTCCAAGTCAGTGGAGGACTCGGACATCGGGCGCACGCAATACGTCACACAGGTCACCGCCAAGGATGGCCAGCTGCTCTCCACAGTCATCAAGGCACTGGGTGCACAGAGGTAAGGGGCTGGTGCTCGCTCTGTCTGGTTTTCATTTTTTCCCCCTTCTTCTGTGGCTTTTAAGTATAGCAGGGGACATCAGGGTCTCATCTGTGAATGTGCTTCCCGTGAGGCTAATATAGAGGATGATTCCTCATTAGCCAAACAATGTCCCAACCCGTGCTGCCTGCTTGCAGCAAGCAGATGGATTTGTCAGATCCCCATGGACATGTGGCTACTCCAGTGTGTGCAGCAGAGGTGCCTGGCTGTTCATGGAGATGATTTAAGGGCAGAAGATGGAGCAAATCCCCTGTACCAAGATGGTCCTAGAAAAGAAGCTAGATGCACATTTGCAACCCCAGGAAGAGGACAGCATCAGACTTTGATCCTTCCTGACGCGACTTCTCCTCGCATGTCCTGTGCAGTATCCGGGCTCTTGGTGTTGTTGCTGAGCCCAGATATTGAGACTAGTCCAAATTTGGGTTCAACTCCTATCTCAACAACTGATTTTCTTTTCTCAGCAAAGTAGGCCGAACACTGATGAGGTGTGAAAGCCACGAGCATAAATGTGGGGGAGGAAAGCAGAAAGACTACATGAGAACTGAGGCAAAAGTAATTGCTATGTCAAGCAGATCTGGAGCAGGGAGTTAAAAATATGAGCGGAGGTCGGCTTGCTTTGTAACAACACACAGGCTGGGAGGGGAGCTGCGTGCTCCTGTAAAACCAGGTGAGGTGGGGAAATGGTCTGGGATTACAGGACAAAAGACAGGATTCCTCGTGCGCCAGCATTTGTTGCAGATCATTTTTGGAAGTGCATGAAATAAGAGAAGCTGGGATCCAGATAGGAAGGTAGAAGGACCGATGTTGTAATATAAACTGTTGCAGCAGATCAAAATCTGACAAACAAGGCCACGCCAGGAACAGTACAACTGTAATAAAAGTGGGATTAGTGATCCCATCTCTATAGTGTGTGGGAAGAGTGATTTGGAGGCTGTATCGAGTAGAGGGGGTGCAATCAGATCCCCTTTGCCACCCGCTGGTTAGGAGGGAAGGAGAAACAGTGTGATACAAACTTTTTTCTTGATGTGTCAGCAAATTCTTTCCTTCTGGATTGTTTAGTGGTAGCCAAGGTTATATTAATGCACTGGAAATCTGAAACTCCTCAAACAGGAAGAGAGTGGATAAAATATCTTGCAGATGCATTTCTTAGGAAATAGCAGCTGCATGAGAGCGCTTGAGGCTTGGAGGGTGTGGGGCGCTCTCTGTCCCTGAGTCTGTGATTTCGTCTCCTCAATATTACCCTGAGCTTTGCTCCAAAAAAGAGGTTGTGGGACCATTATGGATTCAGATTGGAAGGGACCTTTGGAGATGAACTAGTCAGGCACCTTCTCAAAAATAAGGAGAATTTCATAGTTTGATCAGGTTGCTCAGAGCCTTGGTCAGTGTAGTTGTCAACTGCAGAGTCTGCTCCAAGGAGAGTGATGCCCCCACCTCTGCAGACCCCTGTTGCCAGGCTTGTCCCTGAGCTGAAGCTGAAGTGCTCCTGCTTGCTAGCCATTCCCTGCCCTTCAAGACCCAATGCTTTTCTCTAGAATACTCCCTACTTGGAGAATGTTCTGGATTCTGCTCCACTGGGCCTCGGTCTTGCCTGGCTGTGCAAAATAACGAGGGGAGTGTTGCTGATTTTGAAGATCTGGGCTGTGCTTTGTTGCAATCCCACAAACGTTTTTTTGTGGACTGGGTTTTTTTTTCCCCCCTTTTTTAAGTGCCAGTCACAGCCGAGTAGGAGCTGCAAGATGAGATCTGTGTGGAGCAAGGTGGCAGCTGATACAGCCCACTTGGGTTTCCAGTGGGCACAAAGGAGTGTCGTCAACAATAAACATTTCCTACCCTGCCTCCCAGCCCCAGCTGGGAAACTATGGATAGAAGAGGAAGGATGTTGCACGGAAGAAATGTCTGGTTGGATGACAGAAGTGAGATGTGAGGTGTGTTTTTCATAGTTCAGGGTAAATTTAGGGTAGGTGGTAGGTAGAAAATGGGTAGGTGGGTTGCTAAATGTGACTTAGATTGAGATTCTTGTCACAGCAGCCTGCTCGTTGGCATCTTTGAACACCCAACATGCTGTGCTGGGTGCTGTTAGTGCCTCTCTGGGGCTTGGTGGCATCAGACCTCATCCTCTGGACGTAGCTGCATCATTCTGCCTGCTCTGACTGTGATTTCWTTGTCTTTGTCTGTCTCTTCAGCGACGGTCCCATCTGCCGAATCTGTCATGAAGGTGGAAATGGGGAGGGCTTACTCTCCCCGTGTGACTGCACAGGAACCCTGGGCACTGTGCACAAGAGCTGCCTGGAAAAATGGTTATCCTCATCCAACACAAGTTACTGTGAGCTCTGCCACACAGAATTTGTTGTAGAGAGAAGACCAAGGCCTTTGACAGAGGTACTGCTTTCTTACTACTTCTCTTTGATTTCTATTATTAAACAAGAATGATTTATTTGCCCTATTGTTCTTGTGGTTTCCACTGTGTCCACCTTAACACCGACAAGGAAAGGTTCGTGTTGCGAGGCCAGAGCACTGTAGTTGGAAAAATTTGATGGCAACAAAAGGGCAAAAACTCTTTGTGAATTCCTTGTTTGCTGCCTGCCAATAACAGGAGCAGAAAACTTTGCATGTCTGCAGACCCACTTTAATGCCAGAGCACCCAAAGATAGAGGTCACTGCCCAACCTTCTGAAATGCAAAGCTCTTGGAAATACAATCCTTATTTTCCTGTTAGCTTTAATCTTATCTCGGTGTCACATTAGCATAACTYTTGTGCATGTGACTAACTTGCTACGTTTTGCTCTGAAAAGTGAGATGCTGCGACTGATGGTGATGCTCATGGGGGACCTCATGTGAGCTTGTAACGTTGGGGTCCAGCTCTTTCTATCCTCCCCTCAGATTTCTGCACACTGCTAAGCACATTTGTGCTTTATGATGTATTAGACATTTCAGCTGGATATCCCCTAAGTGGAACAAGTAAACCATCTGGAAGCAGAATCCTTGTAAATAAGCTTGAGTTGTGTTGGCAAATGAGTTAGGGGATGGTGAGGCAGTTGGGGTTTCTGACTGTGCTGCAGAGCTACATAGAGAGGGGATGCTCACAGGGTTTGGTTTCAATATTTGTGGGTTTTTTTTGTTGCTTCTTGTGTTTCAAACTGGTGCAAAGCATTACTGCTGTACTGGGGTCCATGAGGCTGCAGGAGGAGGTGGGTGAAATAATTCTTAACTAACTTGTTAGCTGCCAGTAAGAGATCAAAAAGGTTAATTCTGGTGAGTTACTATGATGGCTTAGGGCCTACTGTACATACCAGATTCYGCAGCCCACACGAGATTAAAATGAGTTGCAGTTTTTCCCAGCTCTSTTTCCACTCCCATCAACTCCCAAGGCTACTTCCTTTCCCATCCCAACTTGCTCAGGAAACGATACCAGCCTCCTCCTTCCTGCGGTCCCAGCTCTCCTTCATTCACTGTTATCTCCTCTGGGTTCCCAGATAGTCCTGGAGGCAAAAGAGCCCTCCGACTGGAGAAGCATTGGATCATCAGTTCAGAAAACGGATCTGGGTTTTAAATGATTGTTTAATTTAGAAACAATTATCATGGACTTGACAGCACCAGATAGAAAGGAGCCTTCGATGCTTCAGCCTTCAATGCTGAGCTGAATCGTATAGTTAGAACTGCAGTTTGTAAAACAGCTTTTACGTCAGTGATTAGTACGGCCTGAGTCTTATCGTTTTCTCCCAGCTGCTAAGACAGAGATAAAATGTCACTTTGACCAAAACCTTTCAAATGGATGTTCCAGAGGTTGAAAACCACTGCTTTAAAACACAAGGGGACAGTTATATCTTAGCATTGAGAACACACTGCAGAAACACTCCATAACACCAACCTGGGAAAGACTTGCACAGGTCAGTGTTCAGAGTGCAGGTTCCAGACATTTTAGCGTAAGAACTAGTAAGTTTTTCAGCCACAGATACCAACAGTTGGAAGAGCATTTCATCATAGCTCACAGATGCTGTAGCACCTTGTAAAGAGAAGTAACTTAGGAAAGAGGACACTTGAGCAAAAGCTGAAGGACTGATGTGTCTTGAAGTAGTTTCTGCTGTCACCCTGAGGTTTGAGCTCCCAGCAGGCGAGAGAARCTCTTGGCAGCAAAGCCACACTTGCTTTGTGCACTTTGTTGTCCACATTCCGAGGTGGATGATCAAGCAGCAGGACCATCGGCTTTTAACTCCTGCCAAAATGAGTGAATAACCCTCTGAGATAGAGCACGTTGTGACCAACAAGGGATCCAGGCTCAAAACAGTGAGAGTTAGGAGATGAGGGGCTGGGTGATGACCCTCAAATGCTTCGGAGTGTGAATTATTCCTTAGCTCTTGGGTTTGTGTAGGGTCCATGTGCCCCGYGAAGGGGGTTATTTTCCTCAGTCCAGTGTCTCTCCTTGGGCTTATTATTCACTAAGAGACCAACTAATGAAGCTGGGTGGCTTTCAGAAGCGGGTTTCATCAGTGGAGGCTCTGCCCTTGGTGCAGAGCCCTTCTGAAACTGCTGATAACCTCTTTGTCAGCTCGCCTGCATTTCCCCTTAGTGCCCTTGGTCTGCAGCCTGCTTTAATCTCATCACTGCCAGATTGGGCTGAAACTCTTCCCCGAATGCTTTTTACAGCATTTCAGCCTCCGATTGTACAGCCACTTCTGAGAACAGGATTAGGGAAGGAGACACTGCATAGTCATTGAAAAATGACATGATTTCCTAAACTTTCTTATCTACAACATTTGCCGGTGCTGTCTGACACAGAGGGGAGGCAAGGGCTGCCAGGAAACTTTTAGGGAAGTTTTGTGTGTGTGTTTGAACCTGCTGCAGAGTCACCGTGGTGAAAACACACGGGTGACCAAGCGTCGCTGGCGTCACCATGTAGGGAGCAGCCCGACTGTGCTACAAGAGCTGCGTCCCTGCGGGTTGTGAGCTTCAGAGGGCGCTTCCTGCAGGGCTGGCTCCATCCCAAGGCCCCATGGTGGCTGAGCAGACATCCCCCAGGCCAGTGAGCAACATCCGGACCTGGGCTTGACGCAGGACCTGTTGGGACAAAGGTCCGGCTGAACTATGTGCTACTCTCCCTGCTAATGGAGCAGCTCTTACAGACTTAAAGGCAGCAACTTTGTTCAGCACTGGTTGAAGTTTCTATTTTTTTAATAGAATTGGATATTACTTTCTTTAAGCTTTATTTGTGTTGTGGTCTATTCAATTGAAAAAGATCATTAGTGTTTGCTGCTAATGTGCCTGCTGTCCGAAGCAGGAGCGGGGAATCCTGCGAGCTCAGAGCGGGCCCTGGCAGTGGGTGTGGGGATGGTATCTCTGGCTGTGCAAACTCCTTGAGTTATTTTTTAACTAGGAAGCTGCAAAAGCACAAAAGGCTTTTGTTCATGGTTAGGCTGTGAGTGTGATGGGCTGAACRCATTTTGGGGGGCTTAATCCCTACAGGTGACAGGGGAGAGTTGAAGTGAAGTCCCAACGCAGGTCTCTGTCACTGTCGGCTACCCGCACAAGGTGTCCGTGCTGCAAAAGGACCGAGTGGCTTCTCTTGGGCCCTTGGAAGTGGCCTCAGGCTGAAGAGGGTTGTAGCTCTCGAGCCAAGAGGGTGTCCCCAGCAAGAAATGCGACAGTGCTGGGATATCAGCCTTGACCTGCAGTGCAGGCCACGAGGGTGAGGGACTCCAACTTTGCCAGAATCACCAGGATTAGCTTAAAGCCAAGTGGCTTTTGCTCCAACTTTTTTTTTTTCCCTTTGTGCTCTATTAGGCATTTTTAATTGAAGATGCTTGGTTTTCCCYGTCTGCTTGTGCTCTTGATTCACCTAAACTGGGTATTTTATGGAGGCCAGTTGTTTTTTATTAGCTAAAGCAAACATTGCTTTGGGATGCAGCCTCTGCCCTACTCCAGAGAYGAGAGGGATGTGACCTGGCTCTCCCACCCTTCCTCCTGCCCTTATCTTCCTCACAGGCCCTTTTGCTTTCCCTGAACTCTTTGACTTAACTCACAGCCCCATTCTCTTCTCCATTTCTCCTGAGTTCCACTATCCCCTTCCAGTTTTAAAGGACCAGGTGGCCTCAAGAGGAGAGCAACCCRCTCAGAAGTGCTGCCCGTCATCCCAAGGATGTGACAGCCAGACCTGTGTCCCTTCCAGATTGCTTTCTATTCCAGAGCAGTTGTATTTGGTCACAACCTGGAAGATGACCGAGTTGGGCTTTTGTTGCTTCTCCTGTTTACTTGGAAAAAAAAAATTGTTTAATCCAACTGACTGCTTTGGGATTGTTTGCAAGGTTTATTTTAAGCCTCGTGTGCATTAATGTGCTGCTGCGCCCTGAGAGGACCTTGTTGCATCGCYGCAAATCGGCAAAGCAAATCAAAGGCTTCAGAAAGAAGCCAATTTGCTTCCTGCCTTTACGTGCTTAGCTCCCATCCTGGTGGAGGACAGGAGAGTTTCAAAGGTCCCAARGCATGGAAAGAGAATAAGATGCAGCGAAATACCCAGCTGCCGTCAGTCCCTAAGGTTCTTGTTTATACGAAGGTCAAATAATGACCCTGGACTGTCCTCGCATGCAGGGATGGGATGGTCTAGCATTGCTGTAGAGGGGTATTGGTCCAGCTTAGGTAGTTTAGCATCCATCCAGATGCTCTTTGGAGCAGGGAAATCCAGGAGATGCCGTTTGCAGGAACAGTGTTCGTGGTGCTTTAGAGGAGCTGCCAGCCACCCTCACTTCCTCTTGGGCCCGTGGTCCTTATCTTCCTTTTGTAGCTCGTCTCCCTGTAATCTTGTCCTCAAAGCCATGCAGAGGGCCACTTGCAGCTCTGCCTCTCATCCAAACCTCACTTGTGACCACTCTGAAATTTTCCTATGACTCGCTGTCAAATCGCACTCAGAGTGGCTTCAAAAATGCTTTTTATTTGTATCATGGGAACACTCCATTGGCCCAGAGCTCTGCTCTTCAGCTCACAGCTGCCTTGTTTGTGCCCTGTCTTGATTTCTCAGGTGCCTAAGGTCACCTTGGAGCTTTCTAGCCCTATTTGATGAAAGTTTATGTGGGTTAAGTGAATCCAGCAGGCCCACTCGCTGGCACAGCCCAGACTAATGCCCTTTCTCCTTTCCTGCCTGCAGTGGCTCAAGGACCCCGGTCCCCGCAATGAGAAGAGGACCCTGTTCTGCGACATGGTGTGCTTCCTCTTCATCACTCCGCTGGCTGCCATCTCCGGCTGGCTGTGTCTCCGGGGAGCCCAGGATCACTTGCAGTTCAACAGCCGCCTGGAGGCCATTGGCCTCATCGCACTAACTATAGCACTTTTTACAATCTACGTTCTTTGGACACTGGTGAGTGCACGTGAGAGGATCGCTCCCTGCTGCCCAGGGCCCTCTTTGGTTAAAAAAGGAGGTCAGGGAAGTGGCTTGTGCTCTTTCGGTGCAGCTGGCCGTTTTGCTGACACCCTTCCTGAGCAAAGCTTGGGTTCTTTTGCTTGCATGTCCGTTGAGTTATCTTTACGCGGGAGCTGCTGACGTTGCTCGTGTGCCCTTTGCTGGGCTGTGCACAGAGGAGCCGGAGCGAGGCGGAAGGAGGTGCCATCCTGGTACGTAGGGTTTGAACGTTCCTCGCACCTCTGTCATGCGAGCTCTGCTGCTGCAGCTGCCCTTCGGTGTGGAGGAAGCAGCCCGTGCACCGAGTGTGTGCAGKCTCTGCTGCTGCCAGAGCGCTGGGGAGCTGCCCAGGGCAAACCCTGGCACTGTGCGACCCGAGCTCTGGCGCGCACTTGCGCAAGCTTCATTTCTGGGGCAAGTCGAGCTAAAATTGGAAGTGTTCAGAGGAGGCACTTTGGTTTTCCCAGGCCTACTCCAGAGCCCCCGTATTCGGACTTATGATCAGAGGTGGCTGCCGTAGCTGTGGGCTGAGCAGCACGAAGGGCTGTCACCGAGGCCAGGGTGATGTGATGCTGCTGCTGCTTTCATAGAGCAGGAGCTTTCCTTGAGCATTACATTATTAGCTYCCCCTTCACAGCGGGTCTGAACACTATAGCAACATGATGAGAGGCATTTGCTTCTCTTCCATAAGTAAATGATGGTATTTTCACAGTTGTGTTCCTGTATTGGGAAAAGATGGGAGTGTGAATAGGCTGAATTGCCCCTCACGTGGCCCAGCCCCATCGCTGGTAGCAGATAGGAGTGTCCTCTCGATAGGAGCACTTTGTCGTGTTTTCCAGCTGAGTGACACATGGCGTTTCCTTAACTCCTACAAAACCAGGAACTTTGCTCTTGATGAGTGGCTGGCTAGAATAAATATTCAATTTTCTTCCTTGCAATTTTGAGGGAAAAGAAAAGAGAAAGCAAGGAAAAGATGTCCTTTTTTCCCCCTCTTGTATTCCTCAAAAATTCCTAAGGCAGAGCCATGCGTTGGTGGTATAGTGGTTAGCATAGCTGCCTTCCAAGCAGTTGACCCGGGTTCGATTCCCGGCCAACGCAACGAGCTTTTTTTTGGCCTCAAAGGTCTTTTCCAACCRTTAATGATTCTGACTTCAAAGMAAGTGGTAGGAGACAATCCAGTGGGGTTAGGGGGAGCAGGAGAGGGCCGGGTGAGGAGGGGAGGCCGCTGGGCAAGCCGGGAGCTGCCCCTTGCTGGGCTGCTCTGAAAGCGCAGCGCCAGCTCTGCCCTGGCGTCCTCTGCTCTCTCCCCCTGGTGGACTCTGTGCAGAAACGGCCAGCTCAGGAGGAAGAGTCTGCGCGGAAGAAGTGGTTCAAAAAGGTCGACTCAAATGCTGCTGCTGCAGACCAAGGAGAGAAGGTTTCTGCATAAGATCCCCTGGGATCTGTTGAGGCTGGAGGAGTTGGTTTGGATTTGACCACTTCAGAAGTGGCAAGATCTCATTGAGAGGCCTGGTTTAGTCCAGCCCTGGTGCTGGCTTCACTGTGTGCCTGGGGTGAAGAAGCCACTTCTGGTTCTTCCCTTCCMCGTCTCTGTGGCTTCTCTCCCAACCCCACTGTGTCCCTCTGTGCTGGTGCTGCCCAGGAAGCCCCTTTGGTTGCCTCGGTCCTGTGTCAGCAGGAGATGGATTTCCCATGCAAGGCTGRCCCGTGGAGCACCTCAAAGGGTTTGGGGTTGGTGCTGCCTTTGTTACTTCAGAGAGGGAGTGGAAGAGCCGGGAAGCGCGAACAGAGTGGATGGGGTCCTGGCGTCCCAGCCGTTCTTCTAGGAGGGAGGTAACCAGAGCGCTGCCTTGTTGCCCACCAGGTTTCGTTCCGCTACCATTGCCAGCTGTACTCAGAGTGGCGAAGGACCAACCAGAAAGTCCGCCTGATGATCCCAGCCTCGCGGGGCCCTCATCCTGCGCCCCAYTCCTTGCTTTCTGCCAAACTCATGAAGAAGAGCGCGGATGAAACCACCGTCTGAGCCAGCCCTCGGCCACCGCCTKCTGTGCCGCGAGGCTGCGGCCGGAGTCGGGACAGCCCTTCGGGACAGGCGACAGGAAAGAGGTTCAGGTTTCTCTGTGGGTGCCGGAGGCACTAGGAAACAGTCGTCCCACTCGAGGGGACTTTGCAGTCTGCACATGTTTGATGCCCCGCAAACGGACACGTGAGAGAAATGTGTCGCGTGGAACAGCTCGAAAGAGCCAAACGGCGAATGTGCCTGTGTGCAGGGACACTTTCCTATAACTAAATACCATATGTGGAAAATCTCCTATATATGTATATCTATATATAATATTATTTTTTAATGGCCATGCATATTGTGTTTCAGTCCTTTTGTGTTGATGTTCTAAGCTTCAGTATAGAAGCTGGCAGCCTGATCTCATTCAGAGGTTAAATCTATGCCTTTTTCTCCATGTGAACATTTAAAGAACATTTTTCATTGACCGTTCTTGAAAGCCCCCCTTCTCCTTTGCACTAAATGGGTTTTGATAATATTGCAGCAGCCTTTTCCGTTGCTCTTTGGTCTCTCTTGTGGTGTTTCCGTCCTTTCTAGGAAGTTGCGTGTTTTTAATAATTATTATAATCCCAGAAGGAGTAAAATGACATAATACTGAATGGAGACATTTTGTATTGTAAAATACTGTAATTTTGAGAATTTCAAAAGAAGTCTCAAATGAGAAAGCCTTTTCCTGTGCAGATGTGATCTCACAAACCACTTTCTTCCCAGATCCCACTCATCTCCAGGATGCAGATGCGCTCGGCTGTTGTACGAACGTCCCCCTAGCAAAGGCAGATGGAGGATGCGGGGGTGGGAGGCGATGGCTCCTACTAGCTAAACTCAGCATTGCCTTTTGCTGTGAAAGTGCTTGGAAGGGACCTTTTCTAACTGCAAGAGGTGAGCTTTGGAGTTTGCTGCTGTATTTCACTGTCTTGAGGCTGCACCTCTCGTTACTCAGTTCCACATGTCCCTTACCAGGGCAGGTCGTGCTCTGCAGTCTCAGCTGCCTCTGCATTTTCCTCACACATCCCTTGGCTGGAGCTAGAGGAACTGCTGAGGTTTAGTTCACTCCTGAAACGGCTGCAGCGGGACCATGGGCCTGTCCCCCAGCGAGATCACTCCATCCTCAGGACCTGTGTCCACTTCCYTCTTTAATCTCCTGTTCCAGGATCATTTTCTGTGATATCCCAGCACTTTTTCCAAAAGCCGCTGCCTGCCAAGACTTGGCCTGGCAGATAACGGTCCAGTTTGCTCTTTTCTCTGGGCCAAAGGATCAGATCACGGGGTTGACAACAGGGACCTGTGTTTTCTGCTCCCCTCTCTCTCTCCCAGGCCCCTTCACCCTTTCTTTCCTCCTTTCTACTCCCAGGCCCCGAAGCTCCCGTGTGGGTGCTGCCTCCCTCCCCAGGCCCCTTCTCTGGGCACTGAGCTCTGTCTTGCTGCTCTGTATCTGGTGCTTGGTCCCCCCGAACTCAGCCCTTCCCCACCACCACTCAAGACACCCGGATATTCCCAGGGCAGCAAAAACCTCGGCGTCTGGTTCAGCTTTCCCAGTCCCGGCTGCCTCCCGGGAGTCTGGTCTCCTGCTGCATCTGGCAGGTGTCCGAGGATTTGCATTCCCACACTGTGTTCCCATAGCAATGAGGTAACGGAGCCGGTTTCTGCTGGGAAATCCCACGTCAATCCAAAATATGCGACTGTGAAAGCCACAAGTCCCTGGCCGGGACAGACAGGGCCTGGCCCTGTGCTGCAGGGCTACGTCCTCACTTTGCTTCGTTGTTTTGATCATGGTTGCCAACAATCAGAGCAGATAGCGAGTCTTGGAGCCTTCTCCTCCTTCCCAGGAGATGCTCAGCTCGGGGAGATGCAGGAAGGCGCTCGCTCTGCCCCACCACATTCTACCATCACAAGGAAATGGGCCGTGCAATTATGTAAATAAACGTGAGACAAGCTTTGGGTTGTCCTGTTGTTACTGGAGGAGAGGGGAGGGCCCAGCGGGCTGGGTGACTCTGACTGCCTGCTCAGCTCCTAGGGCCCTGCAAGGATCCTCTGGAAAGATAAAAAATGGCCCTACAGGCTGGATGGTCTGAACTCTGGTGTCTGAGAATGCTGATGTGGGGATGGGGAGGTGACCCTCCGTCTGCAAAGCACCAGAAAAGGAGAGGCACCGTTTGCTCCAGGGCTCTGAGCAGCTCTGGTGCTACACTGTCCTGAACCTGGCTCTGTGTAGCTGCGTTCTGAGAAATTCCTGCTTCTCCCTTCCTCACCCCATCCAAAAATTCTTTCAATTACAAAAAAAAACAAAAAAAAAAMCAACAAAAAAAAATTAAAGTCAAGAAGCATTTGAGAGGAAATTACGCTTTATTTTTCTGGGCTTGTACTTGTGGGACACAAATCCAATGTCTTTGGTGATTTTGCTGAGGAAGGCAAAGCCAACGTTACTCCCAGCAGAGGTGGCACTTGGCATGTGTTCTCCAGCAGCTGGTTTCAGTGCCCTTGAACCTTCTGCTTGGCGAGATTGAGGATGATGGTCTCTGCTCCTAGGGCAGTCCCCATCTTTTGGCTTTTTTTTTTTTT
>PTEX01000245.1:765360-788339 GCA_003342815.1 Eudromia elegans
TTTTTTTTTTTTTCTTTTTTTTTTCAATTCTAGTGATGTCTTGATTTGGTTCTAGTTTGCTTTTCTGTTTTATACACAGAGTCCGTGCAAGGTAATACTGGTTCTCTGCAACAATTAAATATGTTTCCAGAAAGAATATTCATGTGGCCAGTGAAAAGCAGAAATCTCAAGGGACTACCAAGAACAACCACCTGAGCACCCCAGAAAACTGTAAATACTTTATTACTATTAGCAGGCATCTAATAAATAACTGAGGGATGGGTAGGGGAATTGAAACTCACTGTTTTCTGATTCTCCAGTGCAAAGTGAGGATGTAGATCACAGCCAGCAGGAACCCCGTGAGTGCCACAGACAATGCTATAACGTAAGTCCTGTGGGTTTTGCGAGGATGGGCACTGTCCTTCTCTCTGTCCACACCTGGAGGAAGTGACACAATTCCCTATGTTGGATGGGGAGAGCGTGCACTACAGGAGCACCTTCTCTGTTCCCTGCACAAGCTGGGGAGTTGCTGCTCTGAGGAGTGCTCAAAGTAAAGCTGGGCTTAAAATGAAATGGATTGAACAGCTCAAAGGTTTTGCAGCTAGTTTGGAACTCTCATGTTTTGAGTCAGTGCAAATTTTCATTGTATTCTAAGCAGCTCAACAGCAGCCAAATCTGCCCTGGTAATTCTGCAGTTGAGGTCTAGGCAAACAAATTCCACCAGCCATAGGAAAATGTTTGTTCTCTTTCAGCTGAACACGTACATTTCAGATGCAGAAAAATATCAGCTGAAGGCATAAACCGAGTTTCCAAATAGCTGCAGAAGAGTTGCAGCTTCCTAAGTCAACATATACAAAGCGAAAACACTGCTGCTGTTGCAGACTCTAACCAGGTGAAGGTGCACGGTTAAGCTATGGGCAGGAAGCCCAAACCAGTGCTCACCATTAAGCTAAGTGAGAAGGGTCCTAAAGGGCAGCTATACAAAAAAGGAACAAAACTACATTTACCTTCAGTTTTGTCCACTGGGATTATGATAACGGGGCTGTTCCCTTCTGGTTTTGGGAAGCCTGTCTCTGATCACAGAAAAGTAAAGTCTCAGCGCGTCTCAGTTGCAGATGGAGCTTTAGCTCCTTCCTAGCTGTTTCATTTGTAATCAGAATCCATTTGTTGCAGGGAACTGGGCAGGGGTACACAGGAGAGCTTTACAAACAGATAAAAGGAGCTCATCTTTACCTTCGTCGGTTTTGTACATGGGGCCTACGATGAGGTCATCCACGTAGAGCGGTTTTGACAGATCTGCCAGCACTGTCACTGATCAGAGAAAGGAGAAAGGTCTCGATATGTCTCATGGATGGAGGAGGATGGGAGCGTTTCCCTCCAGAGCCCATGCCTAACAGGGCACTCTGCTTCCTCGGGACCTGAGCTCCCTACGGATTCACTGCAAGCTCTGGGGATGCAGGCACTGTGAGCTGTATCCCATGTTTTGCTCTCTTGCTAATCTAAGGAATTGTAAAATTGCTTTTCCTTTCCAGGCAATAAACACTGACTACTAACCCGGGGCATCTTGACGAGGCTTTAAAGTCAGATCCTGCCTTGAACCTCCTTTGGCTTCATCAACCAGCATGTCTGTAGGCAAAAATGTATGAGAGCAGCTGCTTTTAGCTGTTTCGCTTTCCTGCTCACCTGAGGAATTATAAAAACTCATTCCTTCCAGGAAACCTGTACTGAACCTCTACCTACCTGAGGGATCCTGCCAAGGCTCAAATATCTGACCTCTCTCTGAAGGCAGGTAATCATTGCCTACAAGCAACAGGAGGCAGAGCCAAATGACAACACTTTTCATGTACTGCTGCCCAGGAAACCTAAAGAACTGTAAAAAAAAAGTTCATTTTTTTGCAGGGAATACCTGCAATACTCAGGGGATGCTGCTGATGCTCAAAATCAGGATTCCTCTCCGAAGAGGGGTAAGCTCTGCCTGCAGGGACACCTGCAACACACAGCAGAACGGTTTCCATCATGCATTTCACTTTCCTGCTAAACCAAACGAATGTAAAAATGCTGCTGATCCTGCCTACTCACCCAGGGGGTTGCGCCAACTCTTGAAAACCAGATGCCTCTTTGAGGAGGGCTTGGCTCTGCCTCCCGGGATATTTGAAGGCAAATATACTTGGGAACACTTTCCATTACATCTTTCATTCTCTCTGTAATCTAAGGAATTGTAAAAACGCTTATTCCTTCCAGGCAATAAATCAGCTCTCTTTTTGGGTGGGAAGGTGAGGAAGTATTCCCTGCAAGCACATTTGGAGGCAGAAACAAATGACAATTTCCATTACATGCATTGCTATCCAGGAACTCTAAGGAACTGTGAAAAGAAGCTCATTCTTTGCAAGAAATAAATACTGCTTACCGGGGAGATGGTGCTGATGCTCAGAAATTGGATCCCTCTCCAGAGACGGGTATGCTCTGCCTACAGGGACATTAGAGACAATGGCAGATGACAGCAGCTTCCACTGCGTATTTTGCTCCTCTCTGAGCTGATGGAAAAGCAGAGGAATCTGTTCTATCCAGGACGCCGACTACTCACCCAGGGAATTCTGCTGCTCCTCAAAGATCGGTCGCCCGTCTAGAGATGGGTACCCCTCACCTGCATGGCCAGCTGCGGTCAGACATGCACGCAAACAGCCCACCTGAGAGATTTTGCTTTCATGCAAATCCCAAGGAATGTACAGAAGGCAAGTGCGTCGTTCGGGGAGGAATTCCCTCCCCCTYGCTCCCCTTGCCCTTCATCTCCACGTCTGCCTGCTGCACCTTGTCCCCAGGAAAGCCCCTGTGGCACCTGGGGCTCCCCACCCAGTTTGGRGGTCTGGTAGTGGCAAAGCCCCCTCCTCGCTTTGCTGCTCTTCCTACCTGGGCCCAGCACRCCTGCCCAGGTAGTCCTGCTGCCCCAGGCACACGGGGCCACCAGCAGCAGCAGCAGCAGGAGGAGGCTGGGGGGTGCTGCGGCCCCCCATGCTCTCCCCATGCTGCTGCTGCTAGGTGTCCCCAGGGCACTATGGGGCCCTCCATGACCTCACGGCTCCCCTGTGACCTCAGGGCTGCCCTCTTACCTGCTGCCCTGGTACCTGCAACCTCCCGAACTTGCCCTGTGCCCCAGGAGCAGAGATGGTTCTGACAACGGGCAACCACAGCTTGGAGAAAAAAATGAACATGAATATGATTTTCAAGCCCTTCTGCCTGATTTAGCAGTAAACACTATGTTGTTCTTTAAGGGATTTCTTATTTTTGAAAGGTGTGTTTCTCTGTTTAATAAGTGATTTCTTCTAGTCAAGAGAGCAAAGCAGCAAGAAAAAGATCTGATTCAACCTCAGAACAAATGAAATTTGCGAATGAGCAGGGAATGCGGCTTTAAGCAGAACGGGCACGTAACGAGTTGGATCACCCAAAAGAAGAAAGTCCCAAAGAGATTCCGGCAGAACCAGAAGTCACCAGGAGCTGGGAATCGTAGCTCGGAGACCACACGATGCTTCTAAGTCAGCGCTTGGGTTTCACATGAGCAATTCGTGGTCATCTCTCCACTTTACAGGACCTTCCATATCACAAGCCTGGTCTGTACCATCCCTTGCAGTCCAGGCAAGGATTTGTGTAATTCCAATGAGTTTAATGCTTGCAAGGTGCTGGCGAGCGGCAACTTCAAACCTGCAAGGGCAGCAGCAGCGGGATAAATTACCAGGAACTTGGTACTAAATTGCTACACGGAGTATGTTTCTATGATGGCAGCAGGTAGRGGTGGAGGGCATGAAACCCTGGTGGGACTATCCCTACCACCCTGCTGTTGTGGGCAAAATTCTGTGCGTGTCCGTATTTATTTCCTGGAAAACATAAGCATTTTTGCACTTCCTTCCTTTTCCAGGATGGCAGTGAACACATTTGGAAGCTGCTTTCGTGTCCGCTCAGCAAAAGCGCAAGATTTTTGAGCATTGGATGGATATTCAACAGTCATTTCCTGGAAAGAACAGACTTTTCCACTTTTAGATCAGCTCAGGGGACAGCAAAATACATCACTGAAGTAGCTGCCATTTGTCATTGTCCCTCCATGTCCCTGCAGGCAGATCAAACCCATCTTTGGGGAGGCATCGGGTTTCTGGGCATCCAAGGAAAGCGTCTTTTAAATGGCGTGAACGCACAAACGAAGCAGACACCTGGCAAACGTTTCGCTTGAGGAGTTCCCCGGCGACGGTGCTTTTGAGCGTGCCCAAATTCGAGTTATACCGGAATAACCCTCTAACCCCCGTCACTCGGTACTTTGCAGGGAACGCAGAGGCCGTGAAGCCTGCGGGGCCTCTCCGGCGGTGGCAGAGCCCACGCGGCGCTCGCGCCCCGCAGCCCCACGCAGGCCCCGCCGGCTGCGCGACCCCAACGGTCCCGCGCAATGCGCATGCGCAGCAACCGCCGCCTGCGCGCGCGCCCTCTCCCCCCACGTACGGCGGCTCCACGGCCCCGCCCGCCGCGCCCGCTCCCGGCGTGCTCTGCGCGGCGGCGCGCGGGGCGGGCTCTCCTCACACAAAGGCGCAGCGCTGGGAAAATGGCGGCGGCAGCGGCGGTAGCGGCGGCCACGGAGAGCGCGGGCGGCAAAATGGAGGAGCCGCCGGCGGCGGCTGCTGCTGCTGCAGGAGCGGCGGCGGCGGCGGTAGTAGCAGCGGCGCCCGTGCCGCCGCCGCCCAACGGGGCAGGCAGTACTGGCGATGCGCCCGTCAAAAGGTGAGGCGGCTGCTGGCGGCCGCGGCCTCCTCGCGCGCGGCCGCCTCAAGGCGCTACCAGGCCCGGCTGAGCTGCGCAAGTCCCCCAAGGGCCTCAATGCTCCCCAGCGGTGCCGCCTGACGAGCCCCGCGGCGGGCGGAGTGCTCGGGTAGCGCTGCAGCGCCGCCCGCTTCCATGCGGGCGCTGCGAGGCCGCGCCGGGACTAGGCCGCGCCGCGCACCATGGCGGCCTGGCTGGCGGCGCGGCCGCCCCGGGGAGGCGCCTGCGGGCGCCCGTCTGGCCTTAGCTCCGCGTATGGAAGCGCCTCGGAGCCCGTCCTGGCGCCGCGCAGGCCCTGCGGCGCTGCCGAAGGCTGAGGCTTGTTGTCTTCCTCTTAATTCTTAATTACTTTTTTTTTTTTCTTAGCGGATTGGTTGTAGTAATTAGGCCCTGTGCAGGCAGCGATGGTCCTTTGCTGCTGCAGAATCTACATTAAAGTGCACGTTTCTCTTACGGTTGATGATGTCCCAGAAGTGAGGGTTAGGAAGGCATCTGATTCACAGGCTGCTTTGAAGTTGTTGCTAGGCCCTAACTGAGGATTATGTATCTGCTCTAAGGAAAATGTTGTTGAAGGTTTTTATTTATTTATTTATTATCGTTATTAAATCTCCAGAACTTAAAATTATTTGACTGTAGATGTGGGGAACTTAAATGAGAAAAGCTTGAGCTGCATTTAGCTTGCAAATGTTCATATTACATCATTTTAGGAAGCTTCATTTGCAGAGATTTGTTTTTTTAGTATGAAATCTGTGGGATGAACAGTGATTTTTTTTTTTCTTTTTTTCCTATTTTCTTTTTGTGTACGTTTTGGGCCTGAGCCTTGCAAATAAGAAATGATGTTTTGAACCTGGTGTTCTGTGAGCAAGTTTGGCCTYGAGGTCAGATTTCTTAATGGGTGGCCCTGAGGTGTGATACATAGTTGTGTCAGCTGCATATCAAGCTGCTGAAGACTGTGGTGCCTGGGCATGTTGCATACCTGCTGTCCAACCAAAAGGAGACAGATCGAAATATTTGAAGATGGCTAAATGGTGTGCAGCTGTTTAGAATTAATAAGAGGCAAAGCAAAGAGGTGAATATGGTGCCTTCACTTGTAAAGTTGTTTTCTTCTGGCTTTAGAGTATCTGTAGATTTTGCCAAGRAAGGTGAAAGGGAAGGCTAGACCAGATGAGGAAGAAAGACTGCTTTCCAAGCATTTCTGTTTTGGAAAGCTGTTATATATATRTGTGTGTGTGGTTTTCTTTCTGTCTCACTCTATATCTACACAAGTAGTTAAAGCTTGCTCATGACAACTTGTACCTGATTCTCTCTCTCTCTTTCTGCCAGGCAGAAACAAGTATGCCCATCCAGGAGTAGAGGCAGCCCTGATTGCAAAAGGGTGGAGTTCCCTATGTCACCATGTTCCTTGATGCAGAGGCCTGTAATATATTAGCCAGGGAGATCCAGTGAAGGATCTTCAGATCATCTTATTGTGCTTTYGTGTTCAGTGACAGATGCTTGGGGGATGTTCATATTGGCAGCTCAGGCAGATCTGTTATTAGTTTAGTCTGATTTTAAGAATGAAAATTTTTTTTCCAGGTGGTGTCATGATTTGGGTCAGATGCCAGAGTCACTAGTGTGTCTAAATACCTTTCTTTGCTTGCAGTGAAAATGAACGACCAAGCCAGAATGAAAAGAGAAAAGAGAAAAGCGTCAAAAGAGGAGGAAATCGCTTTGAACCGTATGCCAACCCTGCTAAAAGATACCGAGCTTTTATCACAAATATTCCATTTGATGTCAAGTGGCAGTCTCTGAAAGACCTGGTCAAAGAGAAAGGTAATGTACAATTCAGGTGGCGAAGCAATGTCTTACTTGTGGCTAACTCTTTGTTTCTAAATTTAACAGTTGAAGTTCAGGGTGGACTTAACGACATGAGTATTGCAAAAGGCCAGCTTAAAGCCTTCATCTACTCTGGCAGAATTCCGCATGGGGAGTTCCTCTATAGGCATTTTGGCAGGTGGTTAATAGCGCTTCCTCAGAGATTTGAATGATTATTTCTGTCAACCAAGGGATGATCAGGCTTTTATCGGGTGTTAGTCGTGACATACAAGAAAAGCAAGAAAGCTTTTTGAAGCATTCTAATGTCTTCTGGTCACTGTAGGTAGTTATTTACTGCTCATCTGGTGCATGTATAGCTGTGCTCAGGCTTTGTAGCAATTGGTGCTTAGATTAAAAAGAAAAAGAAAAAAGACCATTTGATAGCAGTAAAAATGTATTTAAGGGTGACCTGCAAAGGAGGAAAATCAGGTTTGTGCTTTGGCATGTGCTGTAACATGGATAGGGCTGTGGAAATTATGTTCACATCTATGAATGGGAGCCTTCTTGGTTTACAGGCTTAGCATGTTCATCCCTCAAGAAGATAAACTGAGTTGAATAATCTCAGATAGTGATAAGTCTAAATGCATCTTTCTAGCTCACTTAGTGTTATTTCTTTAAGCTGATGCCCGATCTATTGGTTTTCAAGTCCTCTTAGAAATGCAGCCTAGTGGCAAGAACATACCTGGCTTCTCCATCATTACAATGTCTGAAAAATGTGTTAAGAGTCTTAATACAGCCATTCCCCTTGTGGGTCACTTCTAAAATACATAGCATGTCATAAGTCTCACAATAGCAATCAACATTCACTTGTGTTTTGAACTAGGTAAGGAATTACGGCTAATGGATTCATAAGTTGTGGTCTAATTAACTAGAAAACCAATTTCCAGAAGGGTTTTACAAGATCTGTTTCTGGAGGTAAAACGGAACTGAGTCTGTGTAACAAACTGTAAGCCTTGGGAAGTGCTCATAACTGGAGGCTGTGAAATGTTGATGCCTGAGATTYGGCAGCTATTTTCCATAATAGGAAGAAATATGGTCTGAACAGATGACCTTAACAGACTCTAGTTATGAACAGTCCCTTGCCTTAAACAGTACTTTGCTACACAAGATGCACTGGTTAATAGGAGTATCTGTATGTGTAGATATCTAATATATTAAGTGCTATGTTGAATTCCGTTCCAAGTGTCTTGTGGTTTCTCTCCAGTTCACGTGGATGGAAAAGTCCGATGTGGGATTGTTTCCTGCCTTGCTGTTCAGCTACTCATTCCTGCAGATACTTCTAGGGGAACAGTGAAACCTCTTCATTCTGTCAGCAGGGCTTGTTATGTTAAATCCTGAGAAGCATTGTTCTTGGTTTTTGGGACTGCTTGTTTAAAATCTTAACAGTTTAGATTTGCTGTGTAGTTGGGATTCATTCTAATTAGCCACTGACTTTACCAAATTGGTGCTCTCGTGCTGTGCTTGAGCTTGCTGAATCGGTCCTCCCTGATACAAGGCATAGTAGTTCCAAGAACCAGGAATGTAGCTGTGAAAAACCTAACTGCTAGAATTCTTGGTTTGTAAGTGTAAGAATTACAGGCCAACATTCCAGGTTTTGGGAGCACGTGCAACAGCTCTGTATATAAAGGATAAATATAGGTGATTGATTACTGCTCCATCACTCGGCAGTCGTAAAGACTTAAGCTGTTAGCAGCAATGGCATAGCAGGTTGCCGAACGTAGAAGGAGTTCACCTCAATCGGCTGTTTTGCGTCAGTAAGTATGGTTTAGGAGACATGAGCTTTGAGGTTTGCTTATATTTCTGCAACCTGGTTTTCTTCAGATGCGCCCATCTGAAATCTTAAAATGGCTCTGAAGAGCAATGCCTTGGTTCAGTCATTGCAGCGTATTTGTCGGTGAAACTCAATTACAGGTGTGCAGTATGACACAGTTTATTAATAAAAAAATAAAATGTTCTTGTTTGAAACTCCCTTGTATTGGCTGACAAACCCATGCTTCTGCTAAATTGATGTCATCAGCATTGATAACTGGYAATTGGTAAATGGATTCGGGAGAAGATTGAGGCAGCAGATTTACAGCATGTAACTGGATTCTAAATGTAATCATAATTGGGTGCTAAACAGTTGTCTTAATCTGTCCCCCAACAAATGGCTCTGTCTTGGGGAGAAAAATTGTAATTCATGGCAGCTGGCATACATGATGTGATACCATAAGACAAAAGCAAGTTTGCATATGAATTTGAGATTTATTGATTCCATTAAGAAAAATAGAATGTTGTATTTTTTTATATCTTTACTGGCAAGAAGGACAAGGTAGAGTATGGCACAAAGAAATGTTAGAAAATGGGCAAATGTCTTGAGCTCTGCAGCAAAGCTAGGAACAGTTGCAGCCAAGGCTGTGTTCAAGTTGAGTAAACACAGTATTGGAGTGGGAAGATGCTTCAGTTTTCCTCTTCACTTTCAAAGGGAGTTTTCTATGAACTGGAGGAGAGACTGAAAACTCTGAGCAGTACTTGGACTTCCCAGTTGGACCACCATATCTGTGATTGTTTCAACTTGATTTTCTTCTAGACCATAGCAGAAAATTTCATTACTTTTAAAGCTTTTACACAGACATATTCAGTGCAGACTGAGATGTAACTGATTGTAGTTGACTTCTGCCACAATACAGAGATGAATACCTCCTTAGTTTTAAGTTTTTTCCTTTTTTTTTCCTCGCCTCTCATCATGGCTGAAGAGAGAGCCTTGATGGACTTTTCCATGGTTCAGAGCTTCAAAGGATTCTCATTTTGTCTGAAGAGGAATACCGTCTGGATTTCCTGCTTTTCTCATGTGTTGACTGCAGATGGCAAGATTCCCACTATGCCTCAAGTATAGTGGAACTAACTGGATATAAGACCTCTAAAGTATTCTTAAAAAATTCCCCTAGTAGCTGAGAGCAGTAGAAACTGCTGACTTTTAATTTGTATGTGACTTCTCTTGCTTATTTTTTGCTTTTTAAGACTAATTCTGTGCAGTCAATTGGTTTGATTTATAAAATTAAAAAATCTTCGAGGTGAAACTTTAATTTAAATCCAGTTGTGTACCTTGCACAGTGCTCACAACATCTGACTAATGTTTGGTGTGGCTCTGTGTAAAGCACTTAGTATYTTTCAAGCATAGCAATCTCATAAGTAAATTTTGCACTGCTGCATTTAATAGCAGCTTTGCTGTTCTGAAAACGCTGCACTAATTTTACAAAGAGCAGAAGTTATACATGRTATTCTTGAGCACTGTCACCACACAGCAGTTCTGCTCAAGACGTGGTTCCATCAACTTTCTAGCAAGAKAGAGACTTCTATCCCCTGGAATGTGCTAAAAATATTAAACAAATGTTTTAAAACTCTCGAATGAGTAGTTGAACTTTCACAGAATCACAGAATGATTGAAGTTGGAAGGGACCTCTAGAGATCATCTAGTCAAACCTCCCTGCTTAAGCACGGATGCCTAGAGCATATGGCACAGGGTCTAATTGTTAGACTTTGAAATTTGTGAGTAGCTTCTGCTTTTTTCTTCCCTCCTGATAGATCTTTTTAGCCTTAACTCTCCGGTGGTGGTGGTGGTGGTGTTCTTGTGGAGATAAGTTGGTACAATGGGCTTTTCCTCTCTTCTTTCTCTGATCTTGAAGAGCCAAAAGGAAGGTCCAAGAAAACTATCATGACTTTTTTCCTTTTTTTTTTTTTTTCTTTAATGTTTACCATGCTTTCATTGTCTGTGCGTTTTTTTTTCCTCTGTCACGACATAAGTCTATGAATCCCTTGCACCTTTCAGGAGTTTCTTCTTACTAATGCCAGTGAGAATCATCTTGCCTGGTTTAATCCTTAAAATTAATGTCTGTATCTGAGCTCATTACCTGAGCTTTCAGATAATTCATCTAGCCCTGAAGAGGTATGAACTATGCATCAATTCACCTTATGGCGATACTTATCCAAACATATTGATCAGTTAGTAGAAAATATCCAAATGCATATCTGAACTTTCCATGCAGATAAACATTGCAAATTAGATGCAAAGTAGAGGAAAAATGATGATAGTATGAAGTCATGGYTGCTCTTCATCTGAGCGCACTGGAGGTGTCTTTGGTTTGTACTTCCAGTTTTTGTAATAAAGACTTCTGCTTGAATTTCTCTGTAGTTGAAATGCTGAGTTTCTCAGCTTCCTTGAATTTGGACTTAAAAATTTCTTCTGCTCTAAAGACACCATGGTGAACATAATGCAAGTATGATTAAATCAAGGAATAACTTAAAACACTGAGCTAATATTTTCTGCTATTTTTATTCCCTAGTGGATGTGTGTCTTAATTCCTTGATTAATTTTTTCTTGTGCTTGGATGAGTTTTCTTCACTTCTGGACATAAAATATCTGTGAGACAGCTCTTTAGCAGAGAGAAAATCTGGATCACTGTGGATTTCTTTTGCCCTCTGAAGCAGGATTTGGCTTGTGGATATCTGCTGTTGGTACTTTTCCATGGCTTAATTCCCTTTGCAGTGTTATACGCTGCATTTGTCTGCCATTGTAGCAAGCAGATCTCTGTCTGTGATCCTGTGGTTATGATGCACTTGGAAATCTGGAAAGAAACCAGCTAAATTGTATCCTYGCATAGCTTCTTTAAACAAATGAGCTAAAAGCCTCCTAGCCTCAAACCATAGTCTCTCAGAAAAGTGTCATGTTGAATTTTATTGCATATTTTTCACGTACATTTTCCTTTGCTGTTCTTCTTACTCTGACCTTGGTGTCTTAGCTATTGGGCTATTAATCTTTATTTCCGCTCCTCTTTTTTTTTTTTAAGTCTGGCTAATCAAGGAAGCTCGGACATCCTTTGATTGAGAAGCAGCTACTTCAAGATGTATATTCAGTTTTAGTTTAGATTTCTCGAAGACTTGAGGATGAAGCTCTGAGTCAAATTGGCACATAAGAATTTTCCAAGTGATATATACAACTGCTTCTTTGGCAGATTTTAGGAAACTTTGTGGTTCAGAGGTCAGATCTCTTAAAGAGCCTATGATAAATCAATTTAGCATATRTTCAAGCTTGTTTTGGAAGAGTTTGGGTAGATCTTAGGTAAGAATTGCAGCAGACTTGGTTAGCTATTGGGAGTGGAGAGCCATAAATCTAGGGGTTCAGTAGTGCTATTGGGAGCAGAGTCACAGACTTCTAACCTTGTGACTTTTGGCCTCTGTGAAACGGAGTGGTTTTTGTATTGTAGGTAACCTGGGAATTTGTGGTATAAATTGGTGATTCACATTTTCCTTCATGATAAAAATTTGGTTGGAGTCTGGCTGCTGCTGTTGAGATGGATGGCTTCAGAAGGTCCTGGTGACACCAAATATTTGCACTCTGTGCCTACCCCTTTGTGTCACCCTGTACTGCTTCAGGAGGGCTATTATGTTCAATGTAGTCCTTTTAAATGGACTGTGGAAAGAATTCCATGTGTATGGTATTGCTTTGTGCTCTCGCACTGTTCAGATTATAGGATGGTGTTGCTGTTTCGTTAGGCTTTATTTCAATCAGTACTTACAGAAGATACTGATGCTAATTGAATGCTCATGTTCCCAGACCCTTTAAAGGGAATTTGTTTAGTTTTTACCAGTCTCAAACACTTAGTGTTCTCAAAATATGAGTGGATCAGCATTTGTTTAATATGTGCAGCACTCTGCCTGGAATGCTGATGCTGTTTGAGTTTTCTTTAAATGGAAGAAAAATGATAGTAACTTTGTTAGTTGTTCCTTTTCTTCCAGCTGCTGGATAGACTTTCAGAATACAAGTTTTGGTTAATAACATTAGGTGTCCTATAAAATGACTGAGGTTGTGGAAGTTAAAATTCCTTCCTCTCTGTTGCTTGCTAAAAGGTAGACTCTCGAATATGACGCTTCACTTGGTTCCTAGTTCACTTTGAATAAACTMTCTGTTTTTCAAAGTGCTCTACCAATATTCAGACTGTAAGACTTGTGGTTTCCCATGAAGACTGCTTTCCTTGCACTATTCAGATAATAAAACTTGGAATSCCCCTGTCATAACAAAAAAAAAGTCTCAAAATCATTTTCTGCAGTTATTCTTCTGTATGCCAATCACTTCAAAGGCAGCAGCCATTTTGGTAGTTGTATTCCGGAGGTACATGACATGGTTATGTGGTCATAAAAAGGCAATCCTAATCTTGTGTGAAAAGGTGCAGATTAAGTTTTCTGATGCATTTTGCCTTTTGCTGCAGACTGTGTCTTGAGTGAACATAGCAGAGTTTGATGCTTCTTAAAGAAGTTAAAGATCTTAACGTTTATTACAGCTTGACAAAAGGCAAAAACAAGCTGTTGAAATAAATAGTAGACAGTCAGTAATGTCTTGGTCTACTAGATCAGCCTGACTTCCTTCTTGGAAGTTGGCGTTTAAATCCAGGAGAGAGAGAGGAGGAAAAAATGGTAACTGTTTAAGTTCTGGATTGTGGAGTCAAGACTACGTATTCTGTAATGTGAAGAAAACTTATTTTTGTAGACTTTCACATAGATTTGGATTGCCTCATGTGACAAGTGGGTACTAAAGATAAGGAAACCGATATTGTGGAAATAGCTGGCTTTTGAAGTGGAGGAAAATCAAGAACATGTTAACCATTTAAAATGTTTACTGCATACCTGTAATTGTCCAGTTTTGTGGTTTAGAGAATATGGAGTGTTTCTGGGCTTTCTTATAAGGCAGAGGCTCCATACACGGTTGTTGATTGTTCTAAATTCCCATTGTTTTCTTGGCTTTTCTCCCTTGGTATATGTGTCGTCTGGAATCTGATTTGTAGTTGGTGAGGTAACATACGTGGAGCTCTTAATGGACGCTGAAGGAAAGTCAAGGGTAAGTGTTTGAGAGAATTTCTTCTGTGGATTTTCTACATGACAAATGTAACTGTGGTGGCGTGGAACCAAACGAAGTCAGGAAGGTAGAGAGTGTGTATGCTTAGTGGCTATAACCTAGGTAGTGCTTAAGGCTCCTCGTGGGATGGGGAGGAGGTGGGATGGGGCCTTGTAAACAGTGTTAGGGTGGCTTTTCCACTGTGTTCAGTTGGTGTTGGCTGTGTGAATTACGCATGGACCCTAGCAGTGGTATGGAATATTAACGTAAAACTTGTGTTTTGGCAAATGTCACTGTAGTGGTTTGCTGAATTTGTAAGGCCAGTGTGYAAAAGCAGGCTCTGTAAACTACACTTGCTGTGAACAGAAGTCACCCTCCTAACTTAAACATGTATAGCCTTCGCAAGTACTTAAATCCTGTAGTCCAGCAAAAGAATTTTATTGGGGGAAAAAAACAGTAGGAGCTCGCTTTACTGAAGAATATGGACTTAGGCTGAGAGAATATGGCAAGGATTTTGATGTATGATAGGGAAGAAGAGGCCATAGAAAGCGTGTGGTATTTTTCTTGGAGAACCTGGACTTAGTTCTGTTTGTTACGACTTCAGAAACTACAGTTTAATCCCGTTAATATGTAGGAGATTATATCTTATGGAATTCAAGTAATGAAGGCCTTACTGGGTAAGATTGCATTTGGTTTTGCTGTTAGGGTTAACTAATGTAATTGGACTTGAAAGTCACTTTTTTGTGTTTTGTGTTTTTACTTACTTTTTTCTTCTTTTTCCCCTCTTCTCTTCCTTGTTGTTTCGCCTGTGAAATCATCTCGTCAGGGATGCGCGTAAGTTCAATTATCAGTTTATGGCAAGAATTAGGGATACTCAAGCAATAAGCAATGTTCTTAGCTGTCTTGTATCCCCACAGTGTTGTTGAATTCAAGATGGAAGAAAGCATGAAAAAGGCTGCAGAGGTTTTGAACAAGCATAGCCTTGGTGGAAGACCACTGAAAGTGAAAGAAGTAAGACTTGTATCTGCTCTTTCAGTATCTTGGATTCTAAGGTGAAGGGACTGTTCTTGCTCAAGTTTTATGGGTGACTAATTTGCAGATAAGAATATTTGAAAAGTAGGGTTCAATAAATAGAATTAAAAAACAGGCTGTCAGTTTTTGATTTGCTGTTGGCATGCATTGCTGAATTTGAGGTTGAAAATGATCTTTGAGAATATATGTGAAGAATAAGGACTGATACTAATGCAGAGCTGAAAATGATAGAGCAAGAGTTTGGCCTTAACTACAAGTATACTGATTTAAAGATTTGAAAAAGAAACCTKTGTAAGTATTCTTCATGGAGTGCTTTCTGTTCTCACTGAATAYTTACATTAGAAAAATGTGCACTGTTGCATAGATTTACCTTGTTTTGTGAAGGTACTTCTCATTTTTTTCCTGAAATGACTATCTTATTTCCTCCCTTGAAGTCTGTATTGTGTTTTTTGTTCTGTAGCTTGTACTAGAATAGGGAGATTGAGCAGTGATAGGGACACATCTTAGCATGTTTTTTTTTCAGTTTAAAAATATCTTTAAAAAGAAGGTAGGGTTTTCTAAATGTATCTTACTGAAATAGTACTTGCAGTAAGAGAAATGAGTTGTTGCATTGTTTTGGAGATGGAAGAGGCTCTTGGCACTTGTGTTCCAAAAGCTTCTGGCTTTGTCAGAGCAAATATAAGTTGCAAATATAAGTGTACCTTCAGTTTTGCATGACATACACAAACTTTCAGAATCAAAGTGAATTACCTAATAGGAATAGCTTGCTAATTTGAATGGTGCTAGTACACTGCTCAGACTTAGTCTGTTATGTGWCTATGATGTGTGAAACAGTTGTCTGAAAATCCACAGGGAGTAGATAACCCTAAAGATGGGGAAACTCTTCCTTTTCTGTTTTAGTCATGCCTCTGAATCCACATGTTTTTATGGGAATTTAAAGGAACTAAATATGTCTTGTTTCTGCTTTTTTGTAGGATCCTGATGGTGAACATGCGAGGAGAGCAATGCAGAAGGTCATGGCAGCTGGTGGAATGGGTATTGGTCCCGGCCCAGGCGGCCCTGGCATGATCAATATCCCACCAAGTATACTCAACAATCCAAACATACCCAATGAGATCATTCATGCTTTGCAGGCAGGGAGACTAGGAAGCACCGTGTTTGTTGCAAATGTAAGTACTGTGTGATCGGAGAGCCCATCTGGGTCTTAAATGAATTAAATCTAATGGATTAGACAAAAAGTCAGGGATTGACTCTGTAGTAAAACTGAATACTAGTTTTATTCTGATGACTGTTACTCTCCTGTTGAAATACCTGTTGAGTGGAACAAGCTTCCTCTACTTAATAGTCATATTAAGTTAGGTGTGTGTGTTTTTTCTTTTCTTTTTAAGCGATGTCTTTATCTTTGAAATACCATAAAAACAAATCCTAGGCTTGTTCAGACTAAAAAGAAGGCAGCTGGAGTGGAGATTATATTGCTGATCAAAAAAATAGAGGCAGGCTTATCTCAGCTGCAAAAAAGTAAAACGGAAGGCATCGGATACAAACTGGAACATGGAAAATTCCAGTAAGATACTAGGGGGATTTGTTTAGTTATTTTATCAGCCTCATGGTAAAATATAATGGCCTCTGTGACCTGCAGAGGCCATAGAATCTCCATTCTCAATTCTTGAAACACATTCAAGAATGTGTTTCAAGAACTGACTGCATGTGTCCCTGAGCAACTTGACCTGATTAGACCTCTTCTGAACTTGAGCAGGGTTTTGGGCTAAATGACCTTCAGAGGTCTTCCAACCTAAATTATTCTGTGATTCTATGTGCAACTGCTTTTACAAAGTGCTGACGTGTCCTGTGTGTTTTGGTGTTTAATAGCTTGTATTTTTGAACCAGTATTCTTGATTTTGTCCAAATCTTGTGACATTCTGTTACTTAAATTTTATACTATGGCAATTTTTATTCATGCTTCTTATATTGCTTCCCTTCTAGCTGGATTACAAGGTTGGCTGGAAGAAACTGAAAGAAGTTTTCAGCATGGCTGGTGTTGTGGTCCGGGCAGACATACTGGAAGATAAAGACGGCAAAAGTCGTGGAATTGGCACCGTCACTTTTGAGCAAGCTATAGAGGCTGTTCAGGCTATATGTATCCTTGAAGAGTAATTGTTTTAAGCAGCAGCCAAGCTTACTAGTATGTCCTATGCTAAAATCTAGGAGTTGTTGAAAGAACTTCTTTCCACGGTGATTTAAATAAAGACATTCTTTGAACACTCAGTAACTGCATTTAAAAACCTTTTAGTTTTGGAGAAGGCAGGATTGTTGATGATCTGAACATAAGCAGATGGGAGGGATGTTGTTCTGTGACAATTTGAGTGGTATGCATGAGAAATAATAAAAAATTTAAGACTTTGGGTAGTTCCAGCACTTGAAAGATTTTCTTTAACAAAATAATAGCAATGTTTAATGGCCAGCTGCTGTTTGACAGACCAATGCACGTGAAAATGGTAAGTACGCTCAAATTTTCATTGCTTTTTGGATTGATCTTATACTCCTGTTATATGGCTTCAGGGTTGTTGCTTGTATTGATWTGAGTAACTAAAGAGAGAAACTAGYAGAGAAACTAAATACTTAGGTGAAAGTGGCTGATACATAGCCATGCACTTTGCATCTTAATTTTAGCTTTTGTGTTTAAGGAGGATTCACATTTACTTTCATCCTTAAGACTTGTCTGGTTCCCAGGCATGTAAATCCACAGTCTCAAACAACTCTCAGATGGTTACTAGTGGTTATTTTCCTGGAAAAACAACCAGATGTACAGTAAAAAGGGCTTTAGCTTTGCATTTCTTCTTTGTTTTAAAGTTTTTATTTCTGGCTAGAAGAGCAAGAAATGCTTTGAGTTTCTTTAACGTATTTAATAATTTCTAGGATGAACGAGCTTTTCCGAAAGGAGACTTCTTTCCTCCAGAGCGACCTCAACAACTTCCTCGTAAGTCTCTCCTCCATGACTGAATGTGTTAGTTTTTAGTTTGACGTGCAGCAACTTGAATGTTTGCAGCACGAGATGTGGTCTGAAAGTATTTTGCTCTCAGCACTGCATTTAGAGAGGCTTCCTTTGTATTTACGTGTATTACTGAGTACTACTTATGCAGATTATGCCTACTACTGAGTTGGAGTCTGCTGATATCCTCCTTGCTGGCAAACAAAGATGAGTTGCTAATACTACTCCTTAGATACAGGAAGTTTGAGCTTACGAGGTAGTACATTTGTAGGWCGGTAGCCTTAGGAGGAAGAGATGGATAAATAGAACACACCTAAAAAAATCTAAGCTTTTCTTTTTTGCCTTGAGCCCACCTGGCCCCCCCAAAATGTAAAATTTGGCTGACTGTTCTAAAATATAATTGATCTCTGTCAATTCAGTCTGCTGCTGTTGGCTTAAGTATGGGCCCAAATCTGTTGTGTTGTCAGTTTGCGCAATTATAATGCTTATGAATCACTCCCCTTATTAGGTCAAAATTATGATAATTCGTTGTTTGTCTGTCAAAGCCTTATTCAGCAGCAGCATTCATAGTTTTTATTGCTGCTTTGACTTTCTGTAATGACAAACTTTGTTTGAGAAAGTCACTGGGTTCCAATGCATTTACCTGCGTATAATACCAATGGAATCCTATTTCCTGGAGTTGTAGGAAAAAGTGGTGCCTTGTGGTGGTTGTAGACCAAGATTCAAAGCTTCTCAAGCTTATTTTTTTGAGATGTAAAGGAGGAAGTCCTATTCTCATTGGCAAACAATTCTTTTGAGCTGTTTGTAAATACAAAGAGAAAAATCTTCTTCCTGATAGTTATGAAGAAAATAGGAGTGGTGTTTTCTTTTTTTCTTTCTTTGGATTTGGCAACCCTTAATTCATTTGGGTACAGGTAGATACCAAATCATATCTGGGAATTATATACTTCTCTTGCTCAGGAAAGAGGCTGGCTGTGTGCTCTGGATTATATAGGTGGCTATCTAATGATAGGTGGATCTTTAATTATTTAAATTCTTACCTACAAAGGAAGATGTTTGGTCAAGGTGGAAATAATTTGTTATCAATCAAAGATAGAATGAAAGACTAACCTTTGCAAAATGTTAAATTGCCCACTCTTCTCCTTAGCTTGAGGAGTTGTATCACAAAAAAAAAAAGAGGAAAGCAGTGTTCTAGCCGGTTACTTTTTTCAGGAGTCAGCTCAAAGACATGCACACACATACATGCACACACACGCGCACACACACACACAAAAGTTTTCTCAATAGCAAAATGGAAAGTGCAAGATGAAAAGGAATATTTGAGCTAGTTCCTAGTCTACTTCAAGACACATCTATTCTAGTTTTAGTATCTGCTTTCAAGCTTTAAGTGCAGACCCCAAAGGTGGGAACACAGCAAGCTTTCTGGAGAATGGAAGTCACTTACTTAAGAATAAAACTTGCTGTTTTGTCAAACTATGGAAACAAGGCTTTTTTGATATCTGAATATTTTCTTCAGATGGTCTTGGTGGTATTGGCATGGGATTAGGACCTGGAGGTCAACCTATTGATGCAAATCATTTAAACAAAGGCATGGGAATGGGCAACATGGGACCTGGAGGTAAGAGGATTACTCCTATGCTTTGTTTCATGAGAGCTTTAAGCTATATAGAAGGTAGATAGCTTTGTTTTGCCAACACAAAAAGTTGAAGTGTATTAGGAGTGTTAAAAGCACCTGACTTTTTGTTGAGCTAAATATTGAGCTTGATAAAGGAAAACCTGAGCTAAACAATTTGCTCCATTTTTCACCATGGTCAAAGCACAGCTTTCACTCCCTGACTCTTGAGCATGAGCAGCAAACACTGCAAATATACATTAAACTTCTAAAACCATCTCATCTTTAATATTTGTCAGTGGGCTTGCAAATCTCTGTCTAGGATATTTTTAAATAGCAAAAAGTTTTGTTTTTTTAAAAAAGAGCCACCAAAAAGTAGCACACATTCAGCTTTCAGTTTATTAATGCTTGTGGGTTTTCCCCTTTGCTGCTTTTACTCCCTAAAAAGGAACTTTGTGCTTTATTCAGAGCTGTCCTGCGCAAGCTTTTCAGCCAAAAAGTGGACATGCTGTATGGTCTTTTTCTACAGCCAGTCTAATGGCTGTATTTTTGCAGAATTATGTCTGTTACATAAAGCTCTCTCTTTTATTTTGAGGAATGGGAATGGAAGGCATGGGCTTTGGAATGAATAAAATGGGAGGTAAGCTGTGTTTTTTTTAAAATGTATATATCTTGGACTGCCTGAAAGTTGTGTCTGCTTAGCCATATATGCCTAGCAGGCATATATGTCACCAATTTAGTAATGACTTGTTCCTTTTTGAATATTAGAACTGCTGAGGCAGGTGTGTGGAGAATYTTCAGAGAAAACATGGCCCATGCCTTAGTCTTTTAATTTGTTAAAATTGCCACTGGTTRAGGAGATAAGATGTGATTAAAATTCTCGCCAATCTGTTTTATGAATGTGTGTTCAAGTTATCTTGGGGCCTGTGGAACTATTCTGTAGAAACAGCTCATTTTGTGAGATAGAGATGCTAAATGGAAAAACATAACTGAAGTATCAAATATTTTATTTCAGGAATGGAAGGTCCTTTTGGTGGCATGGAAAATATTGGTCGMTTTCCAGCTGGAATGAACATGGGCAGAATGAGTGGTAGGTGTTAGATTTTTGATATCAAATTCCACATGGTCTCTGAAAATTTAGTGCTGAGGACACTTTTTCAAGACTGACCCTTTTCCTCTCTCCAGGTTTTTTTTTAGGAATTCTGGACTTACAGGCGACACAATATTCACAAGTCCTTTGTGGCCTTTAAGTCACAGAGAGTAATCTATTAGGCCGGTGTTAAGGCCTGTCTTAGAATGGGTTAAACTCCACAATGTCTGCATTCAACTTGGGGAAAAATAATTTTAAAAAAATTTTAAAAAACCTTCTTCAGAGCAAGATGACTGCTTCAAACATGGTTGTCTGTATTGAGATGAGTCCCGTTTCTTGTTTCAAGGGGACATGAAAAAAATTTGCCTTACTGTTAATATTGGAAAAAAAAGTAAAAGGCCTAGTGTGAAATATTCCCTCAGCAGTCATTTAGATACCCTGAAGAACATATTAAACTTAATCTTTACAGAGATGGATCGTGCAAGGGGTGCAGGATTTGAGAGAGAATTTGGAAGAAAGGAAATGGGAATGTCTCGTAGTTTTGGAGACACCTTGGAGAGAGGAATGGGTAAGTATGCTATGATAAGTACTTCTAGTACTTGTCATAGCTGCCCTATCCATAAAAATCGTGCATGTTTTGTTGTACTCTAATATACCAATTTCTTTTTATACAGCTTCTGTGATACTTTCTGATCAAAGTCCTAAGAGCTGTACAGAGGACAGCCGTACAAACCAGCAGTGACATGCTAGCAATAGGAGCCTGATAGGAAAAGGAAACATTACAGACAGTGTAAAACTGCCTTGTGTCCTGAAATTTCATTCTAAACTTCCATAATGAGAAACCTGATGCATTCCCAAGCTTGTAACATAGGCTGTAGCCTRGATGACTGGGAGGAGAAATAGGGTATAACCTTGATTTCTTTTTTCTTCCTCCTAGACATGGCAGGAATCTGATGTAGCCTCATGCACCAGGCAATTGGAAAGAACACACTACTGCAAAACTACTGGAATTCATGTAGTACTAGCGCTTGTGCTCTTAATGTGGGTGTTTCCTTATGAAACCCCGGAGGAAAAGGAAGACTATAGTGTAGCAAATAATTCAATGTGAAATAAGTACTTGAACTGAGCAAGAACAACACTGCTCTTCTGTGGCTGCAGCACCTTGGAGATGGCAAAAGGATGTTAAACTTGCTGGAAATGTTCTGAACTTGAATGTTTTAATTTCCTCTCTGCACATCTGTTCCAGATGTGTAGAGTTTGATTCTGGCAGTTGCTAGTATGTGAACTTATCCTTATWGCTTAGATTGCTCTGGTGATGCAGTGTTCTGTTAATCTCACTTAAGTATGCTGTGATTTTGCGTGAGTTTTCTTYCTCCATTCTTTAACGTCTGGAGAGAGAGAACTGTTAGGTTTGGGGAGGCTTTTAACGTAACTGTGTTCCTGGCTTGGCAGAGGCATTTGAGTTACATAGCAAGGATGATACGATTTCAGTCCTCTTCCCAGCAATCAATCCTTGAAGTGTAATTTTATGTATAAAACGATGAAACTTGCTGTGTTTATCCTCAGTGTACTTCAGCAGACAAACGGTACCTGAAGTTTTGATTTAAAATATCACCTGTACCTTCTAACCATGTCCCTTACTGTTCCTTTAAGTCAGATGTKAGAGCCCTGACAGTTTATGTATTTAAGAAACAAAACAAAAAAATTATGGTCTGAAATAAGCTTTGCTTCACATACTCAGGAAAACAGAGCACATGGGTCACTTTATTAATAATAGAGCTTAAGGCATTTTGGGAATGTAAGTGTATACCGAGTTGGCTTTGTCCATGTATGATTACTGATAATCTATGTGTTGTGTTCCAGGTGGTGGAAATGCCAGCATTCCTGGAATTGAGAGGATGGCACCTGGCATTGATCGTATGGGCTCGGGAATAGAAAGAATACCTTCCGGGATGGGGCACGGGATGGAGAGAGTAGGGTCAGAAATAGATAGGATGGGTCTYGTTTTGGATCGCATGAGTTCCAACGTGGATCGCATGGGCTCAGGAATCGATCGAATGGCCCCTCTAGGCATAGATCACATTGCTCCTAACATCGAGAGGATGGGCCCGGCCATCGAGAGGATGGGTTCCGGCATAGAAAGAATGGGTTCTGGCATAGGTTTTGGTATCGAGAGGATGGGTGCCGCCATCGATCGTGTCGGTACCGGTATCGAGAGAATGGGCTCAGGTGTAGAACGTATGGGCTCTGGCATGGATAGAATGGGCATAGGGATGGAGCGTATGGTCCCTGCCGGAATGGGAACTGGAATGGGTCAGGTCATAGAGAGAATGCCAGCTGGCTTGGATCGCATAGGTGCCACTCCTATGGAAAGAATAGGAATAGATCGTATGGGTGCTGCTAGCATGGAGAGAATGGGCTTGGAGCGCATTGGAGCCACTAATATGGAAAGAATGGGGCCCGCTATGGGCCAGGGCATGGGAGCAGGCATAGATCGAATGGGACTTGCGATGGGCAGCAATTTTGAGAGAACGATGGATATGGAACGTGGAAACTTTGCAGGCAATTTTGCAGGCTCCCTTGGAGGAACTGGAGGACCTGCAGCTGGGGTGGCCAGAAAAGCCTGTCAGATATTTGTGAGAAATGTGAGTAGCCTTCCTGCCCTTTTTCCGCCTTCCTGCCCTTTTTCCGCCTTCCTGCCCTTTTTCCGCCTTCCTGCCCTTTTTCCGCCTTCCTGCCCTTTTTCCGCCTTCCTGCC
>PTEX01000245.1:788454-817195 GCA_003342815.1 Eudromia elegans
CTTTTTCCGCCTTCCTGCCCTTTTTCCGCCTTCCTGCCCTTTTTCCGCCTTCCTGCCCTTTTTCCGCCTTCCTGCCCTTTTTCCGCCTTCCTGCCATGAAATTAATAGTGCTGTGGTGCTGACCACCTCTATGGCTTCAGTTAGAATAATACTAGATGCTGCCCAAAGCAGAATTAGTTTCTGGGGAATTGAAGCCATTCCTGAACAACTTGTTTCATTTGTAAGTGATGATGCTGAACTAAGGTTGTCCCTGGATGAAAACTGTTTTGGGGAGTTGTGGTATCAATAAGTCATTCAGTCGGTCCTCAGTAATGGTCTGTGTTGTTCTTTTTCACAGCTGCCTTTTGATTTTACATGGAAAATGCTGAAAGATAAATTTAATGAGTGTGGTAAGTTTTGTGTTTTTCTGTCTTTCTCCAAAATAACTTAAAGTACTTGTTTTTCCTAAACCACCAAATTAGTGAGATAAATTTGTGATGAACTTCAGGGAATTTTTTTATGGCAGTGGTCACTACCCTGGCCTTCCTGCCCAGCAGCTCATGCTGCTTGCCTAATGGTAAAACCAAGTCCCACCCTTGCTAGCTGTGGTGTGAACTAGTGTTGGCAAGCTGGGCCAGGTGGATAGATTGCACTTATCTCTATCCATCTCCTTCTGGTGCAATTCTTTGAGTTCAAGAGAACCAGTTTGAATTCAGCTTTTAAACTGAGTGCATTCCTTTAAAAGAATGACTTGGTAAAATTGTCTTGCATCTTAAAGTTTGAAAGTAGTGAGGGGTTTAAAATTTGCACTTCTCCTGTCTGTAAGGTAGAGAAATATAATTTGATCTATAGTATGTCCTAGATTAAACAGGAACAAAATATAACTTTTCTTTCTTTTTTTTTTTTTTTCAGGGCATGTGCTGTATGCTGATATCAAGATGGAGAATGGGAAATCTAAAGGATGTGGTGTGGTTAGATTTGAGTCCCCAGAAGTAGCTGAGCGAGCCTGCCGTATGATGAATGGGATACAGCTCCGGGGGAGGGAGATTGATGTGCGAATTGATAGAAATGCTTAAGTAGTTGCCTTTTTAAGACTTATACCAGATTTTTGTTGAATTTGTATTTTTCTTGTTAACCATTTTAATTTGACTGGATGTAAAGGTGTTAAAACGATTCAGTTGCTTTCTGGAGTAATTTTAATTACTTTTTTAACAAATGGATTTCCATTTTACTGTTTTTTGCATTGAAACTGCAATGTGCACAATCTTTTTTTGTAGTTGTGGCATCTTGTTGACCTTACAGATGTAAACAGTATGACTTTGATAATAAATGCAAGTTAAAGCTTTCAGTCATTGCATCTGTTACTGGCAGCACGTCCTATGCTTGCAAAATTATATCTGTAATCTGAGCTCAGTAAACTAGAACTTGTATTCCCTGTGAAGTGTCAARAAGGAATGTTCATCCCGGTTGTCAGTTAATGACAGTATGAATCGGTTTTTAAAATAATGCACTTGCATATTAGCATTTGCGTGTCCTCAGGAGAATGAGGGGGTTCTCTTCCTGTATTAAGATGTAGTAGATGACCTTTTTTTTTTCCCTAGCAAAAGAAGGGAGGCTGGTAACTTTTTCTCCAGTGGCAAGGCTGGTTTAAAAAGATTCCTGCGCTGTCAGCTGTGTCAGAACTGTTCTGAAGGCCTGAACTGCCAACTGAAAATAGATTAAAAACACATGTTTGCTCATGTGGACCATTTCAGTGGAGGCAGTGGCCCTGTATCTTGCCCCTCATTGGGACTAAGCAGACTGTGTAAGTGGGAAACAGCTGCTGGGAGGTGAAGAGGAAGAAGGTGGGATTTTTATGCCTGCAACAAGTACAGTTTTAATGTCCAGATACTCAAATGGATTGGGGTGAATTCCTGTGGTGGGAGAGCTGATTTTTTTTAATGTGTGTGCTAAGGACAAGATTTCTTGCCCTTTTTTTGGCTTGAGGTCTTCAAAACCTCCAAGACTCACTTCCAGTTGCAGTAACCGAATCATGTTCTCCTTATGGGCTTGATGCTATCTGCAATACTCTGCTGCCTKAGAGACACAAGGACTGCTCCTAAAATAAAAAAAAAATCACAAATAAGCTTTTTTTGGCAAGGATGTCATCCAAGTTTGTGTCCTGATCAGAAGGGAYAGGTTAGAAGGCTAAAGTTTAACCAACTTTTGGTGAAAGCTCACCTGCCTTTTTCCCCAGTTTGAGTGCTGTRTGATACCTCAGTACTGAAATGTGCTGCAATTTCTAAAGCGGCATGCTGAGTCTGAAACGTGGAAAATGCATTGGATAKTGGAGCACTTTTTACAGCTGCATCATAATGAGAAAAAGACAAAAAAAAAGCTTGATACCTGGCAGCTTTTGGTCTTTTAAGAATCCCCWGTACTCCTGCAAGGAGGTTTCCCAACGCTTTATTGTTGCAGAATACCTTCTGCAAGCTTCAGCTCACTGAGTTATGCCTTCATTTGCTGTTGTCCTTGTGGGGGTTTAATTAACACTTACGTGTGTAATTATCACTTTTTTTCCACGTAGAAAACCCACTCTCCCTACCACCACCTTCTCTCTCTTGGTTGTCCTGGCAGAAATAGATGTGAGGTGAAACGGCTCCGTTAAGTGACTCGGTGTCACTTGCTGAGGTTTTTACCTTATAGTTCCTTATTAAAGGGTTTCCTTTCATGCCCACCGTGTGGTAAAGGTGCAGGAATCGCAAACCAGCTTTGCTACTGCRGAAAAGGCAGGGGAAGGGCGAGCAGGGCCTGCAGGCCGGAATGGTGTCGCTGCTGCGATGGCGTGGGGGAAGACGCTGGAGGAGCCCCTCGGCACGCTGCGGAGGGCGTGTGCAGACGCTTCACTTTCTACTTTGTACTTTAGAGGAGAAAAAAAAAAATGCGTTTTACTTCACAATAATAACAATAAAAATTGTTAGTTAAAAGGTTGTCGAACTCTCATTCCCGCCCGCCTGTTAGGGGAAGGGGGGGAGGGGGGGGTTCGTCTCTACCGGGGCGGGGCGCACCTGAGGCCCACCCTCCCCGCGTGCCTGCGCCTGCGCCCTGCYGACGTCACCCGGCGGCGCCGCGCGAAGGTCACACGCTCAAGATGGCGGCGGGACCTGGTGGCTGCTGGGTGAGCGCGGGGCAACGGGGCCGCTGCCGAGGCTGGGACCAGGCTGGGGCCAAGCGGCTCCCCCGAGGGGCCCTGCGGGGCAGCAGGAGCCTCCGCCGGGCCGCGTCTGCCGCCTCGTGAAGCGCGAAGTGTCCCGGYCGGGCTACGGCCGCCGCGGGCAGGCAACCCGGCGCTGAGGCCCTGCCCGGTACCGCGGCCTTCCTTGCCACCACGGCCTTCTCCGTCTCTCTCCGACTCCAGCCCGTCCCCGAAGCCGCTGCGGACTGTGGAAGGGCTCTGGGCCCTTCTTGTCCCTTCCCTGAGCTCAGAGGCACAGCATGGAGTCCACATGGCACATTTGGTGCATATTTATATGTATGTACTGTGTGCATATGTATGTATGCAGTGTGCTGCTGTGGCCAGTCCCATCACAACATCCTGCAAACTTTTCCTGGTGATGCTTGCCGTTGGCTCCCGAAAGACTAGTGAATATTGTCTTTTTGCAACATTCCTGCCTTTGTTTCTTGGCTTTTTAAAGCTCCCATCTTGTGCTATGTGCTAACCCAAGGTTCCATTTTGGTTGCAGAAATGTCTCGTCAGTGGCATATGGCTCGTATCCGGCAGGTACCCCGTCCCTGCAGTCTACAGTGGTGCAGCATACAGGTCGTGCAGGCCTTTCTTAGAGCTTTATCAGGTTGGTTTATTGATGAAAGTGTTTTCTTGACAAGCAAAGTGCTGAATCGACCAGGTGTGAACACATTGCTCAGAGTAGCAGTTCTAGGTGAAAGATTCAGCTTTTTATGATGCTTGGATTCAACAGATGTATTTTCTTAGTAGCAGAGTATAAGTGACAGGAATTTAGGAGCAGTTTTCCGATAACTCCTTCATCTACCACGTAAATCTTTAACAGAACTTAGTTAATTATCAAGAACCATTTGAAACCAAGGGAATGTCAGACAGCCTCATAAGAGACAGCTTTTTTTCACAACTATGTAGATGTRTATCACAAGACATTACGATTGTGTTAGATATTTGGCTTTTATAGGGGTTAGATGCTTCTTTTCCAAGGTGACTCTATGTTTTCAAAGCATTAAATACAATAGAAGTAACAGTGCCTGGCTTAAGTAAAATCCACCTTCTGCTTTTAATGCTTCTTCAATTAAAGATTTCTTTGCTTTCTACAACATCTGATAATTTTCTTTAGTCTAGATGTTACTCTTCTGGAGGAAGAAAGGGTTTTATATCRGGTTTTGTGGAGAACATCAAACAGGAGTTAGCAAAAAATAAGGAGATGAAAGAAAATATTAAAAAGTTYCGAGATGAAGCTAAAAAGCTGGAAGAATCTGATGCACTCCGAGAAGCAAGGAGGAAATATGTAAGTCCCATGAAWACCTTCCATTTTTCCATTGTCAAGTCACTGTTCTGGTTATTAAAGTTCAGGTTTTGGGCAAATGAATTGTTTTGGTCGGCATACCAGATCCTTCACTAGATTTCCCAAATAATAAGCAGGTAAAATAATGAGAAAGTGGGTGTAATTTCGTCAGTGTTTAGATGCTGTCTGTGCAATATTAAAGGATTTAAAAGAGCATTGTTTTCAGAAATTAAGTACTTATGTTTTTTATTTGAGTACGGTGTGCTCTGTAAGAACACAAGATTTCTCTGCACTTAAAGGAATAACTTGGCCATCTACTTGCTCCTCAGTTGAACTGTAAAGTTTTTTATTAACCTGTTTTCTAAGTCAGTTGTACCAGAATTAACTGCTGGGCTCTGAATCTCTGACTCACTCATTTAACAGTATTGTCCAGTAAAATTTATTCATTAATTCCCTTTTGCTATGTTTCAGCATTGGTGTTAGTTTACATTGTATTGACCAGCAAAGAACATATTGTATTTTGATACGTTTTTCTTTCTTAGTGAGAAAGTGCTGGGGTTTTTTTACCTTAAAAATGCTAGGAAGAGAAATTAATCAATCCTRCTCAGGATTAATTAACACTCTTCTAAATTACAGTGTTAATGGGGTGTGCTGTATGCTAAACTGTTGTTGAGTGTTTTCTCTCCTCATAGTTGCATCATGACTGTCTTTTTTTTTTTTTTTTCCTCCACAGAAAACCATTGAATCTGAAACCGTGAAGACATCTGAAGTGATTAAAAAGAAACTTGAAGAAATAACTGGTACAGTTAAAGAGGTAAAACAACTACGGAAGATCTTCCCCTGAGGCAGTTTGCTTCTAAGTCTGTGATTTGTGTGTATTTGAATTATCATCCTTTCTTGATGAGGGGCAGTCATTATATTTAAGGTTGGAGTCATTAAGAGCTGCAGCGATAATGTTTTGGCCAGTGGTTTTAGGACCTTTTCTGTTTTGTTGCAGAGTTTGGATGAAGTAAGTAAAAGTGATATTGGCCGTAAGATAAAGGAGGGTGTGGAAGAAGCAGCAAAAACAGCAAAGCAGTCTGCGGAGTCAGTGACAAAAGGAGGGGAGAAACTGGGCAAGACAGCAGCCTTCAAAGCCATTTCTCAGGTACGTACAGGGGTGCCTTGTTTCTCTGAGGCCCAGTCCTGGGGACATAGCTCATTGTCATGGAAGTTACATGGCATCTGGTGCTGAGTCTAAAATTAAATGCCAATCACGTACAGCAAGAGTTTTCCCATAAAAAGGTACTGCTTATGACCGATGGGAGTAAACTGGTGAATTTAAGAACTGTATTTTGCAGATCTGTCATCTGTTTAGCTGCTGTAGAAAAGTGCAAGCCTCAAGTAGATGAGTTTCTGCTGTATGTGATACTGTAAAAGTAGTTTGTTGTGCTCATGGGGCAGAGTAGCATCTGTTCTTCTGTTTTAAACGAGTACTGGCAGGACTGTGGTGGACCCTTTTGAGTGCTTTCCAGGAGATCACTTCATGAAATAAAATTTACACTTAACAGTCCTTATAAAGCCACATGGTACTTTGGGCTAGATAAGCTACATGTCCTAAATAAACATGCAACTTGGAGGGGAAAAAAAGCTATCCAGAAAGAGTGTATATAAAACAACTTTCTACCTGAGTRTATGTGGTTATAGTGGGAAGCTGCGCTTCTTGTGAACCATGTCTCCTACCTATACAGTTGCTAGAAAAACTACTGCTCAAAAGTTCAGTAAATTATTAAAAGCAATGCAACCAAGATAAAACGCTAAAAAGGCCTTTTAGGCCTCTCAAGGTGTATGATGAGAATGAAGAGAGAATTGAAGACGGGATAACTCACACCTCTTCCTTAGTATAAGCAATGCTACTGTGATTTTCCTTCACCTTTTCTCCATGGGGAAAAAGCAGTTTACTTCATAGCTATTTACTAAGCTGGAGATGTGTAGGCTTTTGCTATGAAAAGTGAGACTGCTTTTTGTTTCTAAAATACGTATTTCAAGAAAAGCAAACTTTCTGTCTACTTGTCCTTGGACGTGGATTTCCATGACTTTTCAGCTTTTGCTGCTGGTGCTGATTTTGTGGAGACCGACTTTCTTACTCCCTGTTTGTGGAAGCCAGGAATTCTTATTCCTTTGCATATAGCTTGTTTTCCTATCGACAGCTGCTGGGAGCGGATACTTCTTCCTTCTTAATGTACTTTCCTCAAATTTAGACTCTGTAGAGGTTGCACCTCAGCTGCCATCAGGTTTGGCTGTGTCTGTGCCTCTGCTTCATTGTTTTATCTTCAGGCTGATCACAGGGCATCAGAGGGCARTTGAGGTTAGAAGAGACCTCTAGAGATCATCTAGTCCAACCCTTCTGCTCCAGCAGGGACACCTAGAGCACATGACACAGSGTGGCACCCAGGGAGGTTTGGAAGGTCTCCAGAGAAGGAGCCTCCACAGCCTCTCTGGGCAGCCTGCTSCAGGGCTCCGTCATCCATAATAATCCTGCTTATATATAAAGAGCATCAAAGGATCTGGAMAAGCACAAGTGAAAGGAGAATGGGCAAATTATTCTCTTTAATGACTTGTCCACGTCCCCTCCTGTACTGGGGAGCCCAGAACTGTACACAGTACTCCAGGTGCGACCTCACCAGAGCTGAGTAGGGAGGTGGGAAATCAGCCTAATAAGAATATTTTCCTTTCAGGGAGTAGAAACTGTCAAGAAGGAAATAGATGAAAGYGTTTTAGGGCGGACAGGTCCTTACAAACGTCCAGAGCGACTACGAAAAAGGAAAGAATTTTCAGGCGAGAGTATTAAAGAGGAGCGAATATTCGAAGCTAATGAGTAAGTACTGGATGTAATTTAAGATKACTATATCTCTGTATATTTTGATAAAGTTTTAAAATGTAACTGCAGGGATGGGTAAAATGTGAGAGATGAAGTGAGGCTACGGGGACTCAGGTGTTAAGTGCATGTTCTTGACCCACGTCTTCTGMTTTCTCTAGGGAGGCCATGGGTGTGGTGCTGCATAAGGACTCAAAATGGTATCAACAATGGAAAGATTTCAAGGACAACAATGTGGTCTTCAATAGTAAGTATTCCAAAGACAGAGTAGTACATAATTTTCATGCTCCAAGTGTGGCTGTGTTGGATCTGATGCCATCTGTGCAACTAGTCTCAACATAATGAGAATTAGGGTCGTTTTTGTTGTAGCTGTTGCTKTGAGGTGGTCTGAAATGGGAATTAGGCATAGCTCACAGTATTGAAACTTTTCCAAGCTGCTCTGTCGGGACCCCCTCACCCCAATTTTGTGTTGCCTTTGGTTAATAAAATATTGCAACTCCTCGTAGATATTAAAACTTGCCTTCATCGTTGCTCAAAGAGAGCTGAGCTCTGCTTGTTCTGGGCAGATACACTCTGGCAGGACATGCATACATGTTCTCAGGGAGAGGGCAGGGAGATTTCTTCTTTCTGACCTCAAGCTTATGGTGAGAAAAAGTCTTATTTTCAGTGAGCTGGTTTCTGCTTTCATTTGCTTAAAACTGAGGTATGGAGAGCTTCACTTCTCTTGCAGTTTTATTTCAAAACATAAAAATAGTGGATATCTGTAATGCAGTGGACAATAATTTTTAATGGTTATCTAGATGCTTAATGTTACTGAAGGGCATAAAGAAGCCTGAAGCCAGAATCCGTGAGTAAATCAAAATAATTGTTGCCTATAGCTGCAGAGTAAATAGGGGAAAAATATTGCATAAAGCTAGATCATACCCTTAAATTTGCATGCTGTATCGTCTCMTCTTTCTTTAAAACAACTAGGGAGATGTCCAAGAGTGGGTTTTTTTGTCCGTCGTGTTAGTCTTTCCAAGGAAACACTCATAACTTTGGAGATTCTCCATCTCCTGATAAGATATTGCACCCTTCAGTCCTGTGCAATTTACATGAACTTGTTGTGAATTCTCTTCTTTTTAATGTGTGTTTCCCAGATTGTCATTTTACCATTTGGGAGCTTTGCAGAAATGGCTGCACCAGGTTTGAGAGTGAGGGCTCTCTCTTTATGTGCCACCAGTACTAGGAGCACAGTTTGATTTTTTTGGAAGGAACATACACTTCAGAGCAGAATTCCAATTGTTAATTAACACAAYGGGAAGGAGACTCCCTCTGGGCTCATTATCCCTCAACTACCTATGCAGTTTCTTTGCTCCTTCTGTTCAGAGGCAGACAGTAATTTTGGTATAGCAGTGTTTACTTGTTCAAGTGGCTTTGCTTCTCTCTGCWGTCCTTGCTCTTCTTTCTGCCTTTGAGACTTTGCTTTATTAGGAGGAAAACAAGTTCTCTTTCTCCTTCAGTAACTTCTGTGTTTTCGGGATAGCTCAGTTTTCTTTTCTCGAGGTTGAGGTGTACACAGAGGTGCTTAAAAAGCTCATTCTTACTGCTGTCTTGCTATTCTATCAAAAAYTGTCAAGCTTTAAGGCCTACTTTTGATTTTTCCAGGTATGTTTTCTGGCCTTGGCTTTGCATCACTGCAGCCYGCTGCTCCTTGTAGCAGACTGAGTTGTTGCTCTAAGCAAGTCCACAGTCTCTGGCCGTTAAAGTGAGAGAAACCATCATTCTCCTAGGCCAAAAAGATTCTGGTAGAACCCTGTTGTCCACGGGGAACCCTAACACTTGTGTGTAAAGGAAGTAATCTCATAGGTAGCAACAAGTTAGTGATATTTAAGGGCATAGTAGAAAGATAAGGAAAAAAAGCCTTTTAAATTGATGTATTAAGCACTGAATTCTCTCCTTTCAGGGTTCTTTGAAATGAAAATGAAGTATGACGAAAGTGATAACGCTTTCATTCGCGCTTCCAGAGCTGTCACAGACAAAGTCACTGACTTAATAGGTAATGTTTCATCCTTGCTGTGAAAATGTATCTCGAGGCTTTTAGCTCTGCTCCTACGGCTGCTAGTGCTCTTGTCCTCAATGTGTTACTGGCCTTTGGGAAAGATTTTGGAGCTTTATAGCACTTTGCATGGATCATTATCCAGTATCATGCAGTGTAGCAACCTGTTATTGGATCAGAAGTGCACTGCAATGCAATGACAAGTGCTGTTACAGGATAAATCTCAAACCTAACATGCAGTTTATAACTCTTCCCAGATGATTCTTCTTTCCTTTTGTTATATAACTGAAAATCTGTCTGTTTTCTGTTGTTTTTTGGTAACATTGGTCATATCGCCATTCTTACTGTTTCCTTAGGTGGGTTGTTCTCGAAGACAGAAATGTCTGAGGTTTTGACAGAGATACTTAAAGTGGATCCATCCTTTGACAAAGATCGTTTCTTAAARCAGTGCGAGAATGATATAATCCCCAATGTCCTAGAGGTAAGGTGGGTGCAGAGTATGATGCATGTGTTTTCTTTATCCTAGCATAGCAGGCTTTGCATTTACTTTTTTCTAATGCTAAAATCAAAAACCAGGACACCAGTTGCTTCTCAAGCATCCGACTTAGTGTAACATCCTATATGAAATAACCTTGCGAATAGGAAGCTTAATCTCACATCACAGATATTTCATCTCTCTGATACAGGAGGCATTTTTAAATACTCATATTTTGACTTCCTCTCTTAGGCTATGATGTCTGGAGAACTTGATATCCTCAAAGATTGGTGCTATGAAGCGGTAAGTAGAGCTACTAGAAACGGCTGAAATTACGATCCTCCTCAAAGGAGACGTATTGTGCGCTCTYTACGAGCCATCCAGCTGTGTATTTACAACGTGCTGCTTTGACCAGCTGCTCCCCTGTGTAACGTATTCATGATCCAAAGCACTAATGCATCCAGWTTTACACTGGGGAGTTCCAGAACAATCTGAATAATGGAGGAAAAGCTGCTTACAGAGACACACAGTAACTGTTTTAAGAGCTAAACTAGTTTAACTAGCTCTAGATTTGCACTGCCCTCTTGGTTTTCAAAGGATTTTTGTGGAGACTTTGAGGATTGCTGTTGGTTCCAGAAAATCTGGAAACAAAGAAGCTATCTGCACTGCTATGATTAGGAGTTCTTTGATCATGTTTGCTTTGCATTTCCTTGCATTCTTGATACGGGGAGGAAGGTGCAGAGATATCTGATTTGACCTCAAATTGGGGATTTTCTTCTTGCAGAGGTGATCATTCCATGTAGCTACAGCATAAGCAAAGCTCCACTGTAGTATCTCAACAAATAACCTTGTCAGACTCAAATTTATATGAACTTGCAGCACAAGTAATTTGCAGCCTGGATAATCTGACTTCAAAAAATTTAATTGACTGTTAAGATGATGGTTTTGTTTTCCTACCAGGATGGATTTTCAGTGTTGCACCCACTTTGTAAAACAAAGTATATGTGAATTAGTTGTGCTGCAGTGATTGTATTATTGTATGCTTAGCTTCATGGAAGTAGATCCGTATCTGAAGTTGGCTTTTAAATACCAGAGGACGTTTGTTCTGCTCAGTCTTCTATCTGCTCCCAAATAATTGTGCTGTCGGCAACCCAGAGGCATACTTGTTTTGTGTCTGAARAATATATCTGCTTAAAGTGAGCGTTCTCCTTCCTGATCACGACCACCAGAGGGCTGAAAATTCAAATGCTAGGGGGAGAAACAGTTTCTTTATAAAATTTTCCTGGTGGTTTGTTCTGTTAGGTCTTCCGAGCAATTTTACGGTATGTAAGAAAAGGGTATTTAAAGCAGTCTGAAAATAAAGAAGGTTCTTTACTGCTTCAAGCAAGCTTTGAAATGACAGCACAGAATTCTTCTCAAATTTATAGAGGGCATAACAAGTTTACTGCAATGCATAAGACACAAGGCAAATCCTTCTCAGTTGGTTGCTGTTGTAAATCTAGTTCCTAAGTCGAGACTTGTGTGAAATATGCTGAGGTTGAGAATGAGATTCTCACTATTGAGTATCCAGGAGAAAAAGGCTTTCACAAAGAATTGCTTATGATGAAGGTTGGAAGATCTGTGGTCATGAGGCATGGTCGGGGCTGCCTCGTGCTTGTTTGACAAGGTACTAGGAATGCTATGATAATGCTGGTAGCACATAGAAATTCCCTATTCCTGATAACAGTGCTCAGTGCGTAAATAACAAAGCATTTGTGTATATGCTTAAAATAGAGCCAGGAAATACTGGTCTGAGTCCTAGAAAAATAGCTTGGTTCCTGGATTGTTTCTCCCTGTTTGCTGTCAAATCAGAGCCACAAGTGCCTTTGCCCTCAGGTGCATTCACTGTGCAGAAATGAATGATGTATCTCCTTTTATGTGCAGTGCAGATGGGAGTTTTAGTGAGAATTTATTTATGTGGAGCCKGGCACATTTGATGGATCTGTTAAATACATGCAGTAAATAAGTTTTCAGAATGTTTGGAGGAAAGTGGCTTTTTYCATGGTTCTTGCTAAGTGAAAAAAATCCCTTTTTCTTTATGACAGAACAAATTCAAACGTGTAACACAAGTTTGTTGCTTCATTTAGACTTAYAGTCAACTTGCTCATCCAATCCAGCAAGCCAAAATCATGGGTCTCCAGTTCCACTCCAGGATTCTGGACATCGACAACATTGATGTGAGTGTCCTCTTCTGTGCTTAACCGTAGGGTGAAATTAGAAACTCGTGATTTTAGGACTTTTCTACTTTATTTCTTGCCCCAAAATATTCTCAAATTTGCTGTTTCTGCTAACAGAGGAACAGATCACCACTGCTGGAAGGGAGAGAGCACACGGAGCAAATTTGAGGAAGCAGTTCCCTAYTGGGTGGTTAAGCCTAAATTACAGGACTCTCATTTGTTCCCTGTGTGTCAGGGCACCTTGGTCGTAGTTTGCATATAGATTTAGAAAGGCTAATAATAAAGGCAAATAGCACTGGCCCTGTGTTTTCATGAAGGACTTTGATGGTGCTTACTTTGGATGATAGCATGAGATATTTCTGTGACTCAAGGACATGCAGTGCAGGAATGACTGCTAGAGAGACATAACTGCTCTGCTGGATGAGGAGGAAGGTAATGACCATTGCCTGCTCAGGAAGAGTGTTGGTAGTTGGGGATTTACCAGATATCTGCACAGTCTTATTGCTCTCCACGTTCTCTTGTTATGGAGGAACCAGACCTGTTACTGTTGTACTTAGCAGAAAGTCTAGAGTTACACTTTGATTTAATTAAGTCTTTTGTTTCATCTGCCCCGACCTCTTCAATTTTTTTTTTCTTCAATGGCAAAAGCATCTTCAAAAAGCAGTTCTCACCTTGGATCAGCCCTTCCATATTCCATAGCCAACTCTGTTTCAAAGGAGATATGTAAGAGGACGAGAGGAGTAAGGCAGCTACTTCACTAGATACCTCCCRCCTTTAAATTAAATTGAATTTTGGATTCTCAAGAATAAAGTATATAGTTTCCTTTCCAAGTCCTTCTGTCCTATCAAAACTAACAGTTATTAGCAGAGTTCTGTATTCTTGCCTGAGTGACTGCAGCTCTTACTAGCTCTTACTAGTTGGACYGTAGTGACTATTTTACCCACTACGTAAGCTAGAGAAGCAGATAAAGCAGCAGAGTGCAAACATAAAGATGTGCCTTTGTGAATTCAGGCACAKTTTTACATCTCTCCTGCGATACAGTCTTTATTATGTGGTGAAATGCAATGTTTTTGAAGCAATGCATCTCATGCGCAGAAAAGTCGTTGTTAAGTCTGAAGTGGTATGAACAACTCTTTGGGTAAAGTACCCCAAAACTACAAGTTTCTTAAGAGCACAATGAAAAATACTCTTCTGTAGCATACTGCATTTCTTCAAAAGAGACAGAACGAAGGTTGTATTTTTAAGAGCACGGCTTTCAGAAACAAAATTCTCCGTTCTGTATTGTATTTCCACTCTCCATTGTGTTTCACTTGTTCCTAGAAGGTTTAATGGACTGATTTTGGAATAGAGAACAGAATAACTGTCAAACACAAAATTGTCGCGTTGAAGTCTTTCTGCTGAGTTCTCTTTAACATGAAACTGTAATGAACTAGATAAAAATCCATTTGCAAGCAAGTGAAGAACCTTTGTTTGGTGTACCTCATTTGGGAAATGTATCAGAGTGTATCAGAATTTCTTTAATTGTTAATCTTTACTTTGGAAATACTTAAAAGAGCTTGATCCTGTTTCACAAGTTCTTAAATGTAGGAAAAGTAGTAGAAACCCAGAGAATGATGCTTGGAATTATTTTAGCACAGGGAAAGGATTTGGGAAAATGCTTTACAGTAATGTCTGCAATGGCAGTATAAGCAGAACAGATATAACCTGATTAAAGTGACCAGATTCAGCTTTGAGAGGCAGTGGCACTTGTAGCTGCATCGCGCCATGGCAATTATATTAAATACTTGATGCTATTAATTAATCTTCAGAAATTTTCTTTTTTTTTTTTTTTTCCTAATAGAGTTTTCTTTCTTTACAGCTGGCTATGGGGAAGATGATGGAGCAGGGACCAGTATTAATTATCACTTTCCAGGCTCAGGTTGTGATGGTAATTAAGAACCAGAAAGGGGAAGTGGTGGAAGGTGATCCGGTAAGTAATGCTCACCTACTCTCTTCATTTCTTTGCTAGCTCTCTTAGTTTAATGGATCCAGTCCCTTTGGCAGTTTGTGATGCTTTTACATTTTGGTTTTATAGATAATACAGAAAAATATATTCTATATAACTCACAAAATATATTCTATATAACTCACAAGAATGTGCTGTCTGTAATTCTCAGCAAAACTGTTAGGGCTTGTAGTAGGGGTTGCAGATTCCGGGTGGCAAAGGACCACACACTCGATCTCAGGTACTATATCACAAGATTTATTTGTAGTGCACAGGAAACCAAGGACTTACAGAGGTTAGCTAGAGGCAAAATGAGGAATCAGTAAACTAAGCTACAAAACGTGTATCCTACCAGCTAACCCAAGCGTGGTAACACACCTCAGTGACCACAGAGGGGAGAGCACGAGCGCTGGTGGCAGGAGGCAGCCCCCTGGGTCCCCACTCAGTAGGGATCTCGGTCGTGTGTCCCCAGTGCTGAGGTGGTTCCTTCTCCCCAATCACCACTGCCCGTGCCTCACTATTGTAAGCTGTGATAAAAATAAGCCTGCGTGGCAGTAATTACACTTGGGATTTTCCCCTTTGGAAAGAGGAAGCCCACTTGGCTAGAGCAGCGTCCGCATTTCAGATACCAAGTTATCTAATCTATTGTTTTCCATCCATCCACTCCAGACATGATGACTTTGCACATTGCTAAATTGGTTATGTCCCAAAACAGCAGGTGTGAGACAAGGACCTGTGATACTCGATCGATCGACCACTCTCGTCTGGTACAGGGTTTTGCAGGAGTCTGATGTTGCTGATCCTTGGTGCCTCACAGTGTCCTCTAGAACTTTATGAACTATCAGTAATCAAAAAGAAGGCATCTGTCTTCACTGATTATGTATTCTGTATACTCAAATAGAGGGCTAAAAAAGAGATTGCAACTGGTGGGTAGAAACCCCATGAAACGTCTCACCTGTGCTCCATACATTTCTTTTACTGACTGTTAGGTTCCTAAGGAGAATAGGTAGATGAATCCCATGTGACCAGGTTATTCTTGTTGCTTTGAGGGTTGCTAAGTTATCCTGGGCCAGATGTGCCAACAGAGAAACCTTTGGGAATATTGTGCAAATCTGAAAGAAAATTAGCTTAATTTGCTGGCACAAGGTCGGCTTCCTGTGAAACCTGGAGGAGTGTGGAAGTACRAATAAAACTACATGTGCTGGGAGAAGTGTTCAGTGGTGCTCAGCGTGAGCCATTCCTGTCAGACTCAGAAGTGGGAGCTCAGGCTTTCTGCTGCTACCTTGCAGCACCGGTACAAAATGTCTTAGGCTGTCACTAGCCTTTACTTCTCAAAACTCTGCCATATCCACTTGTTAGACATTGTACAGGATAGAGGCTTCTAATGGGAACCGCTGACAAGAGGCATTTTGTAAAGTGACTGCTGTGCTGCAGATCTCTTGACATCTCTTTGGATTGCACTTCACTGTGGTTTAGCTTTACGTGTGCAAGTYCCAGCCTGTAGTGTCTGCTCTGAGTGATGCTAAGCTGAGCTTTTCAGATCTAACTGCACAAAGCACTTGTTACTGAGATAATGACACAGCATGCTGGAGCAGCTTGTTCATTTTTCTGGAATACCTTTGTATTCTCTTTAGTCTAGACTGTGAGCTTATGAAAAAAAGAACTAATTTTAAAGAGGGGGTCCACCTGGACTGATTTATGACCTGTCACAGTGACTGCAGTGAAAGGAACAGCCAATACAGTGGTTTCTTGCATCAAATTTCTCCAGTCCTGGAAGATAGGTRTTGATGTGATAATTATTAAACAGGATATCAAAGTCCACATGCTGTCTGATTTCTCTGGAGCAACAATAAATCAGGGAGATGCATTAATATTCTCTATAGGAAACAAAACTTTAGTTTTAATCAAATGTCAGCTGCAGGCTGCTTGGCAAGTATGAGTCGGTGCAACTGCTGAGCTGCTCCTGCCAAGTGGGGAACAAATGACCTTCTGGGGGGAAAAAAAACCCTCAAATTATAAACTCCCTGAATAGAGATCATGTGCTTGTAATTGCTGTGGTATTACCTAGTTTGCAGTTGTTCAAACTCCCATTGCTGTCCTATGTGCTTACCCCTGGTGGGATATGGGGAGACAGGACAGTCCGTGGAGGAATTGGGCTCGGTGTTTCAATGGTGAATGCAGGAGGTCCCTGTGGAGCACCACAACATCAGTCTGGGCACACTAAGCTTTGCACARCCCGCTGAGCAATGCTGGGAGGCCAAATCTTTAAAATTGGATCCTGAGGGGCTCTGAGGCAGGATGCTCTTTCTCATAGTAGACTGCGGGATTAAAGGGCAAATTTTATCAGCCGTGACTGAAACCCACCTCTGGGATTCTGCAGATGTTTAATGGCCCAGGCTCTGTATGCAGCCTTCCRTATGCAGCAGCACGAACAGTATATTCAGGATTAAGATGTACGCTATTAGTAAAAGTAGCAAATCAGTAAGTCAGAAATCTCTTGGCTTCAGAACAGAACATTTCTATGCTTCAACACAGCTCATTTTCGGGAGGAAAGCTGTGCTCTTTTTTAGGAGTGCATTCTCTGAGGTCACCAGCAATCCTAAGGTRGTCTGCTGTTCTTCCTTCAGAAGCACTCTATTCAAGAACATGCACCTGGAAAAGTTTACTTAAATTAAAAAAGAATTAGCAAAAGAGATAATACAGATAAAGGTCTGTAAGTAGATTACCGTGAAGGTGCCAAATACGGGAGCCCTTTGGCTTTGTAACCGAGAACAAGTGGAGCCTGTTGAATGATGGCAGAAACTTGCAACCTAGGGCGATGTTTTCACTCGTGTAGAATGTGATTACAGTGATGGAGAGCTCTGAGAGCTGAAGGTGCAAATCAGCTCAGCCGGGGTTGAACAGACTCATGGAGGGTAGATCTGGTCATGGCTTTTGGGAACAAACTGTTCTGGGAGGAACAGAGTCCCAGGAAACCCTCTGATCTCATTTGACTGTGGTCAGAGTAGTCTGGATGTATTAGCAGGATTTCTTATGTTTTACAAGAAAAGGGAAGTGAATGTGAAGACTTAGAAAACAAGCTTCCCTCCCTGCCCCCCCCCCAAGAAAAAAGAAGGAAAGAAAGGAAATAATAATTAAAATGGTGAGCTTAGCCTTTCAAAATTCTGAGTTATGTTTAAGTTCTGGTAGCCTGATGAATGCTGTGAAGTTCTTTCTTTAAGGATTCGCAGCTTTCCAGTCTTCTCAAGTACTCAAATGTTCTYTTTTTTTCTCTCTTTTTTTCTACTCTGCTCTGTTCCTTTTACTTTTATTTTGCAAGGATCTGCATGTCTCAGGTTTTCAATTTAACACCTTGAACCAGAACTGAAGCAATCTTAGCTTTGGAAATATTATGGGGAAAAAAAACAGCTTTAGGATGCACAGTATTTCTAAAGCATTTGTTTCTAATGACTGCAGTGGTCCAGAAAGTTCCCCCCTCGCATTTCTGTGCTTAAATTGTAACCTATAAAGATACAGATATTAAGTACGTGGCTGGGAATTGAACCAATGCTTGGTCTCCTCCCTCAATAACACTTCCTTATCTGAGGGAAATAACTTGTCCCTCTACATGAGAGGTAGCAAAAAGTTCTGGGYGCAGCTGGTGAGCAGCTCTACAAGCAGGTACAGGAGAGGCAGAGATACAGGTGTGGGGAAGAGCCTCAGCKCTAAGTTAGAGGCAGCAATGCACCCTATCATCAAAATTACTTTCAAAACAGAAATTTATATTGAAAGAAAGTTTTCCAACTTGACAGTGGTGCCCCTTGATGTGAGTATGCCTTCCAGACATGCTTCAAAATTCTAATTTTGTGGTCAGGAATCAAAAGTTGCTGTGTTCCTGATTGTAGTGAACAGCAACCTAGTAAACATTATCCTCTTGTTTGGAATCTTCAGGATTAGTATCCAGAAGGCATCATACAATTCTAACAACTGCCTTTCCTTCTAGGACAAGGTTCTGCGTATGCTGTATGTGTGGGCACTTTGCAGAGACCAGGATGAACTCAACCCTTACGCTGCTTGGAGATTGTTGGACGTTTCTTCGTCGAGCACCGAGCAGGTTCTTTGAGAAGAGTTACATCCCTTGGGCTTCCAGAACCTCTCTCAGAGCGATGCCATCTCTGAACTTGCACCAATCTGCTGCATGATGAAGCCTGGGGGCGGGAGTGGGGAGGGAAGAGGCCAGATTGGTTCCTTTTCAGAAGAAGAGGCTCCTAGGGGTGCCATCATTGTACCAATCCCTATTATGAACTGGATGAGTTGGTCCTATCTGCCTTATGCTTTGCTGTGTAGCAGTTGCACTGTAAAGGATGTATGGTAGATTTAAATGTGAACCATCTAAGACACTAGCAGCTGCTGTGGATCCTTTTTTTTTATTATTATTTTGGCCAAAGGAGGATCATTTTGTTCCTCTGTTTTCCCCATTGCTTCCAGGGTTGGACAAAGGTGGGTATCTGAGAGCACAGCCGCAGTGTCTGGTCTACTTTGCATCTACTGTCATCTTCTGTGGTGACCTCACAGCATCCTGAACAGCACTTAGAGGTGCTCTTAAGGCACATAGGTCACATCTAACATGCATTTCTCATATGAGGTTGCACCAGTAAGCCTTCTGTTGCTGCAGTGTCTTGCACTTTACCAAACCAAATACAATTAGGTCTTTGCAACTCTTGATTGTGCGGAGCAAAACCGTAATGGAGGTGGTGGTATCATTGAGCAGGTTTGCAAGAGCAGCTGCACAGGTGAATCTTGCTGCCCTCAAGAATGTTCATCTATCCCCAGCTCTGTGGGGGGAATTGTGTTTCCAACATTGTTCTTCCCTGCATCACCCAGTGCCACTTAAACAGCACAGGATTGTGTCTCCCTGCCAGGTTCATCAGACCGTGCCAAGGGGACAGGCCCTGACCAGCTGCAGGGAGACAAGAGCGAGCACTGAAGCAGTAACCAGTAATAAGGGTTTGACAGAATAGCAACAAATGAGCAATTAAGATGCAAAAGGAGGCGGGACATCACCTCATGTAGCTCAAATCTTATCATGTGAGGCAATAAGAGGGTGCAGTTCACTTAATTTCACTTTAAAGTGTATTGTGAGCACAACTTTCTGCACCAGGTGCCTCCAGGGGGTGGCACACGTTGCCTGGCAGTCCCAGGTAGCATCTGGAASACGTCATGGAGCTGCTTGCACGGACTCTTGGCTCTGGGCTTTGCTGGAGGTTCAGGTGGGAGTTACCTTGAGGATTGATTTTTTAGCTGCCACCCCTTGCTGGAGAGTGAGGTTGGGGAAAAAGAAAATGTTTAAAGACTGGGAAATGGAAGGATGGATCTGCTGATGGTTTTCTGCCTGTACACAAAATGAAGCAGTGCAGGATAGCACTTCCTTGACATTGTGATTAAAGAGACTAATTTGCCCATTCTCCTTTCACTTGTGCTTGTCCAGATCCTTTGATGCCCTTTATACATAAGCGGGATTATTATGGGTGACGGAGCCCTGGAGCAGGCTGCCCAGAGAGGCTGTGGAGGCTCCTTCTCTGGAGACCTTCCAAACTCACCTGGGTGCCAYSCTGTGYCATGTGCTCTAGGTGTCCCTGCTGGAGCAGGGATTCTGTGGCTCTTGGGTGAGATGTTTAATTAATGTAGCATCCGTTGTAGCCTGGGAGCAGACCTGGGGGTCGGGGTGGCAGGGTGGTCTTGGTGCCCATTACTGCTCCCTATAGAAAAGCTTTTTCTGTGCAGCAGGTGGTGGTACCGGCTTCTCCCCATGGAACTTTCCTGCATTATCAGGGATGTTTCCCTTCGTTGCTGTCTCTTTGCTTTGCTCCTCATTGCTTGCGTTGCTTGCTCCTCATTAGCAGCTCTTTTCCAAGAATGCACTGTCTTGAAGGCAATTAGAGAAGCAAAACAAGATGCAGACCACRGGAGAAGAGGTGGCAACAACTACAGTAGATGTGAGTTTAGCCCTAGGTAGCTGCTGCCTCTGCCAGGCCCACAGCTCRGGTTTATCACATCATCACAGCTGGTGCCTCAGGGGTTCCCCTTGTCCCCTTGACACTATTGGTGGTGCTTATTGTCACCATGATTGTCACCACTGTGTATCTGTGGCCGAGCTGAGTTTGGAGCTGGGCTTGATCTCATTGCTCCTTGGGGATGTTTCCCTGGCTGGGACCTGGAGTCTCCCCATCCCTTGCTGCCTGTAGCCTCCAGGCCCAGCCACTCTGGAGATGGAAGAGAGTTTTCCTTTGCTCAGAAAAATGAGTACTTAAAATAATAATTATTTTTAAGCTCTTGGGACAATTAACTACCTTGTTTGAGGATTTTTAAATTATTTTTGGTAGCAATTACAAGCAGCAGAGTCCTGGGAGATGCAGGATTGGATTGAAAGGCAGCCCCTCAGCCTGTCTGGAGACGGGAGGAGGATTTTAAATCGTCTTTAAATATTTCTCGTGAGTGTAGAGATTTACAGAGAGTTGTGTGTATATATATATATATGTATATATATAATTATCCCATGGTGCTGAGTTACGGTGGTGCCGTATGGGCCTGGGCTCGCTGGCAGCCACCGTAGCAGCGCTGCCATAAAGCATTGCGTGGAGAGATCTTGGCAGCACTCATAAATCTCCATTAAATAAGATAACGGGTGATGTTGATGCAAGGAAAGCGCTGGAGCTTGTGGATGTCTGATCCTCTCCTGTCTCCCTGGGGAAGTCAGTGGGTGCAGCGATGAATCCCGTGAGCAATGGCCCTGCTGTAACCTCCCCTTCTGCTTCCCCATACAGGAAACCTCTGCAAGACCCTAAACAGGCCAGAAACGATCCTTTTTCCTCCTTTTTTTCCCCAGCGCTGGCTCTCTTCCTGCACACTCCAGCTAGGTATGGAACATAGAGGCTAGATGGACACTGTACCATTGCACTGACTCTATATATTGAAAAAAATAGGTGCAATCGGTGTAACTGTGCGAAAAGCTCTTGTTCTTTGCCCTGGGATATTCGCTCACGCTTGACAAACGCTTGTCAGATTGGGGATGTATCAGTGGTTGGCTGCAACGGCCTGTGCCCGACTGCTATTTCTGTAGCTGTGGTCAGCAGAATGTGCTGGGGGAGAGGGGACAGTGACATGCAGGTGACTTACCACCCGGCTCTCTGGTGCTCAGGGACACCCCTGTCCTTGTCACAGGGTCCTGCTCCACTTTGCGGTAAATCTTTGATGGAAGTTGCAATGTGGAAAATTGCACTCTTTGGTGGAAAAGAACCCCCTGTTTTCCTCCGCTGCCCAAAGGGCTGTGGTGGCCCAGGCTGCTCTTGGAGATGCCCTCATCTACTTGGGCTACAGGCTGAGCAAAAACGCGTCCGTGGGACGTGGCCTGAGGGCTGCACTTGGCGATGATGGTGGGACTTGCAAGGTGGGCCTAGGGGTCTGTGGATACCATTCATCCCTGAAGAGATGGGTTAAGACAAACACATGGCACTGCCAGCGGTCTGGCTTTGGCTGGGTGGGAAATTGGCCTGGCGATTCCTGCTGGAAGCTCCAGAGAGCTCGGAGAGCGGGCGGGAATGGCCAGCGGCGCGGCTGGGAGCTGCCAGCTGAGCCCAGGCAGAGCCAGGCTCAAGCTGCTCCGAAAGAGCATCCAGGCTCCTGGAGGGAGGGCAGCTCCCCGCGAGCCAGGACAACTGCTCATCCGCCTCCTTACGGTTCAGATGCTCTGAGCTCGGATCTGAGTCAGGGCTGCCGGCTGGGCTGGCGGGATGCCTGTCTCTAAGCCTGCCTTCGAGCTGCGAAGCTGCCCCGCGGCTTCCTCTTCCTCYTCCTCCCGCCTCCCAGGCTGTAAAGGTTCAACCTGCCCACCAAATTCTGGCCAGGGATCTAAGGGATCCTGAAGAAGCCAAGGGTTGTGCCGACTGTTTGATCCCTCACTTACCTGGCCCAGCATCCCTGGAAATTTTAAGTGACACCGGGCAGATAGGACCAAGCTACTAGACCTGGCTYGGAGCTTTGCGTGTTGTGACCTAAGGGATACGGATATTCCAAAGAGCAGCTCTTCCTACTCTGTTTGCAACAGGTCTCACTCYTGGTCTTAGTGTGACGCCTGCCGCTCCAGTGAGTGTTAGGATTAGGAAAGGGGCCTTGTGGGACATGGACATTGGTGAAAGAGAGGACGCTGAGGCCTCTCCCCATTGGGAATTTGCAAAATGACTCCTGATTCTGGTAAGCCAAAAATTGTGCCTGGAACACAGTTGGAAGTCTGAGAATTTGAGTGCAATCCAAGCAAATTCCAGCAAAGAACAGATTTATCTGATGGACGCCGCATTGCAGCTCAGGGCTGCTGCACAAAATGCGTTGCAGAAATGTCTCTGCCTCTCCCCAGTGATGCATGAATCAATTGCCTGCACATCCTCCGCTCGAGAGCTGCCTGGCATGGTGCAAATGCCTGGRGTGTCCACGTGCTTCCATGAGCCAGGACCTCAGTGCCCTGGGGATGGGACCCCTTGTAGGACCCAAGCCTCGCAGGCAACTTGTTGCCCAGGCTGAGTCTTGCTGCTTGTGCCCTTGTTCCCYACACTCTGTCATCACCAAAGAAGAGAGTCTGGGTGACTCAGCTCACATGCTGGTGATTCCAGGGCTCCCATTTCTCCCCAGCTCTTTTGCATTTGAAGTAGCCCCCAGGCTACCTCCTTTCTCCCCGTTTCAGGTTAAGCCAACAGCTATAGGCTACTTGCATAGGGACCTCAACTGCACATCATCCAGGGGGACACGGACAATTTAGAAGTTTTCCTAGGGATTTAAACCCTATTCCCTGCTCATGCCTAGAGGGGAATATTGCAGATTTTAGCCCTGCTCGTCCAGTTGCCTAAATTGCACTGGCAGAGCCTGCCCGGAATCAAGGAGCAGAAGCACAAGGAGCAGCTTCCCAGAGGGAAGGGATCAGATTTAACTGTGGCCAGCTCRGAATTCAGTGCGGACACTGACACTTAACGTATTGATTTCTTCTCAGGAGAAATCCACTTAGCGTTTCATGAGATCAACCAGGCACCAGGCCRGGAAAGGTGTTATCTGATGGAGACTAATGTTATTCCTGCAGCGCCTGGAGCTCTGTCTCTGGAAGCTGCAGCCCCTGCTCTGCTCAGGAGGGAGAAGACAAGACTCAATTCCCAAAGTCTCAAGTTTGAGGACGATTTAAGGGTTTTGTTCTGTCCTCACGTGTCATGCTGCACTTGGAGGCGATGGAGGAGCCCCTCTTGGAAGTCCTCAGTGGGTTCTCTAGGATGCAAGGGATAGGGAGCAATCYAGAGGCCCCAGGGAAAAGTTTTCATGTCCTGGAGCCAAAACGGGACTGATGGACTCCCTTGTCCTGAGGAGGAAGAGTTGGCCTGGAGGGCAGTTCTCCCCTGCAAGAAACTTATTTAACAGAGCTGCAATTAGCAGAGCTGCTCRTTATCCTGGGAGGCTCCCGGTGCCGGCATCACGCCGTCAGGATGATTATAGACACAGGTGATAGCAAATTGCAAGCAATTTGCAGCAGGGAATTGGCCTGGCTCTGTGAGGTGATGTGTATGTTTAYAGATCTGCCCAGAGCCATCTAGTCATTACGTGTTATTAATAATAGGGCCAGTTTTTAAAAAGAAAAGGGAACTTGCTCCYTAGGGTGGCTTTGGGTCCTGATGGGTGAGATTTTGGGCTGCTGTTGGGGTGTTCTCAAGCCCCTTCTTCCACCTAATGTCTTTTTCAGCAGCTTTCCTGGGCAGGACAGAGGCTCTCAAATTTACCAACATTCCTTAAATCTCTCATTATTAATATCATGATATGCACCATTCATGGCATATATTGTAATKATATTGGTCATATAATAATTGCTAGTATATGATTGTCTATTGAGATGAGATGCAAAACATCTATTATGCCAATCACTGTATGTTTAAAAATCCCATAATCTTGCAGATTTGCTGTAGCCATCACTTGGGTTTGGACTGTCAGGTTTGGAAACAGCTTCATCTCACGTTGCATGTATGAATTCTCAGATATGCAGAATACCCAAAAAGGAAGAAATCTGGCTTTGCAGGTGAGTCAGAGCGGGAGAAGTCGCTCCGTTTTTCTCCAGCCTGGCTTGGGAATGTCAGCACKGCTCTGGCTAAGGAAGTGCAGCTCTTCCAAAGCTCAGCGTGGAGCTGTGTGTGCTCTGCTCCAGCCCGAGGAGCAAAGGGAGGAGGGAATTCCAAGTGGAATTCCTCCCCGTGCAGCCTCATCCCTTGTTTTGAGTAGACTCTTGCAGCCTCAGATTAGCCATTTTATTTTTCAAAACTAAATCAATTCAAGATTTCCGTTTCCTTTCCCATTTAATTCACCATCCCCTGGATGCCCACACTATAATTTAAAGTTTAGCTGGGAGAGGTCCATGTTATTTCTCTCTAGGATAGGATTTCTCTCTGGGATAGGCAGAGACACGACCACATCCAGGTTGGCCTCCCTGTTGGGTCCTCAGCCCCCACGGTGTCTTCCCGTTTGTCTCTCCATGCGGCCTTGCTCCTGGTTCTCCTCCAGGTGATTCCTCACGGAGTCACCCCCTCACCGGCCTCCTTGGTCTCCCTTCCCTGAAGATCAGCTCCCATTCCTCGCCCTGTAGGAAGTCCGGACAGACTCAGCCATTTAGTGTTTTCCACCTGGTCATGAGCTGAGCTTGGAATCGATCCTTTGAACCCCACAAAACTGTAGGCCTGGTGGGAATGGGGGGGATCTGGAATGACCCACAGAGAAAGGAAGGAGCAAAAACTGGGCAAGAAGGGGTGAGTGGAAGCAGCAGAAGAGCAGCTCAGTGCAGGAGGCAACAGGCGGGATGGAGAGAGGTTCTTTCTGTGCTCTTTTTGCCTTTCACAGGATTATGAATTCCAGTCCCACCTGGAACCAGAGACTGTCTGAAGTCTGAGTCGGAAAAGTTCTAAGCTGTGAGTGTGACGAGGAGACCACGAGGTTTGGGGCTGCAGCGAGGAGGGAGAGGGGCTGCCCGTGCCGTGGTGAGGCTTCCTGCCCCTCTTGGAGCCTCCGGATATTCGGAAGGAGCCGAGGATGGGGGACCCCGGCCCTGCGGTGCCCCCTCGCCTATCCCAGCGGCTGCTGCTTCTTGGCTGAAGCCCATCCCAGCACCGTTAGCTCAGGCCACCTTGGCAGAAACTGTCTGGATTGCTAATTGAATGAGCCCCTGCCTTAATGCATGGCAAATCCTGACATAAATACAATAAAGTATGTCCGAGCGGAGCTTCTTCCCGATCACAATTCATTAAGCAGCTCCAAGGCACCAGCTGGACCACAGTTGATTGTTTGAAGAGCTCCCAGGTCCATCCTGCACAGGCGCAGTTGGGGTCCCACACGGGTCCCCATGGCCTGGGTTATCTGTATATGGCACAGGGACATGGTCCTTCCTCCCTCACCCACCTCATCTTCATGAGTAGGTCTCCACAGTTGCAACTTTACCATGGACGTCTCTGCTGTTGGATGATTTGGAGCCCTTGGGAACGGAGATGGGGCCAGAGGGACCAAAGCTGCTCTGGCCAGAAGCTCCTTTGTGGCCATAGGGAGAGTCTGGGAGTGAACGTCGCCTCTTGGAAGCCCCACGTGCCCGGGTGAGTCTCGATGTGGCTGCTTGGCGCTGGTGCCAGCCATCCTGGCTCTGCTGGGCATCCCCCTGCACGCAGCCTCTCCCAGAGCTTCCGTTCCACCAGATTTGGTGCTTCCCTTGGGAATGGCAGAACATGGACTCCAGTGTCTGCTGTGGGTTCAGCAGGGACCAGCGCTGACCCAGCAGATTCCCCCCTGAGATCAGCGATTCCTGTTGTTATTCAGACTCATTTTGGCCCAGAGCAATTCTGGATTCATTATGATTTGAATCTGTTAAGATTCGGTTACTGACACTCAGTTCAGCAGCAAGAGGGAGTGATTCACACAAGTTATTACCGAATTATCTACAGACAAGGTTCAAACTTGAAGAGTGAATGTGGCTAAATGCTGGTACAAATCCCAGAGGAAATGGGGGGGGGGTGTCTTCTCTTAGAGAGATCCTAGGGTCGGGATCAGGAATCCTGGTGAGGTGGCCCCTGGGCTGCATCGAATGGGTCAGGCCAGAAGATCCACTTGTCACCTTGGTGTTCCGCACCCTGATGTTGTGAACACGTAGGGATGTTCCCGAGAGGCTGAGGGGTGGGATTCACCCAGACCTCCCCTGCTCTCCATCCCTTTTGCTGTCCCCCAAAGCTGGGGGTTTTGCTGGTCCAGCCCATCCTGGGGTGGTCAGGACACCGTGCTTGCAGACCAGGCTCTTCACAGTGACCATTTCCTTCCAACGTATCCATGCTTGGTGCTAGGTGTGGATGGGAAGCCCTGCTCAGGAGAGCTCTGGAACGTGCCATCAAGACACGCTTATTCCTCCCCAAATCAGGGCGCATTAAGGATGCAGCCGGCGCTCCGGATCAAGTTGTCCTCCCCAGGCCTTTCTGGCTCCGAGTCGCTTCTTTCCAGACTTTGACACAGAGTCCCTGCCAAGTCACAGCCACCAGAAAAGCGCTGTGTCAAGACTGACGCATCAAGCTCGTTTAGGGGAAGTTCATTAGTTCTTTGCACGGGGCGGGTTTCGTCTCGGGAACGCGGCCGGGTCCTCCTGCAGCCGGTTCATCCCCGCGCGCCGGCAGAACGAGGCTCCGAGAGCTGCGGTTCGTCTGCACGGGGCCAAGCCTCCCCATCCCCAAACACCTGCAGCKGCTTTAAGGCAAATGCTTTAAAAATACCTTCCCCGGGGCAAAAAGCACGGAGGGCAATTACCCCTTTGAAAGGAAAGGGAAGCCCCTCAAGACCGGCACCTCATCCTTAGCTGGCTCTGCTCCGATAGAGCGAATTCCCCATCCAGGAGGGGATTTTATGGGGTCTTGTGTCCATCCAGGCTCTCAAACTGCGGAGTCACTGCCGGGACTCCAGCCTGGTGGCAGYGTCGATAGCTCTGAATTACGAGCTGGGCAGCAGCTGCCGATGCCATCAGCAAATGGGGGTTTTTCCTTTTCCCAAGGGAAAGTGCTCAGGAATCCATGCTCCAGGACCCGGACGCTGATGTCCCAGGCCAAGAGCACCCGAAGGCAACGTGTCCTGCTTGGAATCTCTGGTATCAAAATGCCTTGGTCACCGTCAGGAGAAGTGCTCTGGAAAGCCCGGGCTCCTGGAGCACAAACGGGGGYTGAAAGGGCTTGGAAAACCTGGGAATCTGGATGCAGCCCATCTGCTCTACACCTCCGAGCTCTTGTCTTCATGAGCTTAAACACCAGGACTCTCCGGTTCTTTGGTGGATTCTCACTGGCTTTCAAAAATAAAAAATAAATAAAATGCTGGGAAATTACTGCAGGTTACTTATAAATACTCTAGTTCTGGTCTGTCCTTGAACGAAATCTGTTATTTCCCCTGTGGGACGCTTTAGGATGCGTTGTTCCTAGGATGCTCCCGTTCAGTTTTCACCCGCCTCCTGTAGCACTCCTGGAACAGCTGGAAAAAAGGGTTGGAGCTGCAGGGACAAGAGGTCCAGAGGGAGCGACGCTCCAGCACCCGGCGCCATTCCCGGGAACACGAGCTGAGGCTTCCCGGGAAGACGCACGGAGGACGCGCTCCCCTTCCCGCCCCGTCCAGGGGCAGGAYGGCTCCTTCTCCAAGGGGCTGCCGGTTGTTCTTGTGCCCCTCCGTCACCCCCGCCGCGTCACCGTCACCGTCACCGAGCTGCCCGCGCCGCCGCCGAGCTCTCCTGTAACCATAGATACCCCAAGGCGCCGGCAGCAACAGGTTTCCCACGCGCTGCTCTTGGCCTTCACCCTCGTGCAGGGACTGGGGCTGCTCCCAGGGTGACACTCTGCAAGGCGGAGATTTTTCAAGCAAATTTAATGTCCGAGCACCACCAGGTGAAGGGCACGCTCCAGCCCGGCGCAGCAGCTCGAGCCCTATAACATATCTATATGATATATCTATATGATGCTTTGATATTGTATATGTTGCTCTGTGCATTGGGGCAGTCACTGCATCGTGGTGACGGGATGCGCAGAGCCCTCGGGCTCTCGGGGCTGGTGCTGCCCTCGGGACGGTGGCGCAGCGGGTGACACCGCGGGATGGTGCCGGCGCCCGGCAGGACCTGCTGCTGCCCGGGGAAAACACGGATGGGGCCCTGGGTCCTTCCCGGCTGTCCCAGCGGAGCGGCCGGCGCCAAGGCTGCCCTGCGGCCCCCGCAGCCCCCACCGTGCCGGGCCTGCCCCGCTCTGCTGCTCCCTCCTCTTGGGCCCCTGGTGCTTCTGCGCACGCGGTGGCTCCTTGGGGACAGCGCCCAGGGCTCCCGTGCACCCCGCGCTGCCCCACGGTGCCGGCTGTGCCCGGTGGGGGGCACGCGCAGCCGCGTCCCCCTCGTAGCACCCCCGGCCACCTTGTCCCCACTGACACCCGGGGGTCCCACTCCCATTGTGTCCTCCGCCCCCTCCCGTATCCCCAAGGCCACCCCGTCATCCCACACAGAAACACCCTCCACGTCCCCCCCCGGCCACATCTTCCACGATACCCCATTCCTTGCATCTTCCCCCGCCCACGGAATCCCATTCCCTGCATCCCGCTCCCGGGGTCCCCTCCTCCTCTGCATCCACATCCCCCCCCTTAGC
>PTEX01000245.1:817597-911396 GCA_003342815.1 Eudromia elegans
GGGGCCGCCCCTCACCGTGGGGAGGCCGCGTCGGGGGCCGCTCCGCTCCGCAGGGGCGGCCGCAGCCAGGTGAGCTGGGGCGGGATGGGGGGCAGTCCCCGCCGGGGGGTGCCCGGTGGCCGCAGGCGCCGCCCGGTAGCGACTCCGCAGGGGCGGGCGGCGTTCGGGGCCGCCCCGCTCTGCTGCGGCCGCGCTGCCCCGAGCAGCCGCATCGGCCCCCCGGGCGGCCCCGGGGCTCTGCGCTGCCTCCGGGGACGGCGCGAGGAGCGGAGGTTGGAAGAGCCGCGGCCGCTGCCGRGAGCGGCGAGCCGGGAGCTCCGCGGAGGGCTCCAAGCAGGGGCGCTGGGCTGGAAAGCTGCGGCTTTGGGGGCTCTGGGGGAGAGAAGCAGCCGGGGGGTGGAATGAAGGGCCTTGGGAGAYGCAGCCCTCTGTGCCCGGGAGCCTGGGTGGGTCTGGGAAAGTTTGGAGTTAACGGGGCTCGCCTCTCCCTTGGGAGCTGTGGGAGGGAGCAGGGATTGCTGACGGGGCTGGGGAAGGAGTCAAGGGCTCGCCCTGAGCAGGAGCGGGGAAGCTGAAACCCTGGGAAGAGCCGGAGCGGTGGGAACACTCCCATGGGAAGTGTTGGGGAGCCTCATGCATGGTGGGTGTGATCCTGCTCTCCCAGCTCCTGGAAGACCCTGGGATGCCTGGGCTTGGTGGGTGTTTCTTGGTCCAGAGCCTCAAGCCAATACGAGCATAAGCAGTAAGGAAAGTCAAGTTGGGTCCYTGAGAGCTCCAAGGCTTCCCGGGACCTTCCCAGCCTTGGTTGCCCCCAGGATGTTCTGGTGCCTTTTTGTTGGGTTCTGCCTCTGGTTTTGCCTTGAGCAAAAGGGGAAATGGGAGCCTGAGTTCACCTGGGTTTTGTGGCTCAAGGCCCACAGATTCCAAGGGAAAACGGGTGGCATCCTCTGTCTCGTGGCTTGGACCTATTTCTTGTGGCCAGTGCGGTAAATCCCAAGCCAATGTGTTTTCAGAGCAGCTGCTCCTATGAAGGAAACGTCACCGGGCTGTCGGGCACGCAGAAGCTGCTCTGRCTTTTACTGCGAATATTCCTGCAAAGTAGAATTGATGGACCTGTAATCTAATATTCTGAAGGGAAACTTAATGGCCATTAGGTGGTTTCCTCCCAGCTTTGAGAGCAGAGCTGCTTGCTTTAACTAACGCATTAAAGGCAGGAAGATGGRTGAGAAGGGCTGTTGGGTGGCCGGAGGTGGAAGCTCCGGCGTGTGGGACCAGGGAATGGGTGTGAGGAGCTGCGGATACCCCCGGCTGTCCCCAGGGTCTTGATCCTGGAGCTGGGTTTTGCCTGGCCTGGCTCTGCTCTTGCGTTGCAGGTGGTGCTGAGACCTGGTGGCTCCCGATACCTCTGAGGTTTGGGGTGAAGCCCTCCCAAAGCGATCCGGGTTCTGCAGGRTCTCCGTGAGATCCCTGTTCCCGGCGCAGCGCGGGGAGGGATCTCTAGGGCCCTACTGAGACACAGGACCTCACGCTGCGAGCTGACAAGGTCCCTTCTCCCACCCACCCAGAGAACATGTAGGACCCGCTTGCCCTTTCTTCCCGAGACCCACGGCGACATCAGCTTTGGTTTGGGCACTCGCCCCTGCCTCCGTCTCATCCCTCTGCCCRGAGCAGCCGCTTCCCGAGCTCGTCCCCCGCGCGGAGCCTGGGGGTGTTTCTCGCCCCGCTTGGATCCCTCGCAGTCCTCGTCTCCATGGCGGCCGCCTCCCTCCGCAGCACGCGTCGTCCCTGTCCCCCGGGKGCCTTCGTGGGGCGGCTTCTTGCTGCCACAGGGGCTCTCTGGTCCCCGAAGCAGCCCCGGAACCTGGTGCCTTGGGAGCACCTCGAGGTGCTGATGCTCTGGGTGCATCGGTTCTTCAGGGCGTTAAAGAAAGAAATCCCAGGGGATAATAAAGCAGCAAAAGAGAGGCAAGAAGGGCTGGAATAAATAGATAAACGCTCAGCCTGGGGAAGAAGCCGTGTTGGTGGCCGCTTCTCAGTGCACACAGGAGCAGAGGCGGGCAAGGTGCATCCATATGGCTGTGCCCAGRGCTGGGCACTTGTGCGTTATCAGATGCTGGGATCCCTTCTCCATCTGAAGCTGCATCTCTCCTTTTCCTGCTATCTCATTTCTATAGGTCTGGTTCATGGTGCTCGCGTGCTGCGGGGAGGGGGGGGATGCAGAGCCACGTGTTGTCGCTTGTGCAGCGCAAACGGCCTTGGCTGGCTGTGCTCAGCAGCCCGGTGGACACAACGGGGACAGGGCCACGAGCCTTGAGCTCGTGGGCACCTCGGATAAGAGCTGGAGGCGGCGGCGCGGGTGGCGTGTTCAGCTCTCCGGCGAGCGAGGCTGTTGCCTGAGTTGCTGGGAATCGGGCTTGAGGTTTTGTAAGGGGGACGCCCCCCTCCTGGCAAGGAGCAGGGCCTGGGAGAAGATGCTCCGGCAAGAGCTCAGGGTGGGATAAACCTTCCTGCAAACCGCGGCAGRCCTCGTGTCACAGCCGGCTACGCGGGGCAGTCCCAGAGCTCCTGCTTTGCTGCAGGATGCTCCTTTTTGCTTACCCAGGGACTCCTCATAGCCCTGGGACTCTGCCCTGTGCTTGGTCCCTGGGAGGAAGGGGCAGGTTGGGGACAGCCCCATGTTGCTGCACCGCGTGGGAGATGCTCCTCGGCTCCGGAGGCAGCCGTACCCACAGAGCTGGACTGCTGGGCCCCTTGCTTGGTGCAGGCGCTCTGCATTGCAGGTTTGGGAGAGCTCGTGTTTAATTGCATTAGGCTTGTGTGCTAATGAAGAGATTAAGGCTCAGGAGGGCGAGCAGTGCAGGGTAACTTTTCACTTCCCCTGTCAAGGTCTTCCCTTCTGTTGCATCCTCCTTCTCTCCCCATCATCATCCGCTTGTCTTGGGGCAGGAGGGCCTGGGGTCTGTCAAGACCAGGAGGAGGCATCAGCTCCTACGGCTGATGAAGGGGTTGGTGGCTGAGAACTGTTGTGGTGAATGTGGTGGTTACAACAGCAGACCTCTCTGTTTCATGGGGCTGGGTTCTTGCTCTGGATCCAAGAGACCAGCGATACCAGGGACATCCCCATGGCTGAGTGAGGGCGTCCTGAAGCTTCCTTACCCATCAGAGCTGCCTGGGAGCAATGCAGAGAAGAGCTGGAGTCTCTAGAGGTTGGTTTTAAGGGAGGTGCCCCTGTTTGGGGCTCTGGGTTGCAATCCCCTTTTCCAGAGGGAATCGTCTCCTTGGAGCACTCGGATCGGCTCCCTTTCTTGTTGAGCTGACGGTGCTTCCGGGAATGAGCGGGGAGGTGGATTTCTCGGCTGGAGCAGTAAACCAAGGAGCAGTGACAAGTGTTTGGCACTGGGATGGCACAGAGAGTCCCGGTGCCAGGACTCAGCAGCAAGAGACACGCGGGCAGGAGGCTGCAGGACCTGCCCACCACGTCCCTGCAGATCAACAGATCTTGGCCATATTCCTAGCAGGTCTAGGGGTGGGCTGCGAGTGGGTCACAAGGCTGCCCTTAGTGGGGGTAAGAGGGTAGTGGAGCCTTTAGGAAGTCACCCTCGACCATTGTGGAGCAACCCTCTCAATCCGCATAGTGATTCCCTGTTCCAGAGCCTACGTGGCTGGTTTGCTGCTTGTTGAGACCTAGGGRTGCTTCAGCTGCTGGGATCCGTGATGGAAACCAATCTTGCTTTGCACCTTCCCCGCGAGGAGCAGCAATAGGATCCCCTGGCTTCCCACAGCTCTGGGTCTCCGGGTGCTCGATAACATCAGTCTGAGTTAGCAGCGACTGCTCCAGTCACAGGAACAGCATCGATTTACAGGAGCCCTGGCCCTGGAATCGATCTGCATTTTTATCAGCCTGTTTCAGCTGAGGGGAGAGGTTCTGACAGTGCTGCCCAAGAGCTCTGCTCTGGGGCTGCTTTTTGCTGCCTGCTTGAGCTCCTTGGCTCTTCCCCAAGGTCCTACAAAGTGAGCTGTTAACCTGCAAAGATACCYGAGGATGCTCTTGCCTCCCAAATTCCTGCTGTGGTCTATGGGTGAAGCCAGGGTAGGTGCCTTGAGCAGGCTGATTCCAGCCAGCTTGTGGAACTTCAGCTTTCCCCTCTCTGCCTCCTGTCAGCACCTTGGCAAAGGAAGCTCTCATCCTCTTGGATGCTGCTTCACCAATTTGCTTCTCTCTAGGTATATCCCGGTTGTGCTGCTTGTGCTTCCTTCAGCCCTGCTCGTGGGCTTCCAACCTTGCATCTCCGCTCTGTCTCCAGGGGGAAGTGGTGGCATTTCCTAGGAAGCCACGGGCTGACAGGGAGCTCTGGAGTTCTCTCATCCGACCTCTTGCTCAGAGCAGGGCTGCTTTCAAAGCTGGGCCAGGSAACAGGGCTACTGTGGCCTCTAGCCCAAGGAGAGGTGCTGACCGAGCCCCATTGGAGCATGATCCTTCATCTGCCTGGTACCTGGGGTGTGAGCTGGGGTGGCAAACGAGGKCTAGCATTGGCAGAAGAGCAAGTATCACACCCTGGCCACGAGCACCTTCTGGCTGGAAAGCAGCCCACCCAACCACCAGGTTTTGGAATAGCCCTGGGGAAAGAGGCTGAGATGGGTTTTGGCAGAGCATGATGTGTCTCTGGGAGAGTTTGTGCAACCCGGACTGACTGGTTCTTGGGTCCCTTCCAGTCCCAAGTTCCTTGTCACTGAGCACAGGAGTTACAGTAACACCTTGGTACCTGGCTCTGTTGCAGCCCTTGTTTTGCTCTTGCTTCGGATGAGGTGYGAGAAGGCAGCGTCCTTGCTAGGAAAGGCAATTCCTCCCTGGTTCCACTCCTGTGCGGGCACTGAGCCGTTGTCCTGCCTACGGGGGAAGTCGAGAGCAGTAAAATGCGACCGTTTCATGTGTTGCCAACGCTGAATCGGATACGTGGAGCAGCTTGGGGCAAAGCACGGGCTACCTTGCCAACCTGGCTTGAATAATTCAAGTCCTCCAGGAGACGTTTGCCAACAGGGCCGAGGGTACTACCCCGGGGAAGGTGCATCAGTTAAAACCTGCCATTGTTTGTGGTTGATATTATCCATTTTCCACTGAAATTGGAGCTGTGGCTGAGCACGTTGCCTGGCAGGCACTTGGGTTTGGTGCTGATGCTCATATATAAGCTGGAAGCTTGTCTAGAAATGATCCACTTTCAGCCCCAGGACAGTCTCTGCCAGGAGCTGGTTCTTCCACCTCTGAGTGACCTGAATACAAATGGTCTCTCCTGCTGCACAAGACRAGCAGCCTCCCTGCCACCGAGTGAGCTCTGCAGAGGCTGGGGTGTCATGGGACGCTGCTCCTGGTGTCCCATGCTGGCGGGGACCTCAGCATTATGCTCCTCATCTCATCTGGAAGGCCAAGAAGGTGGCTTTTGGGTGGCACCAGGAAGGTCTAGCACAGCTGGGCTGTGGTTGCCCAGCCCCAAATCTATGCCAAGGGCAGAGCTCTTCCCGACACATATAAATATGATAGAGCAATTGATTGCTCTTTGCAGCTGYTGGGATAGGGTGAATAGCGCTAGGTTTAATTTGGAGGTGATGAAGCTTAGCTTGAGTATGAATAAGATACAGACCAGCAAAAAATGGAAGTTCTGAGAAAATCCCCTTCACCTGTGGTTTTTAAAGTAGTGGACTGCTCTGAGCATGCTTGGGTTTATTGCAGTGCTGGGGCCAGATGGTTTCCTGATGCTTTCATGAGTTCAGGATATTCCTCACTTACAACCTCCCTGAAGTTTGCCCCCCATTTTCAGATAGCTCCAGGACTTGCGTAATTGGTGGTGCTGGCTCCATGCACGGGGCCGTCCTGATCCAAGGAAGCTGAACTCGCCGTAACCCAGAAGKAGGGAGGATGTAGCAGGGATAATGTTGAGCTTGACGCCTTCTYCTGGAACATTCAGCCCCACCATCTTCAGAAACGCCCAGGCACACGCCCCAAGCCAGCTAGGGCAGCAATCCGGTCCAAGAGATGATTTAAAATCTCCTAAGAGCCCCCATGGTTTTCTTTCAAGTCATACATTTGCCCAGCCATTAAATAATTCATAGGCCTGCGTGGTAATTAAATGTTAAGGACTTTATTTTCTTTGTGTTGTTTGTACTCATATTACTATTTAACTGCAAGAAATTACCACGTCATTTAATTGCTAATTAAACATAATACAATTACATGGTGTCTTAGAAGAATTATTCAGCATTTCTGGGTGGTGTTTGCATAATGCATAAGCACTTTTGCCTGCTGGAAGAGGGCATTTTGCAAACTTTTATCCCTATATTTGTGCTGATGGAAGGCATCTTACCCACCTTCCTTTGATGGCCTATAAAAACATAAGGGAAAAATGCTAATTTCAGAAAAATTAAGCCCGACTGGGGACCTGGGGAGAGTCTCTGGGGAGCGTGCCTGGCTTTCTTCCCTGTGTTCCTCCTTGTATTTCTCCACAGAAGGTCTGCTGAGCACCAGCCTTTGTGGCACTTGCATTTAGATCCTACTGCATCAGGTCTTGGACTGTGTGGAGTGCTCAGCACCAGGATGGGGCTCCCTAGGTCTCCCTGGGAGCATGCTCATTAGGGAGTTTTAATTGAGATACTCCTCCTAGTTGTGTCCCCAGGTCTCGTTCTGCTGAGGTTACACCTGCTTCTCCTTTCCTGCRTGTTGCCTCTTGTCCAAGCCACTTTACAGCCCATATTGAGCGGGCACAGCAGCAACTTGCAGCATGATGTTCATAGGCCCCCTTTGCCTGCTAGGAACCCCAAGAGCTGAAAAACCAGAGCAGGACAGAGCTTTGGAGGCCGACGGTCTGCGGCTGTGTTTGCAGCACTGCCCTGATGCCCTTTAGGCTGGTGTCCTGCTCGTGCAGCTGCTTTGACTCAGCAAAGAGCATCAGACCACGTTGCTGCYGTTGTACTGGCAGACCCTCGGGAGAGATGGGGCTTCTTGTGGACAAGGTGATTTTTCCTGGTGTTTTGTATAACCAGCCCTGGAACAAAACCAGGGTAGTTTCTTTTCCCCTGTGCACATCTACATTTGCAGTTTCCCAGCTGCAACGTTGTCAGCTCTGTTTGCAGCATCTGTTTTGTGCTCCCGAGTGCCTTGGGTTTGCTGACACGCGCTTAGAGTGCGGCTTGGTCTCAAATATTGCAACTGGGTAATAGTGACTTAGCTCAAGGTGGAGAGAGCCAAATAGGCTGTATTTGCTCTAAAAGGGTCTACAGGGTTGAGGGCAGGGGGGCCATGTGCCTTGAGTCATGGTGTAACTTAATGAAGTCACAGGGGATATTGCCCTGGCCCCAGGCACCACCTTGCAAAGCAGACAGTAGAAGAGTAAAATTCATTTCACTCTTTACATTTTCATTTTATTCTTTTTTTTTTTTTTGATTGGTCTTGGATGAAAGATCCCTGGGGAGCACCAGAGATGGATTATTCTGGAATGGTCCAAAGATGTAGCTATGAGGAAGAACATAGCAAATATTCAGATGCAGGCAATCTTTGCTTATTCCCAGCATGGAGTGACACCAAGATGCCTTCTGCTGCTTAAGCCCTTCCATTTCCTCTTTTCCTCTTCCATTCCCCCATCGCAGACTTTGGAGGCATCTCACTCCTTCACGTCAGAGTCAGGATCTGAATTAATAATGTGCTAAGAAAATAAAGATAGTSCAACGGGCTTTAAATCAAGGAGAAGAGCATGTTAAAGAGTTTGAAGAAATCACATTACTTTGGGTGCAGTTTTAGGGATGGCAGAAATAACTCTCCCGGCAATTTATTGATGGTGACAAATCCTTTCAGAAAAAGCCTGCTCAGGGAATGCTTCTTTTTATCATCACTCTCTACATGAACTGTCCAGGACCAGATTAATGTGTCCTAGTGAAGATGTCATCACAATTTGTGTTCTTCCACGTCACTCAGGGTGACATGTCATTTGAATATCTGTTGGTTTTGGGATGCTGCTCCCTTTGCAAGTGGCTGGGCCTGGATTTGAGAGAACCATTTCCAGAGCCAGACCAAGTATACAGAGCACCTTTGAGGATGGATCAAGGACAAAACCGCTTAGTCTTGACATGAAGTCTGTGCAGACCCCCAGCAAGAAAAGAGCACTCTGGACACTGAGAAGCTTTCTAGTGTTGAAGGCTCAGCTGCTCTTCATGAGAGTATTAGATCACAGAATGCTTAAGGTTGGAAGGGACCTCTGGATGTCACCTGGTTCCACTCCCCTGGCCCATGCACATGCATGGTCTCCTAGAACATGTAGCACAGGATTGTGTCCAACAGGGTTTTGAAGGTCTCCAGAGAAGGAGACTCCACCACCTGGGCAACCTCTTCCAGTGCTCTGTCACCTTCACTGTCAAGAAATTCTTTTTCAAGCTCCTGTGGAATTTTTGGTGCCTCAATTTGTGGCCGTTTCCTCTAGTCCTACTGCTGGCCACCACTGAGAAGAGGCCGGCCCCACTCTCCTCACTCCCTCTCTTGAGGTATTTATACACATTGATCAGGTCCCCTCTCAGTCTTCTCTTCTCCAGGCTGAAGAGGCCCAGCTCTCTCAGCCTTTGCTCATAGGGCAGATGTTCCAGGCCCTTGTAGCCCTGTGCTGGACTCTCTCCAGCAGCTCCACATCCCTCTTGTAYTGGGGAGCCCAGAACTGGACATGCCCCTCCAGGTGTGGCCTCACTAGGGCTGAGTAGAGGGGCAGAATCACCTCCCTYGACCTGCTGGAGATGCTCTTCTTAATGCACCCCAGGATCCCATTGGCCTTCTTGACCAYGCAGGCACACTGCTGTCTCATGGTCCACTTATCCACCCTGATGCCCACATCCTTCTACGGAGCTGCTTTCCAGAAGGTCGGTCCCCAGCCTGTACGTGGTCCCTGAGGCTCCCCTTGCACTGCTGAGGGTACCAAGGAGTACCAGTGCTTTGACCCTGCTGGTGCTGCTGTGTGGGGGAACGTTGGGGCAAGATTGGGACAGCTCTTTGTGCTAGTCACAAGCTGGGTGCCCTGTGTCTGCCCAGAAGCTTCTCTTTACTCAGCAGCTGAGCTCTGGCTCAACAGGGAGGGAAGCAGAGAAGTTAATTTATTACTGCAAATGACTTTGAAGTAATTAATTGATCTTGTCAAATGCAAGGGATAGTTCCATGGCTACGTATACCCAGCAGAAAGACACGTCTTGCCTCCTGACAAGGCTTCTTTGATAGAGCTATTTCACTGACACATGCTGAAGTCAGGAAGGGGCTGTTTTAGTTAATAGCTCATGCTAATTAACACAGGACAAGCGTGCTGACTCTCTGCCCCACAACACGGTGGCAGCCAAGACTGTCCAGCTGGCCCCACTTCCTTGGGACTCGCCTGCTCGCAGCAATGACACTAAGATGCTTCTTGCTGCTTAAAAACAAGGCTGTTTTTGCTGGATGCCAGAGCTCAACATTTCTAATCTGGTGGTTGGGCCAAGCTCTGGGTGTTAGTCTCATGCTTGGRTGGTCTTTGGGCAGGACGGTCTCTGCAGAGCTCCTGGGATATTGATCCTGATGTTTCCCGAGTGACAATTCTCACAGTAACTAAGTCTCTGCTTGAGGGGAGCAGAGGTYCCACCCTCACAACGTGTTTTCCCACCACAAAAGCCCAAGATGACCCAAAGCTGAGAGCTTGTGACAAGCTCCTGATCCTACAGCCACTAGCACCCAATGGAGCTCCCTTGTCCTCGGTGTGGGATGACCAGAATTCCTTTGTTTTCCTGGGGGTCTGGGGTTCATCAGCACTCCTGGAGCTCGAATCTAGCTTAGCAGTGGCAAGGAGTTGCACGGGATTGTATTCCAGGCAGGTTTGGATGGAGCATGGGAGGACCAAACACTAACTAATGAACATAAGGACAGACTTGAACAGCTGCCCAGGCATGACAAGAAATAGTGATTGTGCCATTAATTGCTGTATCATAACGCAATGGCAGAAAGGAGCCTAATTAAAGTGGCTGAGGCAACCTTGTGCTTGGCAGATCTTGGCTCTCAGGTGCTTGAGCTTGCAGCATCAATAACCCTCCTTTGCCATGGATTTGGAGTCTTACCACTGTAGGTCTCACCCTCCTGCAGGGGTTGCAGGAAAGGCTGTTCTGCCTTTGACTTTTTGCCAAAGRAGGGTTTGCTTCGGAAGGCAACAAAGTCAGCCAGGTGACTGGATGAGCCACGGGAGGGACACTCGCTTCCCTCGCTGTCACTTGAGCAGGTTGCGAACGGTGGTCTCAGCACTCACCAGGAAGGTGATGAGCATGGGACGGGAGCCCAGCTGGTGTTAGGGGCTTAAGAAGGAGAGTCAAAGAACTGCTTTAGTTCCTTTTGCTTCACTCCTTAGCATCCTACGAYGGTTCAGCCATTGCCCTCCAAGAGCTTAGAAGGTTTCCCAAGGCCTCCAGCCCTTCACACCTGTACTCACCCCAGTCCAATCTCAAGAGACACCCAAAGTGAATTTTCTTGAAGTTCATTGCCTTTAGCAAATAAATTAAATTTTTTAATTGGTGAAACTGCATGAATAAAGAGTGTTTTCYGCAGAGCCGTGGATGACTCTGTTTGCTTTGAACTAAAGCAGCCGAATGCACATTCGTAGTCACTGTCTTCAAAGSCAAAGACATTTCATGCCACGGGGTTTTTATCCAGTGCAACCACCGCAGTATTTTACAATATCACTGTGTCAGCACTAAAAAAAAGTGCTTAGATTCCTTTTTGAGATTTATTGCATTTCATAGGTGAATAGATTTTTGATTAGAGAAACACTCTGCTTTTTTTTTCTCCTTTCAAAAGTGCTTTGCTGGGTAGTGAGCTAATGCAAAGGCTGAACTTCATCTAATTATTAAGCCCTGTGAGTCCCCACAGTCCCAAGCCCTTTCCCCAGCACAGCCAGGTCAGCCCCATCTCCAGGCTTTCCACCTTGAATCCCTTTGGAGAAGCAAGGGCTGTTTAGGAAGCCCCTACATTGTAGCTCCTGGGTGCTCAGCAAGGTGCTAACACTAGAAGGCAAAACAAAGGATGCTGTAGATATTCTTGCATGCTTTTAAATGCTGGAAAGCCCCGTCAAGGCCCAGCACACTGTACAGGTGGCTGGGTGGAGAAGTTCCTAGCATTTTGGTGCTGTGCATTGCGGTGAGGGGTGGCTCCTGCACCTTGTGTCCATAGGCAGCGGTGTCCAGAAAGAGGTTTCTCTTGGTCCAGGTGTAGATACTGTGACATTGGCCACTTCTGACCTCCCTGAGGTTTCAGTTTACCTGGATCCTCTCCACRGCTGCAAAGTTGGATCCACATCCTGCTTAAGCTGTTTGATTATTGGGATTATTATTTATTTAATATTATTTATTATCTTTATTGTTTCCCAGCTGTCTGGACTGCGGCTGACCCACCTGAGCAGTGAGATCGATCTTTACTTCTAAGCAAGCAGCTTGCACACATTTCCATCCCACTGTGTCCTGCTAGCAGATACCCCGGGAGGTGCAGGGAAGATATCCTGCATACGCTGCAGCTCCTGCCCTGTAGCACTGGCATCCCCTGTATACTGGATCTGGGATCCTATATGCACTAGGGAAGATGCCCTGGRTGCCTTATGGCTGCTATCTAGTCCACAGGGGTCTGGGATGCTGTTTCTAAAAGGGATAAATATGATGCATGAGATTGCCTGCTTGGCTGCAGCGCTGATTAGAAAGTCTGTCTTGGGGAACTGTTAACAACACGCTGGGACAAGGCTAATAATTCTTCTGGCTAATGCAAGTAGTTCTGGCAGTGGAGCCAGAGGAGGCAGGATGGAAAGTGTTCTCCTGTGGAAAGTGCCACTTCTCTAGGGCTTTAATTCATGTTGGCCTGGACCTGGCAAAGCAGAAAGCAGCAACTGCCCAAGACCTCGCAGTGTGATAGAGGAGAGGTCCTGCTAGAGGAGGTTCYACCTCCTCCTTGTCATTTCAAAGGTTCTTCATGGTTCTTCCTTCTTCAGGATCCCGACAGGCTCTGTGCTCCTTCCCTGCCTTCTGTCCTGGAGCATCCGTACTTCCTCCAGGCCTGCAGACTGCCCCAAGCTGCCCAGTCCTGTCTGGGAATAAGCATGGGATGAACGGGCTGTGCCTTGGATCTCCTTGCTGTTATTTAAATGCCAGGTTGCCAGGGTGACGGGCGCTCTTGAAATAAATCCAACAGCAACAGCTTTGCAAGTGCGGTTCATCTCCCTGCCGGGAGACATGTGCTGCATAAACCAGCCAGGTCTGCGTCACTCCAGGGTCCCTTGTCCCTAGGAAGAAGGAATCAYGTTAAGGACTCAAGTTTCCTGCCTATTGCAGATAACCGTGATGGACGCAGTGAGGTTTTCCTTCTGGTCACACCCTCTGCTCTTCTTTGGCTGTGAACGGGTCCTTGGTGGCTATAAAGGGATCATTACCCTTACCTGGAATTGGTAACCTTAAGGGATCACTACATGGGGTTACTAAAACCATGCCCTGACCATCCTCCTGGCAGTGCCCTGATGGAGACACCWCTGTTCTCCCTCCCATGCCAAGGCCTGTGGAAGGCTGGTCCCGCTAGGCACCACGGCTCCGATGGCCTGCAAGATGCCCCCAGGCAGGTCAACAAATGTTCTGCTGCTGTTTGGGCATGGAGAAAGAGCAGGAGGAGCTGGGCTCAGCTCTGCTCTGCAGCCGAGTGCGGTGCGGTSCATCCGGGGCTGTGATATTCACATGCTGGGGAAGGACACGGTTGGGTTGCTCAGGGTTGACCATGGTGAGTGGCCACCTGCAAACCACAGCTGCTGGGCTGGACTTGGTTGAAGAGGGGCTCATAGCATCCTCCATGCGAGAAGGTCCCATGGGCTTCAAGACTGCTCTGCTGCGGACACTGCGAGCAGAGACTCCCACGAGTCTTCTGTGAGCAGCTGGGAAGAAGATCCTTAGAAGTTGCTCCAGTTCCTGCATGTTCACACGCTCTCCGGCCTGCCAGAGGGCAGGCAATTAGCAAAGCGATATTAATTTTGCTGAGAAGCCACTAATGTGGCCTCTCTCCCCTTTGCCCCGGGCTGTGAGCAGTGTCTCAGCATTGATGAAGTGCAAGACCGYTTTCCACGGGCACCTTTCAGGAAAACCATTTCAATTAGCAGCCAAGATGGATTGCGCAGGGCAAAAAAAAAGGGTGATTATTTCCAGATATTTACAATGAATTTACAGGGAATGCTGCGTGATTTTGAAGGGCCTTTGGATCACAGTCACGCTGCAGCTCAGCAGAGAGGAGTTTGCTTTACGATTTGGTGATTAATGTGTGCAGGATGAATATTTCCCTGGGAAACCAATCGAAGCTGTAAAAAGGACACGACACGGGGAGGGAATGCATCAGCTCCTGGCGGCTCCATGCAGCCGTGGCCTCTYGTGCACACTTGCAGGGGTTGGCAGAAGAGGGACAGGGTCTGCTTTGTCCCCTCGGTGTGGTTGCGGTGCCCTGGGGACTGGAGGGAGCTCTGAGGGTGATGAAGAGGGAAGGTGGGTCTGGCAGGAGCACTGGGACCTGTCTTGTGGCTTCACTGTCTAGGGCACTAGAAGCCTTCTGTGCCTGATGGGGACAGTGGGACAACTGGGGCTGCACATGGAGGGGGGATTGGCAGCGGGGGTCACCCATACTCCTCCTGAAATGTTGGAGGTCCCATGGGGAATAGCAGCTGGTCTGGTTGGACACATCCGCGTTCCTCTTGGGAGCATCCAAAGCAGCCAGCGTGGGGACCGGGACCGGTGGCTCGGGGGGCTTGAGGGCTGAGCCCTCATCCTCGCCCTGTCTCCCAGCCTGTCTCTCGGGGGTGGCTCGCCAGCCCRCTCGCAGATTGCTGCGCTCCACCTTTTATTCTAATTGCTTCGGCATCGCCATAGGAACCCGCTCCTGCGAGTGAGGAGCGGCCGCCGTCCCTGCGCTCGCCGGAGAGCCGCCCGCTCCGGCCCACGGGATGGCGAGGGCTGGAGCAACCAGTGCCTGAGCACCTGGGCCCTCCGCCAAGGACTGTCCGTGCTCCCCGTCCTCTCCCAGGTACCTCCGCAGCGGGAAGGGTAGAGGGGTTGCAGGGAAGGATGGCGGGAAGAGCTTTTTYGGTGGGGGGGCTGAACTGCTGGGTGGGTGTTTGGTTTGATGGGGGTGGCATTTCCATGCGTGCCAGGATGATGGAGGAGAGGATGTGTGTGTAGGACGTGATGAAGAACCTCGTGCTTGACGGGGCTTCTTGCATCCATGATCAGTCCAGGGATCACAAAGAGCCGGGTTTGCAATAAGCATCTCTGCGTAGTTGATTGATGAAGGGGTGATGCTCCTGCTTGGGGGGAGTCAACTTCTTTACTTGTATCAGAGGCTCAGCTGGTCCAAGAGACCAGGACAAGCCATTACTGACCTGGAAAAGAGGCTTCCTCCACGCTGGGCTTGTCCGTTGTCCCACCCGCCTTGCTGGGAAAGCTGCTCTGAAGAGTCCATGTGGTGCTGGAGCAGCAGTGGCGGTCCTGCCTCCACAAGAGCCCTGGGACCAAAGAACAGACCCTTTTCAGAGCTCTCTGCAGCTGGCTTGTGCTCAAACTCAACAGTCATTCTCAGACAGACCCCACGAGGTTGGGCTCTGCTGGAGCATCCTCTGGCCAATTGCCTTCCTCTCTTCTCAACGCTGGGCTCTTCGGTTTTGCAGGGTGGTCTGCACAAAGTGCTGGCCAGAGGCCACAAAGTAGTTGGAAAAGAGCTAAGAGAGGTGGTAACTCTTCAACCACCACCCTTGAGGGGCTGTGGATCTCTCCGGTCGCCTCCGGAGATCCCGGCCCTGGCATGACTGTGGCTGTGTTTGTGCTGGCAGCTGCACTAACCCCAGTGGGACTTGCTCGTTTGCAGTAACATTTACTGAAAAAGGCAATGTAAATGTTTGAGCTGCTTCGTGAGCCCTGTTGCAACCTCATATGATTGTACCAGTCACAGAAGGACCCAGAGAGACGTCCTGCTCCCTCCTTCCCTGCAGACCTGGGAGGATCAACCTTGGACACACCAAGTCCTCTGTCTGAGCGCGCAGAATTGGAAAGACCCCATGAGATCCCCCCTGCTCCACTGCACTTGCAAGTAAGACCTTTTCCCATAGCCCAGGAGCTTTCTCGAGCCTTGGAAACGCTCCTGTTTGGGCACAAATGTGATTGCCTGCAACCTTTGCAGGAGCTGTTTGCTTTCCCCCGGCGATGGCATTTGCTGTCTGGTTGCAACAGGAGGCTGCGCACGGCGTGCGGCRATACAAGGAATGTTAACACAGGGGAAGCACACGGAGCCTGGTCCGGTGAGACCCTGGCTCCTGTGGAGCAGCACATGTTCCCTCAGCTCTTGGCAGGGTCCAGAGCAGTGTTTGCTCTCTTGCCCCTTCCATTTTGGCAACAGAACCATGTTTGTTAGACATTGCCCATAACCTGCATCTATCTTTTATTTTGCCTTCTTTGTTTATGCACAGGGAGCAACACAGGGTTTGTGCCTTTCAAAGCAGGGTTATTTTAGTCCAACAATAATGAATTYGCTCCGGTTGTTCTTCTGTGCACTGCTATTTTGTTCTGATCTTGGTGCAAGTTTCATTCGTATTTGGGGGATTTTAGTCTCTGCCAGCTCTCCATCAAAACCAGTCTCCTCCGCTCTCTCCTTTGAACAACATCTCTCTCATTTATCATTGTTATATAACGATAAGTGTCTATTTTGGTTACAAGGCAGTACTAAACGGGGTATATTTAAAAGTGTGCAAATTGAGTACCTCCGTAGCTGTTGGATTGCATCCACCACACAGCACAATTAATCCCTGCTTCGCTGTGGTTATAGTCTCAGATAGAGCCCATGTCCTAGCTGACGTCTTTGGATGGGTCACTCTTTTGGGTGCAACTCTGTGCTTGCGGTGCCAAATACTGATCTTTCAACATTGCTGCTAATGAAATGCACAGCCTTCGGTGCAGGGCAGAGCTGTCTTTAACGGTAATTACACTGTTAGTTGTCTTAACCTTCTTGCACCCTGAGACAAAATTGTCAATGACGAGGTCAGCTGCCTGGTAATTTGGATCCTGGATCCAGACCAGGGTTCTCCTTTCCCCGGGGCTCAGAGCAGAGCTGCAGAGAGGATGGGCTGCATTAAAGCAGAGCTAAGCACAACTATCCCCAAAACCTACAGCTTCACTTACTGTTTTGAGCAAGGTTATGACACCATAAATTGGGAGCAAACGATATCCTACGTATCAGCCTCAAGAAATTGCTGCTCGGTGACCAAGGTGGATATTTTGCTTCTGGCTGCCTTGCAGCTCTAGAATCAGCTCCTGCTTTGGATGGTCCTTGTGCTTTGCTCCCCAGAGCTGATCTCTGGGTCTTGATGTCTGGTCAAAAAAACCTGCAGGAATTTGAAGGGMAGGACAAGCTGGTGCCAGCAGCCCCAGTCCTGTGCAGAGCCCCTGACTTCTCCTCTTCACCCACTTGCAGCCCCAGACACGGAGCCCGGACATATCGGCAGTGCCAAGGCTGAGCCCTTCACACCCCACGCCAGTCCACGTTGCTTAACACACTTCTTTTTAACTCAAGATCTCATTAGATATTTGGCATTCTTTAATTACCTTTTAATTCATGTCTTACACTGACCAAAATCTCCCTGGAGTGTTGCTAAGTTGCTGGCGGGGAGCTCCTTCCTTTGTAAGTGAGATCTCTCCKTATTGAACAATTTCCTTGCTCATGGAGGTATTCTTTGCAGTTACTAAGGGAACATGAATCTTAATAAAACTCAATCAAACAGTCCTTAAATAACAGCTGCGTTCATTTAACTGTCTTATCATCTTTTTTTTTTTTTTTTTTTTCTCTGCTTAAAATTCCCTGGAAATTAAGAGCTGGTTCTTCACACACTAATGAAAAAAGCGATGCGTCTCAGACGTGATGGAAATCCTCTCGCATGAACACAGGGCTGTTTTGTAGCAGAAAATTCCCCAAAGAGAGACCTATATCCTGGTCATGAACAGCAGGAATGATAGAGCTGGGGAAGTGCCAGGGTGGAATGGCAGGAGCTTTCAATGACACAGTGTCAGGTCAGGGAAGGCAGGAACTGCTGGATGAGTCCAATAATGACCATCCTTACTCATTAAGGAGATGATGATAAATATGTCACAGGCCATCGGATCATCGCGGCAGCCACAATCTTCCCGCAAGGAGTGGAAGGAGCTGGGGAAGCAATGAGGAGGCCATCTCCTCCTGCCCTTTGTGTTGTCCCTGTCCCTCAGTGCTGCCCTTGGGCTCCTTCCCCACGGCACTCGGCCTTGGCAATGGTGACTTCAGAGGTGTCTGGCTGCTCTTCGCTTTGACTCATCATGACTAAGGTCCTTCTTCTGTTATCTGCTCTTCTACCTTTGCATCCCCAGCCCAGACTGGATGTTGACCCTGGAGCTCCCGCCGCTGTGCTGTCCTGTCGCACCTTTCTGCTCCGTCTGCTGTAGCAGCAATGCCAGTGCCCTGGGTGAGCGCAGTGAGGTAGGTGCCCTCCTTGGCCATCGGAAACCACCTCCTTTTAGGTCCTGTGAAATATCCTGGAGATATCGAGATATATCCAATATATTGGAGATATCGAGCACCAATCTGAAGAAAACTCCAAGCAAGGCAGTCCCCTTATAGGGGGTTCAGCGCTGAGGTTGCTTTGAGCCCCAGTTGTCACACAATTGCAGGTGGCAGGACCCAGGTGGGGCTTGTGCCAAACGACAACAAGAACTGAGAAAAAGTTTCCAATTAAGATTTACTGGGTTAAAAATAAATAAGGCCTTCCTGGGGTTCCTGACTAAAATGGGCTCTCCGTGGCCTTCCTGGTGGACATCTGGRTGCTTGCTTGGCTCTCCCGGCAGGCGGGTCCCTTCAGCTTTGGTGACAGTGATCTTGTCCGTGTCCTTTCCCGTAGCTTTGGTGACAGTGATCCTGTCCGTGTCCTTTCCCGTAGCTTTGGTGACAGTGATCTTGTCCGTGTCCTTTCCCGTAGCTTTGGTGACAGTGATCCCGTCCGTGTCCTTTCCCGTCCCCCATCTTCTTGAGCCGCCTCCGGACGCTGGTTTCTCCTCCCTCACCGTGTCCGCTTTCCTCTCCAGGAGCTCCTGGCCTGCACAGAAGCCCACGCAGCGGTGCCGGCACCCATGGCGCGACCTGGGAGCCTGATGGCCGTGCTGTGAGCGCCCCGCACCGAGCCCGGCCCGCGCGCCCCGGCGCGCCTCCCCCTCTGCCATGAGCGATGCGTCAACGATGGATTATGAACTGCTCTCCCCGTCCTTGGTGGAGCACCCGGCCGGCGCCGCCGGCATGGATGCCGAGCAGAAAACCGTCTTCGCCTTCGTCATCTTCCTCCTGGTGTTCCTGGTGATGCTCATGGTGCGCTGCTTCCGCATCCTGCTGGACCCCTACAGCCGCATGCCCGCCTCCTCCTGGACTGACCACAAGGAGGGCCTGGAGCGGGGCCAGTTCGACTACGCCCTGGTCTAGGCGCCGGCATGGGGCCAGCCTGGTGGCCCCGCGAGCCCCCAGGCCCAGCCGGTCCCTTGCCCTCGGCGGTGCCCCCCTGGGCCACGTGGGGCCGGGGTGGGTTTTTCTAGGGCTTTCTGTCTTTTCTAAGCACTTTTGGATTTGTCTTCTCGGGCTGCAGCACCCTCGGGGGAGGCCTGTGGCAAGGGTGAAAGGCCCGCGGACAGGGCCGGGTGCCGCAGCGAGGGGCAGGCCGCCATGGCGTGGGGCCCCTCGCCCGAGCCCTGCTGGCTCTGCCTGTGGCCAGGCTGGAGCTTCGACCTCCCTCTCGTGTTGTCCCTGTCCCCCGGGCCATGCCAGGGCCATGAGGGGCTCACAGACACCAGGCCAGAGCGCCAGCTTTGCTGCCCCCAGCCAGGCACGGGAGGGACAATGGCGACGCGCCGGCCCCTCATGGCGACGCGGCCTCGGCCTGCGCTCTGCTTCGTGCCGCAGCCGCCACTTCCCTGTGTCACCTTTGGGAGAGCCCCCTTGGCCAGCCCAGGCCTGACAGGAGSCATTCCCAGCTCCAGCGGGTGCCGAGCGGCCATCCCGTGTCCCGTGTTCCCGGGTCGCCGATGGGTTGTTCTTGCTGAGGGGAGAACCGAGCCAGGGCTCCCCGCGTCACGCAGGGGCCATGCCCGCCTCGCAGGGACACCGCAGCTCGTCAYGGGGCTACCGAGCGGGCACTTACGGCCAGTAGGAAGGTTTGTGCTAAGGGACGGAGCCCCTCAGGGAGCCCCTTCTTCCCCATCATGGAAATAAAGCTGCACTGTGCTAACCCCACCGCTTTCTTCCTCTGCTCTTTGGCATCTTCTCGTGGTCGTTCCCCGGGCCATGGTGGCCTCGCTGCTTTGCTTCACTGGGGCCAAGACACTCTGTCCCACTCTACTCTCCCTACCGAGAAGGTCCTGCCAAGTTTCTCCTCCCAGATTCCATTCCAGGGCTTTTTAGAACGGTTCCAGCTGTTGCAGAAGGACACATGATGGAGGTAGGAGCTGGACATGGAGCCTTMTTCTCTTCAAGATGCTCTGTGGGGTTGAGACCTAGGCCAGGCTATGGGCTAGGGAGCCCTGTTCGCTTTCCCTAGTTCATCAGCATCTTCCAAACTCAAGTAATGAGATGGGATCATGGCCACGCTTGGAGATGCTCAACACCCAAGCGTTCATCAGCGTCTTCCAAACTCAAGTAATGAGATAGAGGGATCATGGCCACGCTTGGAGATGCTCAACACCCAAGCATTCATCAGCGTCTTCCAAACTCAAGTAATGAGATAGAGGGATCATGGCCACGCTTGGAGATGCTCAACACCCAAGCGTTCATCAGCGTCTTCCAAACTCAAGTAATGAGATAGAGGGATCATGGCCATGCTTGGAGATGCTCAACACCCAAGCAGACACAGCGCTAAGTTTTCAACCTTAGTTGGAACCTTAGTGACCCAGAGAGGAAGACTGGGATGTTGTCTAACCTATGGAGACCTCTGTCACTGTCMCCTCTGAACGTGGCCTCTGCGCCACACCTTCACCCACGCAGTGCCACCCGCAGCCACCGCTGTGCCCAGCCCRGGAGGAAGAGGCGCAAGCATTTAACCCAAAATAATTTTATTGTTGCTGTTGCTTCCGATACAAAAAGGAATCCCACAAAGAGGGGTCGCTCGCTCTCTGTGGACACAAATGGGCACAGGTTTCGGGTGTCAAATATTTCCCAAAAACAATAGTAAATAACTAAAAAAAAAAAAAAAAAGCACCAGAGAGGAATGAGAGAAACCTTGAGCTTTGGACAGTTTGGCTCAACACGCACACACAAACCCACCTTTGCTAATTTATTATTATTATTTCTTTTTTTTTTTTTAAAAAAAAAAGCACCTGTTGAAAAACAAAATAAAAAATTAATTAAAAAAAAATACCCAAACATCAGGCCACCCATCCTGTCATGAGCTCTGGGACTCTTGCAAAATCCAGAGTCTGGAGCTGCATAATACAAAAGAGTTTTCAAGTTAGATATTAGCCCAAATACAGTATACATACACTTGCCCCCACCCTCTGTGGTGGCAGTGTACCAGGAAAAAACAACACTCCCCCTATGTACCAAAACAGCTACAGGAATATGCACTCCTCACAATCATGAGCAATCATAACTTTGGTGGTTATACATAAATACGAACGAGTGGATGGATACAGTGCACTAATGTTGACCGTTCGATACCAGCACCAGCTTCCGAAAGCTGAAGAGCACCTTTCGATTCGTTGGTTTGTTTCTCAGGTAGTCTTGTGTGTTACCAGAGTGAAATAGCACCTTTGGTTTTTCCTTTGGTGATGCACAGTGTTGATGCAGAACCAAAAATGGATTCATGCAAAAACTAGGAAAGGGCATTGCGGAGATGAGCTGGGTGAGGAACATCATCTTGGGAAGAAAAAGAGCCCATCTGGACAGAAATCTGCACAGGCTACTGGAAGCAGCAGGGAAACTTCAATTCACTCAATTCCTGTTTTCCAGACACGTATTTTGGAGCATTTCATTTGTCTGTATTAATCAGAGGCTGATTTCAGGCGTTATATTGCCCTGATCAAGATGAATGTGACAACCAGACAGCAGGGACTTGCAGCCTCAGTGCTAGAAAAGGTCCTAACGGTGGTCAGTGGCACAGGAATCATGCAGAAAGGTAGTTCAGAATCAAAGACTCTTTGGAAAGCCTGGATAGATGGTTGTGTCTCTGACAGTGTCCCCCTCCCTTACCCCTGCAGTGTGTCATGTGCATCCTGACAAGCCATCCAAGTCCCTTTCAGCACGGCAAGGATCCAACTGCTCCATACCAGACTCGGGACATTTTCTTCCTGAAGATTTAGTTTGTTCAAGCACATTCTGCAACAAATTACTTGTGATCCCCAGAACTCCTCGCTTACATAAGGACATACTAACTCTTGGACTTCCCGGAGCTCTGGAAAAAGCCCTTCCAGCTCCAGTCTTGGAGTCCTGTTCACTAGTGGTGACTTTTTCTCTTCTACAAATGGACCAGAAGGCAAAGAGGGGACAGAAAAGGACAGAACAGCCAGTGTGGATGCAGTAGGGTTTCCCTAGCACCATGACATTGAAGAAGCAAAGCAAGAAGAGCTGYGGACATGCACTAACACCACACCACGGCATAGCTCCTTCCAGAGCCTTTCCCAGGCCCCATCCCATCTTCTGGGATACTGGGTGGTCTGTGACCTGTGSCTATGAAGAACCAGGAACTTCTCCGTGGGACAGTTCTTACCAGCTTGGACTAACAGGATCTATCTTAAGGGAAGTGGGCAGGAGCTGGACACAGGCAAGGAGGTTGAACCTTTGGTAAAGCTTCCAGGAGCTGTTTTGTGGCGTGGCTTGGTTCTCAAGCAAACACCCCAAGAAGCAGAGCATCCCCATACGGCTCAGGCAAGGACTGAGCCCCGAGAGACTTTTCCCATCAGTTGTACAGTGCCCTGGGGGAGGTGGTGGCAGGGAGGTGCGACAAGAGAAGAGGCAGTTATTTCCAGGTGTGGATGGCAAGGCTAAGGACTGTACTGTCAGTTGGGCGGGTGGGTCTCATGGCTGTTAGTACAGYTGGAGCTGGAGCTTCATCCTCAGTGCCTGGCCCAGCTCCCCTGCTAAGTAGTTGAGGTGGTTCTTGGCCTCCATTTTCTGCAGTTCCCTTTTGCGGTACAGAGGCACACTCACAATTTCCAGCAGGTAGGTGCCAGGCACTATTTTCTTGCGGCCGAGGTGCAGGTAGCTGAGCCCTTCTTTTTGGTGGATGCGGAAGTAGCCGTCCTCATTCCCGTGGGAGATGAGGTACCGCACGCGGTTCTCCAGGGGCTCCACGGCTGGCAAGAGCTCCAGGATGTGCTTCTTGTGGGCAAGGTCAGAGAGGTTCAGCATCATGGACAGAGGAGCATCCACATCCATGCTGGCCAAGTTCACAGTGTGGTCCTAAGAAAAGAATAAGATGTGTCAGGGSTAGACATAAAGAGCAATCCATGGCCAGGTGCAGAAGACCAGCCCAAGGAAGTTCTCAGAAGGGGGTATGAGTTCCTCCATCTCTGCTGTGCTTCAAGTGTTGACTGGTTTCTTCTTTGGACCTGTGAGATTGCCATGGCAGTTCATTCCTTCCTTGTCCTGCCCTGGCAGGGGCTGACTGAACGAACCCCTTTACTGCCATCACCTTCAGGGGACTCACCAATACCTTYAGGAACTCTTTGCTCCCATGGTCTGAATGACTTCCCAGGCCAACTTGTCCAGCCCTGGCCTGTGACTTTCTCGGAGGAGCCCTATACTGAGGAGAGAACTTCTTTCCAAGGAACAACCTGTATTTAGAATGACGGGTCCTGTCTGGAATCAAACAGTAAGGGCTGACTGTCCTCTGTGACCCTGCGGAGGCTGTTCCCCTTATTTTTAGTCTGCATGTATTTCCACATTTTGTGTCCGAGCTACTCTAGGTTCCTGAAAGAGCCTCCAGGACCTCTGGACTCAGTGCCCTACACAACCATCCAAGTATCCCGTGTGTGCTGGCRCACAGTGAGCTGCTCCTGACAGGCCATCCCCCAGGTGACCTGGACCTTTTCTGGGGACAGACACTCCATCCAGGATGCCACAGTTTTCTTACCTGGTGCACCGCAGTCCCGTTGACACTGCGTCTCTGCCGACCCYGTTTGGGGTAGCCATTTATCTTACACTCATAGCAGGTGTCAGGCGAAAGCAGGTTGTCTTCATCCTCCTCTTGAGGGGCAGGAAGGTAGGAACCTTTGCCAAAACCCAGGCCAGAAATACAGTGCCTGGTGACARGAAGAGCAGAGAGACCTAGCTCAGATTCAGGAAGGGAATCTTTGCATTAGCCCCATAGGATCTCCATGTGACACCAGGAAACATGCTCACATAGAGGGTAGAGTTTGTGCAGAATGGCTGGTGACCAGCTGGAGGAGATCAAGTCACCTCCTAGACAATAAGCTAGTAGGTTTAATCCTTTTGAACCCTGGACTTTAGATTAATCCTACATCTGCTACAACGTTGGCCACTCCATTAAGCACTATATTAGTGAAATACAAGAGGAGCTGGTCACTAGCATGAGAATCCTGCGGTGGGGGAAGAACAAGCTGGCATTAGAGAAGCTGAGGCAATGTGGGAATGGAAGGTAACTGGCTGTTGGGGCTCTTTCATGCGGTATTGGTGACCAGGTGTTAGTAGAAGTTTAAGCATACAGATGCAGAAGGGTGTGCAGAGGGTGGTGCTGTCATCAGAGAAGGCACAAAGGGGTTCATGTCCATGTTACACGCCYGTGCCAGTAGATGTGCCCTACTGGCTGCTTCTCTCACCCTTGTCCTGCTCGGAAGTAGCCTCCGGGACAGCCACACAAATAACCTCCGTCTGTGTTGGAGCAGCCGTAACTGCAGGGGCTGCCACCCGCTGAGCACTCATCCACGTCCTGGCACCCACCAAAGGCTTGGTCAAAGTCAAAGCCAGATGGGCAGACGCACTTGAAGCTTCCCAGGGTGTTGTAGCACGAAGCGGAGCCGCATGCGGTGGGACTGGAACACTCATTTTCATCTGTACCCAAAACCAGAAGAAYTGGTCAGAAAGTAACTGGAAGGGAGCTCCTGTGTCCTCTCATGTCCTCCGTGTCCTCTGATGATGAGGGCTGAACAGGCACTCGGTGGCTTTCCTGCCCTCTGCCACCACCCGTGTGTCGGATCCTGAGTTCCCTGTGCCCCAACCCACACTCACCCACACACTGGTTCCACTGGTAGTGCTGCACGTAGCCCTGGGGACAGCCACAGCGGTAGCCTCCGAGCACATTCTGGCAGCCATGCTGGCAGCGGTGGTTTCCATCACATTCGTCCACATCTGCAGTAACAGCACAGACAACAGTGAGGCACCTTCTGCGTGTCCCACGGGCAAGGCCGGGCACAGGGCTGCGTGCCTGAGGTCCATCRTCAGCCAGGACACTCCTGTGACAGGCAGTTCTCCCACCTACAAATGGCTCTGCAGCTTAGACTTGAATCACACCCTCAGCCCCGAGGCCCAAGTGCATCTCCAGGCTGGTCGGGGCAACCACCACTGCCCTCTCCATCACAATAAGGCTTCTCAGTTGTGTTTATGGTGTCCCAAAATGAGGAACAGAGCTGCCACAGAGACTGGGAGGGAACTTCTCCGCACGGAGGGTGTTTCTGTCAAAGGCCCAGAAGCAAAGACCCACCTTCACAATTGACACCAGAGCTGTCCAAGGAGAATCCTTTCTGGCATTCACAGTTATAGCTGCCTGGCGTGTTCAGACACTGTCCTTTGGCTCCGCACAGCGAGGGTTGAGCCGTGCACTCATTATTGTCTGCAAAAGACCACCAGCTGTAAGCCCAGCCCCAAGGCTGCGGTGGCGTGCAGCTTTGCAGCCTGGTGCTGGGCACAGTTTGAAGAGCTCCAGGCAGAGCTTGCTGCACTCCAGAGCCAGAGTCGGGGGATCAAAAGACTGCTGGGTTTGAGATTAACCCACGGGCACCTTGTGGTGTCCAGCATTACTTACCAATGCAGGACGAGTGGTGCTGAGTGAAACCCGGGGGGCATTTGCAGTTGAATCCTCCAATGATGTTCACGCACAGGAACTGGCAGTTGTGCTGCTTGGTGGCACATTCATCCAAGTCTAAAGCAACAAGAATAAGGACATGAGCCTGAGCTTATCCTACTGGCTTTGTGATCTCAGTCTGTAGCACCTGTGTGCATGTGGTACGCCGTGATCCCGAGCAGACCAGGGATTGGTCTTTCTCCTAGGTGGATACCTTTGCAGATCTTCCCATCTTCCTGCAGGATGTACCCTCGGGGGCAAGAGCACTGGTAGCTGCCCTCTGTGTTCTTGCAGATGAAGTTACATGGCTTGGGGGACTGGTTACACTCATCCAGATCTAGACTCAAGACACAGAACACATCAGCATTTGCAGGCTGGGCCACCTCCTCCCATGGGACCTTGTAGTCTAGCAAGGGGCTCCTGCATAGGGTCATCCCGGTTTCCCCCGCTACTGCTGTGATGCCAAGGGCGCCCTTTATCTCAGCACCTGAATTCCCCACATGAATTCCCCAGCTGGCTAGGACCACCAGACAGAGGGGGATGGCCAGCCCCAGGTGTGGGTCACAACACCTTATCTCCGCATGCTGGACGGATGGAGGTGGGTTGCTATCAAGTCCACGGCCGTACAAAGAAACGAGGTTCTTCCCGACTCACCAACACAGGCCGTGCCTGTGATGTCTGCAGTGTAGCCCAGCTTGCAGTGACAGCGGAAGGAGCCAATGCTGTTGATGCACTGCCCGTTCTTGCAGAGGTTGGGCAGCACCTTGCACTCATCAATGTCTGTGGGGAGGAACGGAAGGACCTGTAAGCACCAGCTCTGCCCCTACCCTATGCAAGCAATGCATCAGTGCAGCACAGATCCACCCAGGGTGCCAGGCACTAGATTCAGGAAATTATAGAGTTCCAGAGACTTCTTGTCTGCTCCAGGCACCCTATAGGCCTGTCCCACATCTCTGCCTCCTTCCCTTCACGTGGAAGGTGATTTGGGGCCCAGCTCACCTCGTCCATCAGTGGAGTACCCGGGCCCATGAGGACACATCTTCTTGTACTGTGTGGTCCCAGGCAGTGGGCAGAGCTCACACTGGGGGCCCCAGCTGCGTCCGCTGTTGCAGCAGCACTCAGACTTGGTGACCAGGTTGCGGTTGGTGGAGGACATCTGGCATATTGTCTGCAGCACTTCGGTGAAACAGAATCCCTGGCGGGTGTCTGGGGAGAGAGAGAGGGAGGGGAGAAGTTCAGGATCTGGGACAGCACCGCATTTCCAAGTCTTCCCTTGGGCAACCACCCCTCAGGAAGGCAGGACCACCCTGACAAGCATCGTCTGCTGCTAASGAGAGCCTGCTTGAGACCCACCAGGAGACAGTATTTACCAATGCACTCTGTGCCAGAGGGGCTGACTTCAAAACCTTCATTGCAGTCGCAGCGGTAACTTCCCACTGTGTTGATGCAGCGGCCGTTAGGGCAGATGCCAGGCTTGGTACGACATTCATTCTCATCTAGGAAGGAAGGAGCCACAAAGAGCTGTAGTGAGGCATGGGACAAATTCCACCTTTCCAGAAGTCCCCATAATGCCACTGTGTCTGAAATACCCTCACCCCGTCCTAGAGAAATATGCCCACAATACTCAAAATGCTGTAAAATCAACCCACCTGCCCTGGACCTCTCTCTAGTCAGGGTAGGGAGTAAGCGTAGGGTCAGCTCTGCCTTCCTTGCGTGSCTAATATCATGCAGGTCTGGGTGTACTAGCGTATAGGGGAAGTTTTGACCATGGGAAACCCCATAAAGTTGTTGTTTGACAGAAAGACATCGAAAACAGCTGCCTGAGTAATGCCTAGAAGAGGATGGCTTCAGGTTCTAACTGGAAATCCCCTCCAGTCTGGTCCTGGGTACCTGTGCAGCCCTCTCCATCGGGCCTGCGCTGCATTCCCGGGGGACAGATGCACATGAAGGTGCCAATGAGATTCTTGCACAGCATCCCTCGAGACTCACAGTCGTGCAGTCCCTCCGCACACTCATCCAGATCTGCAACCAAGGACCTCGTGAGAGAGAATTCCACCCGCCAGCTCTGCATCGCTGCAGGAGCAGCTCAAACCTGCCCCGATCTGCCGACCTCCCTCGCCTTGCTGCAGGACRGCAGAAGGGGGCTTTTACCTTTGCACATTCTCCTGTCTTCTCGGAGGGCGTATCCAGACGGGCAGGTGCATTCGTAGGAGCCAAAGGTGTTGATGCAGCGGAAGGCACAGAGCAGGGGGTTCAGGGAACACTCGTTGATATCTGGGAGACAGGAGAGAGGGAGAGTTTGACTCCATGCACTGGACAGCCCCAGCTGGAAAATAACAGCGGTGAACCTCCCCAGGACAGACTTTTCTCCAAGTTTCATCTCCAAACAGCCTTGTGTGTTCCAAAAACTCTTGACACAGTCCTCAGCTGCAGAGGGACAGACACGTGGTGCCTGAACAGCCTGAATTGRGGACAGGATCCCGACCTCTTGGTGAGGCTGTTGTTGTACCCAAGCAGGGCTTCGGCACTGGGCTGCAGCTCCAGGGCAGGACAGCCTCAGAGGAAGCTAAAGAACACAGTGAGATCCCGTGTGATCCCCACAAGCAGAGGAGTCCCAGCCAGAACTTCTGCACTGTCATTTGGAGGCTGACCACAAAAACCAGCCTTGGTAAGTGAAAGAATCCAGAATTCCARCCGGGAGAGCACTGTCCGAGCCAAAGGAGAYGGGAGARAACAGGAAGGGGTTTGCTAGGTCTYTCCCATGCCTCACCAARGTGCTGTCTGGTTATCAACATGCAATAGGGGCCRAGTGGTAGCCCTACGGCAGCGTTACCTTCACACGTCATCATGGGACCTGGTTCAAAGCCTTCATCACAGGCACACTCGAAGCCTCCCACCACGTTGGTGCAGGTCCCATTCCCACAGGGGTTCCCAATGGAGCACTCGTCCGTATCTGAGGGAAGAGATAGTGAGTTAGGCARCTGAGTTAGGAAGGATGCAGCCTGGTCCCTGCTTGCAACTGGGGAATTCAAGCAGCCCTAGCAAAGCCAGGAGCAAGGGAAAGGAAGGGAGGAAGAGAGGGAAGGAGGAAGGTTTCAGCAAGAAAAGATCCTTCTCATATACATACACGTACAGAATGATAGGGGAGAAAATCACCTCAGCTGGTGAAGAACGCGAAGGCGCTGACCGTGCAGATCCTTACCCACGCAGTTGACACCCGTGTAGTCCAGGTTGTACCCGAACGGGCACTCGCAACGGAAGGAGCCGTCCGTATTAATGCAGGCCCCGTTTATGCAGACACCCAGGTTCTCTGAGCATTCATTCACATCTARAGAGGAAGTCAAGGCAACGAAACCTTTTGTGAGGACATGACCACGAAGATCCCTGTCCTCTCAGGACAGGCCTTGTCATCCCAGAGCCTCTCTATCTGGAGCAAGTGGCTTCGACCCMGGCTGAGGTGGGCAGCCAGGTCCCAAGAGCCACAGAGCACCCAGATCCACACTCCTCTTCTGCAGCTGGGATTCAACCCTATGATCCRAAGAGCCCAAGCCTGGTTGCTTCTAGGCTTGTGTCTCCACCCCATTCCCTCATTTATTCCCCTCTCCAGATCAAATCTTACCTTCCCTGGTATCACCTGGGCCTGGGATGGCCCCGTGGCCATACGGGCACAACTCCTGGAAGGCAACTGGAGGAAAGGAGAGAAGTGAGATGTGCTTAGAGCTTCTTCCATTCCCAGCAGCTGAAACGTGCTTTGGCTGGGCAGCTTGCATGGCTGCACACCTTCCTCACACTCTACCCCCYGCCAGTGGGAAGCCTAAAGCCATCTCCACCTTGGAGCTAGGGCCCAGGACACCTACCATTTCCTTCCTGCGGGCAGAGCTCACAGGGATCTCCCCAGCCTTCTCCTGGCATCTTGCTGCAGCAGCAGCGGGCCTTGGTGGTGTTGAAGGCCTTGGGGACAGAGCACTTCCCATTGTCAAAGCGAGTGAAGCAGAAGCTCTGGCGAGTATCTGTGGGAGGTGGGAGAAATGCATGACGGGACCGTCCATAGGGCTGTGGACCTCCCCTCGTCCCACGGTGACGCTTCAGCTTGAGGAAAGCACCTCAGGCTGCACTCACCAAAGCAGCGGCGGCCGTTRTCAGACAGCACGAAGCCCGGAGGGCAGACACATTGAAAGCTGCCCGGGGTGTTGGTGCATGTCCCAAAGAGGCAGATATTGGGCTCCTCTTCACACTCGTTGATATCTGGGAGCAACACGGACATGTCACTTGGAGAGCACCCAAAGGTCCCTCCTCTTTTTCCACTGCATGGAGCCAGTTGTGGTTATGATCCCTGGTGAACTTGGACACTGCAAGATGTCACCCCCTCGGAGTGACAGGAGGCCTTAACCCATCCCCAAGGCAAATGGGATGATGAAGCGACAAGGACTCAGCAAAACCACTCAGCCTCTACCGTGAGGAGGGCAGGCTCTCCATTGCTCTGTGGAAACCTGCTCTTAGCAGGACTTTTGGAGGTGGTAACACATCCAAGAATGTCCCCAAACACGTGGATATTCTGAGGATAAACCAAGCACATGCTGAGATAGAAAGGGAAGAAACAGAGAACCAACATTACCAATGCAGTTGTCGTTCTGCACCTCGTATCCAGGGGGGCAGATGCAGCGAAAAGAGCCCTCCAGGTTCTGGCAGGTACCTGGGGAGCAGGTCCCAGGCAGGCTCACACACTCATTGATGTCTGCAGAGGAAGGGAAATGACCAGTGAAGACATTTGATGTGCTCAGCCCTGCTGTCTGTGGTGCAGGGCACCTCGCCGCATCAGGCCCTCTCCAGCAAACACATGCTGCTTTGCCCAAAAAACCCGTGGGAAGTGGAGACATTCTCCAGGATGCCCTACTTGGTGAGCCATGGGGACGAGGACTCAGCCCTGCAGGACCTGATGCTGCAGGAGGCAGTGTGATGGACACGAGCAACCCGAGTACAATGCACTCCCAYGCACCCATGTAATCCCACGTGCCATCCAGGGGCACAGACAGCACAATATCTGTTCTCACCACCTGCAGGTCTCAGCATATGGAACAAAGCTACTCCTTGCACACCACCAAGGCCACAGAGAGCCAACACGCACCTACACCACTGAGAAGGTCCGCCTTGCTCCTCACACACTCACCAACACAGTTCTTCCCATCAGGGGTCCGGTCATAGCCCTCTTGGCACAGGCACTGGAAGGAGCCGATGCTGTTTATGCACTGGCCGTTTCGACACACCTGCCCCACCAGGGACGAACACTCATCAATGTCTGTGGGAAGGAGAAGATAAACACAGCAGGAAGAGACATGCACAGCATGAGGGACACTGTGCTGCCAAGGCCACCTCGTGCCTATCTATCTGATGACACCTACAATTCCTCCCAGGTAAGACCCCGTTGGTGCTCCCCTCCCACAAGCCATGGTGTGACATGAAGCAAATGCCTCGCGGCCAACGTCATGTCCAGACACAGGGCAGYTTTCGGTGTGGTCAGGGCTGGATGCAACTCACCCATGCAGTCATTGTTGTGTGTGAGCTCAAAGCCAGGGAAGCAGAGGCAGTTGTAGGAACCAACTGTGTTCTTGCAGGTTCCATTTCCACAGGGCTGCCGGTCACATTCATCGATATCTGTAGGGAAAAACATCATGGTTGACTGAGGGATTGAATGAGGCCCTCATGTTTTGTTTGGGTGTGCACCGATTTGGGGGTGCAGAGGAGGTCCAAGCAGCTGCACAACACCCCTTTGGCTCCAACATCTTGGGTCGCAGGAGCAGCCTGGGCCAAGAGGATCTTACATCCATCCTGAATCACGATTCAGGTAGCCAGGCACTGTGGCAGTCATACTGACCCATGCACATGGTCTGCTCCCCAGTGGCCTTGAACCCGTTGTGACAGATGCAGATGTAGCTGCCCTCAGTGTCAACGCAGTCCCCGTGGCTGCAGACGTTGGGGATCTCCTGGCATTCATTGCGACCTAAAACCAAGCAAAGCGGACACGAGTGAGCCGAAAAGATGAACCAAACAGGAAGAGTTTGACCCTGGGCTCCTCTGGATCCCTGCCTGCTGGTAGCCGGGACCAGCAGCACAGAGAAACAGGGGCTCAGTTTTCTGAGAGGTGGTTTCGTAGAGATCAAGCAAGAGGACTTATGAGATGCTACTTTTAAAACAGCAAATTTAATTGCAGAAAATGCTCTGAGAATGTGGTCCTAGAAAGTTCATTTTGCTTCCACCCTTCTTCTGATAAAATGGGCCCAAATTAATTGTTTTTCTAATCTGTTCTTTTAGCCGGTTGCGTGTTTCTGCTAGCTCTGATACAGGCATTGAGAGTCTCTCAGTGATGGAGGAACACTGGCTGTACAAACCCATCCTATGGYCAGAAAAGGTGCTGCTTCCATGGCTGGCTTTATTCACCACGGATTCAAGGTTGATTTTGAGGTTTATGACCTGCACTCTGCCTGAGTTGGKTCACTGGTTGGTGGGAAGAAAAGAGGATTGAGATTCGCTCCTGTGTAAGTGGTAGGCTCTTTCCTCCAAGGAACTCCACCACTGGAAATGGGGAAATATATAAAATAGCCCCTCAGTTTGCATAGGTAGTGTCTAAAAATATAAAGGACTGCTCTTTTTCCATACCTTGCATATTTGAATGAGGAGAGCACACCTGTGTGAACATCTACACTGGCTTAGTCCTACTGAACAGTAAACCCTAGTAAATCACAAAATCAACGACAGCAACGCAGAGTGAATGCAGGCAAACCTTGCTGGTTGGACATGTAGGCCAAGGGAGAGCACTGAGAGTGCCTGGCATCACCTCAGCATCCTGCACAAAACACTTCAATCAGGGTGCCCTTTAGACGTCCAACATAGATGTTCCATTTCACAGTGACCTTCCCTCATCCCTCAGGAGCCCAGCAACATAGAGGGTCGCTCCACCAAGCACCGCTATCCCATTAGCACAGTCCAGCTAGGCCACAGTCCCCAGGTTTGACAAAGGACCAGGAACCCCCCCCAAAGGCCTGGCATGGCCTTCACCCTGTCCTTCCTTGCGTGCACAAGCAAAACCAGCTGAAGAGCCTAGGCAGGTTCTTCCGCCACCTCCCGCACGTGTCTGCAATAGATAGTGAAGAGCTCCCATCTTACCCACGCAGGCTCCGCTAGGCGACAGCTTGTATCCGGTTGAGCACTCGCACCTGTAACTGCCCGGGATGTTGATGCAGTCAGCATTGCGCTGGCAGAGGTTCTCCCCACTGCTGCATTCATCGATGTCTGCGGGCGAGAAGAAGCAAAGCTGTGATGGTGCCAAATGAGGAGCAAGCACCAGGCGCCGTGTCGGCAGGGCTGGAGGGGCTCACTGGAGCAAAACAATTTTAACCACTGTTTTGTTCCCTCCGGAGTCAATCTTAATAATTTTTTTTTTTTTCCTATATTCAAATTAACTTGTCCATCCCTTGGTGGTGAAAATGAAGAGACTTTCAGGAAGTCTAAGAACGTGACCTCTGGGACAGCCCTGACCCTATTGCCCCATAAACAGGGGAGGTGTCAATGCCGTGCTGAGCCTCTCCCAGCTCGGCACTGCTCTCCTGCCTTCCCTGATACCTTCACAGATGAGAAGGATGTTGTTGTAGCTGAAGCCAATGGGGCACTCGCAGCGGAAGCTGCCGATTTGGTTGATGCAGACACCGTTGGTGCAGATAGCAGGGATCTCGCTGCATTCATCGATATCTGCCCACAAGAAAAACCAAAACAACAAAGAATCTCTGTCAGCATCCCCGTATGGGAGACAGGAGGGAAGAATCCCCCACAGCTGGAGAACTGCTCTGAGCAACTCTAAGAAATCTAAGGGAAAACGGCCCCCGAAGGGATCAGCTCTACTCACCGATGGGCTTCCCGGTGTGAATGTCGATGATAAAGCCGGGGGCCTGGTTCCCACACAGGATCTGGTACTCCGCTGGAAGGGGAGCACCAAGGTCATGCCTAGCAGGCGGGCAGGGTGGGATGCAGCAGGAGAGCAGAGGGAACGCGGCCAGCTGCAGCTGGACCCGGCAGCAGGGCTGACTTACGGCTGGCTGGGGTAGGGCAGGGCTCACAGGGCTTGTTCCAGGCCTTGCCGATGTTGTAGGAGCAGCAGCACATCTTCTTGGTCATGTTGAAGGAGAGCTCGTTCTCGCACGTGTCGTTGTAGTTGCGATAGCACACGCTCTTCCTCATGTCTGCAAAGGCAGCCCAGACTGTCCTGCGGCAGCCCTGGCAMCTGCCAAACTGCCAGCTCTAACACGTTCACTGCCTGGGAGATGCCAGGCTCCCCTGCTCCGGTGCCCAGAGGTACCATATGCACCATATATGAGCGATGCCCAGAATACTGGCAGTAGCTACGGGTGCCCTGACGCCCAGCCACCCTGCTCCAGTGACAACTTTGGRCCCTGGTCCATAACAATGACAATACAAAAGCTCTGCTGGACGCGCTTGCCACCCTATGTCATCCATCCTGCCCAGGGCAAGGCAAACATCAGCCTCAAGGCACAGGCAGTGTATGTAGCACAAGAGCATGGAGGCAGCGAGGAAGCTCCTGGGCAAACCCAGGAGTCCTGATTCCCGGCTTCCTGCAGGACCGGTCACTTTTCCCACCTCTTCCCCTCAGCCACCTTGCTCTTAACATGCTGCCCGTGGTGCAATCCGGTGGCTCTGCACGTCCAGGGCACCGCCAGCCCCCCTGCCCCACGCTCAGACAGCAGCATACCCATGCAGTTATTTCCACCGTTGACTTGCATGTACTCCGGTGGGCACACACAGGTGTAGTTGCCCAGGGTATTGTAGCAGGTCCCGGGGCCACAGATTCCAATGTGAGTGGAGCACTCATCAATATCTGCCAAAAAGAGAAAAACGCGTCTCAAAACAGCGGACCCGGCATGATGTAGGGGAGCAGATGGGTCTGGCACAGGGCACAGGCCACGGTTCACAGGGATCTGATATGGGGGAGGCTTGGAAGCACAGCATGGAAAGCATGGAAGAGACAGGGAAGGCGTTCTGCCAAAGCTTTCYTAGAGGGTAAAAAGAAGACCCTGCCCAGCACCGAGACGAGCACCGCTGTGGGCACCCATGCACCCACACACCTTCACAGATGCGCGTGTCCTCGTTGAGGTAGTAGCCAAGCGGGCACTCGCACTGGAAGCTGCCAAAAGTGTTCACGCAGTTGCCCCCCTGGCAGAGGCCGGGCAGCTCTTGGCACTCGTCGATATCTGCAAAAGGAGAAGGGCCAGGAAGTGCTCCCTGCCCAAGGAGCYGGCGAGCCAGAGCAGGGAACACCCAGTGTGCCAAACCCATCCCCTCCTGCCTCTGTCGGCATGCAGGCTGCTTGGCCAAGGGGCCTCARTGTGTCACAGGAGGGCACACGCTCACTGTGTGTCGTGACATGGGCAGCAACTCTGCATACTGGGACAAATGGTGCCTGCAGCAGCTCCAGGCTCTGTAGACACTGGGGGACCTGGAGATAGGGCATGGGGGTGCTGGTTCTCCTTACCTTCCAGGATGACAGTGATGGGGTTGGGACGGAAACCTTCTCCTCCGGGGCAAAGGGTCTTGTATTCAGCTGTGGAAAGAGGCAGTCAGGATCCCAAGCCATGCTGGGCTTCCATGGAATAGGGTAAGGAGGGAGAAAACCAGCAGAACTGCTCCATGGATGCAGTGACACTGGTCTGGATACAGTGACAGTGGTCCAGCTGCAGCACCCTGACTGCCATCACATTCCAATCCAACTGAGCCCCTCTACCTCCACTTGCCCACCACTAAACAAGTCTACRTCCTACCCCAGCCCATCAAGGATGCCCCAGTAGTTTTCCCAACTCACTTGTGTTGGCGGGAGGACACAGCTCACAGGGATTTCCCCAGGCACGACCCAGGGAGCAGCAGCAGGATGCCCGAGTGACCCCAACTCCAATTTCTGCACTGCAGGAGATCCCCCCATCTCCTCGATCCTGCGTGTCCAAGAAGCAGTTCCCGACACGGGTGTCTGCACAAAGACAGCAGTACATGAGCAAAGTCTCTCTAGCAGATATTGGTGGGCACAGAAGGAACAAACAGCACTGTTGTCCCCAAGCAGAGACAGACAGCAGGATAAGGCCCCATTCCTGCCCCAAATGTCCACACCATCATCTGCAAGAAACCTCTATTGCAGTAAGCAACACCTAGAGTGTCCTTCCAGCCACTCACCCACACAGCCCACCCCAGTGGGATTCAACTCGAAGTCCTGCGGGCAGTTGCAGAGGTAGCTGCCCGGGGTGTTGACACACAGGCCATTGATGCAGTTCACAGGGTCTGCACACTCGTTGATGTCTGAAAAGAGGGGAAGGAGAAGATTCAGGGCCTGGGGATGGTTGCCACAAAACCCAGAGCTCCAACGCTGTGCACACGGTATTGCTCCGTTCACACACACGCTGCCTGCCCACAGCCATGGTATTTCCAAGACTCTTCAAAAGACAGCAAGCAAAATTCTCCTAGAAACAAACCTCTATCTTGCCTTGTTTGGCCTCACCATCTCGCACCAGCCTATCAAGGGGCAGTGACCCTCATCTAGCAGCTCCATGGAAGTCCCATACCTGTGCAGTTGCCTCCACTCCTGTCCAGCTCATAGCCGTCATCACAGGCACAGCGGAACATGCCAGGCAGGTTCTGACAGGTCCCGAAGACACAAATATTCTGGAAGGTGCACTCGTCAATGTCTGCAAGAGAGAGACAACTGGGTAGGGGGTAATGGCAGGGTAAGGGCCAGGATAGATGAGCACATGAGGAGGTGCTTGCTATGATAATGTGCATCCCTGCGCCGACGGATTGGGAATCCAGCTGCTTCCTGGAATAACCTATGGGCCCTGCACCTCCAGAAGATGGTATGTCTTGTTCGTCAGTGGATTGGGGGGATGGTAAAGGAGAGATCATGGCCAGAAAGAAGGCAGACCCTAGGTCCCCCGGGGCAGTGTTCAAACCTGTAGGCACTTACCCTGGCAGGCCCTGCTGTCCTCCGTGGGATTGAAGCCCATCTCGCACTCGCAGCGGTAACCCCCAGGCGCATTGAGGCACTGCCCGTTCTCACACAGGTTCACGTTGTCCGCACACTCGTCCACATCTGGGGAGAATCACGGGTGAGACTAACGCGGTGCCCCCGCAAAGACAGCGGCTCCCCGCCAGGAAAATCCCACAGGAAAATCCCACAAGCTTTGCTGGCAGCTTCCTCCTAGCGCACTGCTGGGCAGCTGCAAGGACAGGCTGCAGTGCTTCTCCTTGCCTTGGCCCTGACCAAACAGCTGCTGAAAAACAGAGGGATCTCTTCTGAGGGCATCTCAGCAGCTTGGATGCAGGGAGAGAGTTTGAGCAGGCTGCACTGCTCTGCAGGGATACGTCTGCTTTGGCGAATCCCCGTGTTGAGCCAGGCTGGTGCCTGAGAGGGGCTGACACTTCCCGCCACCCCAGCCACGTTCGTGCTGCTTGGTGAGCCTCACCTGAGCAGGAGAAGCCGTCGCCGTTGAAGCCTTCTCGGCAGGCACAGCGGTAGGAGCCCGGCGTGTTCACGCAGTTGGCGTTGAGGTTGCACTTGTGCTCTTCAGTTGCACACTCGTCCAGGTCTGGGCAGGGAGACCCCCGTCAGTGCCATGCACTGCTCTTGTCTTACACACACATATCCACACCCACCCTCCTACTTCCCCACATACTAGTGAGTCATTGACACCATATGCACCATACACAGCCTACCCCACACTCCTCCCATGTCTATACATCCCTGYATATGTCCTACATCACCATATACACACCTTCCCCTACAGTCCCACTCCATCACATACCTGTGTCCCCCTGCACCTCAATAAATCCTCCCGCAGGGTTCTTGGGACCCAAGAGCATTTGCAGGGCAGATGTCAACCCGCCTCTCACAGGTGACCCCGGGGCAACTCCCAACACCCTCCTCTCYTGCAGCGACAACTCACCGTTGCATTTGAGCCCATCTCCAAGCCAGCCTGTGCGGCACTTGCACTTGAAGCTCCCAGGCACGTTGATGCAGGACGCATGCATGTCGCAGTTGTGAGCCCCGATCTCACATTCATCAATGTCTGCAGGAAAGAAGGACATCAGACCTGACCCCGCTCAGGTGCACCACAGCTCTAGGCCTGGCCTTTTCCCACCTGTGCAGCCTGTGGTTCCCTTCTTGACAAAGTAGCCCAGCTGACAGTGACAGATGAAGGATCCCTTAGTATTTTCACACTCGCCATGCAGGCAGATGTTGGGGTTGAGATCGCATTCGTTTACATCTGTGGGAGAAGGACTCACTTTGAGCATCTTTGCGACCTTGTCCTGCCGTGGGGCAGCCCTTTCCATCCATCCCTCCTTCCATCCAGTGACAGCCTGGAGCTGCAGGATGGCACAAGTGCAGGGTGAAGTATTGGTCTCACCAATGCAGGTTTTCATGTCCAGGGATGCCATGAAGCCATCAAAGCAGAGGCAGCGATATTCCCCAGGGATGTTGGTGCACTGCCCACCATCACAGATATCTGGATTATCCTCACATTCATCAATATCTGGAAAGAGAAGGCCATTGTCCGAGTAAAGAAGTTAAAGACAGGGGATGGGGGTGTTGAGGGAGGAGTAATGGAGGTGGCACAGGAGGGTCTGCACTCCAAATCACATAGATACAAGATTCGGAAGCCTGTARAGGTCTGGATTTGCACAGCAGTGCAAGCAGGGAACATCTCTCCAAAGAAACCATTTCCCTAGAGTGGTCCCAAAAATAAGACCTCATCCCTCATCCCGAAACCAACACTGTGGCTGAGGGACATCTCAGAGGTCCCTGAGATGCCATCTAGGACAGCAAGGTCGAGTGCTCACCTGCACACGACCGCTGGTCCGGCATCAGCGCGTAGCCYTCTCCACAGCTGCACTCGTAGCTGCCCTCCGAGTTGGAGCAGTGCGTATCGCAGCCCCCGTTGCTGATGGTGCACTCGTCGATGTCTGGGGGAGAAGAGAGAGGCCCCGAGGCTGGCTGGGCAGCACGCTGGGAGACGCGCCCTGCAGCATCGCTGCTCACGCACAGGGCACACCAGCACACCRGTGACAAAGGGACAGCCACGCCTTTGCAGCGGGGGCAGTGGAGAGGGACCGGAGCACACTCGAATCGTGACATGTCTATCCAGCAAAAGAAACCACTCACCAACACAGCCCTGCCTGTCCGGCGTGGCCTGGAAGCCGGAGTCACACGCGCACTGATAGGTACCGATGACRTTGACACAGCGTCCGTTGCGACACAAGTTATCGCTCAGGGAGCATTCATTGATATCTGTAAGGGAGAGAGCATTTGGAGCAGCCACGCAGGCTGATGCCACACTGAGCATCCTGACTGTAGGGCCACGCATGGGGACAGGTCATTGGACTTCAAGTCTAGAGAACAGTGTTTCATTTCCTGGTACGCACGTAGCCAGAGCAGCCAGGAGACAACCCAGTACTGGTTACCTCCTCACCATCATCCTGCTGCCCAGTCTTCAGTGGTAAGAAAAGGTAAAACAACAGACATCACAAACACAGTGAAACTCATGGGTTTGTTACACCTGCACATGGGACTGGAAGGAGCGCATCATGTGTCCAGCATGAGATCCAAGTCTCCCTGCATCATTACTCTCGAATAGGCCCTGGTCATAACATTTCTTTCCATCACCTCACCTATGCAAGCGTTTCCTTCCGAGGTCAGCTCATGTCCTGGGGGACAGATGCATTCAAAGCTGCCGTCTGTGTTCATGCAGATCCCTCCTCGGCACAGCAGTGGGTCGCGCTCACACTCGTTGATATCTGCAAGAAGCGACAGGAAATGCGGTGGGTTGTTCCCATCAGCTGGATCTTCCTGATAAYGGTTTTGTGCTGATGCCGTGGACCACAGTCACCTCATCAGAGACATATCCCAAAATAGAGGGACATCCCCAAATTAACAAGACAGCAAATTCAGGGTTTGACTGAACCCAAGAGTCTTATGCTTGAGGCCCCTCACTTCTTGTTAGGGTATGTGGTCTCTCCCCATGCATCTCTCAGTCCTTAGAGAGTCTGTGCAGCCTCTCTTAAGCCACTGACTTCACAGATGTTTTGCTCTTCTCCTGGAATTGCATTTCCACACTGATCTCTCTGCAGTGGCTGCCACTTGCCCCAGCTCTGCCTTCGTCCTCAGAACAGCAGAGCCAACTCACCCATGCAGTTCTTCATCATCATGAAGCCGCTCTCGTAGCCTTCGAAGCACTCRCACTCAAAGCTGCCCGGGGTGTTGACGCAGGTGCCGTGGCCACACAGGTCTGGTGAGATGCGGCACTCATCTATATCTGCAGGGATGGAGCRCATGAGCTAGTGGAGGCAGAGCAGCCTAGAAGAATAACCACAGCAGGACCCAGACCCTCTGTCTTGCACATCAAATCGAGTGTTAAGGCACTCATGGGGCAGGCAAGGTAGCAAACCGAGCAGGAATGGTCTGGAGGGGGCTGCCCCTTCCTTTACCTGTGCAGTTCCTTTCTTCAGCATCCAAAGCAAAGCCGTTTCCACAGAGACACCTGAAGCTGCCGATGGTGTTTCGACAGGTCCCATGAGTGCACAGGCCAGAGAAGACCTTACATTCATTGACGTCTGTGGAGAAAGGAAAAMCAGAAGTGGTTCAGAGAGAGGATCTGCACGAACCTGCTATTCCAGGGCAAGGAGCAGGTCCCTTGGGCTGAAGCAAAGAGGGACTGAGCATAGCCCACGACCAACGATTCCCCCATGTCCTCTTACCTTTATAGAATGGTCTGCCTGAAAGCACATCTCCTCTGTTGGCAAAGCCCGGGCCCCTTGGGCAGATGGCTTTATATTCGCTGGAGCCCATCTTGGGACACTCTTCGCAGTCGATGCCCCAGGCTGAGCCCACGGAACAGCAACACATGTCGATCCGGTACTTGCCAGGAAGAGGCTCTGCGCATTCGTCCTCGTCCCACTTCATGTAGCACTGCTCCACACGCACGTCTGCGGAGAGAGCAGAGCCCCTGCCTGCGACACCAGACAACCAGGAGGGTTCGCAGGCATTTCCCTCTSTCGGGAACCCTTTCCTGCAGTGAATCTCCCCGCTGTGTCATCCCGCCCATCAGTGCCATGCTCTGCTGCTGGATCTTCAAAGCAGGAGAAGAGAGACGAGCAGCACTGGGAGCAATGAGGAGCGTGCTCCATGCTGCGTCGATGGAGRTGGCAGAAGCAGCACCGGGAGATCCGATCAAGCCTGGAGCCTTTGGGATGCTGAGGCACAAGGCACTGCTGTGACGTGTCAGTAGTGGGATTAGAATAGGAGATACCCTATGACAGGCTTCAAGAAGTGCCCTGGGGACTGAATTTGAATTAACGTGGATATAAGCAGGTCCATATACACCAAAAAATAATGTACCACCACCAATAGCAGAACGTCACCAGCCCTGAGACGTCATTAGCACGGTCCCTGGGGGAGGCGAGGGGTCCTTACCCACACAYGTCCTGGCGGTGCCATCGAGGGTGAGCCCTTCGGGACACTCGCACCGGAAGGAGCCCGCGGTGTTGACACAGCGGCCGTTTGGGCAGACGCCGGGGAACACCTCGCACTCGTTCACATCTGGCAGCAGGGAGGCAAGAGACATGTGAGGCAGGAACGGAACCAGTGCCCCGAAGATCCAAAAGGAGCCCGGAATTGCCCAGAGCGACAAAGAGCACGTCGGCACCGAGCCAAGGCCAGACTTGCGCAAGGAGGCTGCATCTCAGAGCCTTTCCAAGGAAGGTTTGGCAGGATGGGTTCGTTGCACAGGCTGAGTTGGGACAAGGCTGACAGAGCAGCACCAGAACACACAGACAGAAAYGTTTCCTCTCCACATACTGGTGCTACACACAAGAGATTGGCTTCCATTCAAAAACACCCGGCTAAAGYGCTCAGGGTGAAGGTCAACAGCAAGAGACAACATGGAAGGCGCAGGACCCCATCCAGCTCCTTCCAGACTCGAAGATGAGACACAACAGCATATGAACCATGATTGCATTCCCAATTAAAAAAAGAAAAAAGGAAAAAGAAAGCTTTGCTTTGTGTGCTGCAGCASTTTACCTTCACACGTGACCCCCTTCATCCTGGCATAGCCCCGGGGACAGGCAGTATCTGCAAGAAAGCAGCGCAAGGTCAAGAGAAGCGGGGGCCATCCGGCCCGCCTCGCTGCCCGCCGCCCTGGGCGAGGCCTCACCGATCTCGCAGCGCTCGCAGGGGCTGCCCCAGGCCGCCCCCAGCGTCGCGCAGCACTCCGACTTCAGCGTGGCTCCGTTGATGTTCACCTCGCAGCGCCCGTCCTGGATGTTCAGCCAACAGGTTCCTTTCATGCTGTCTGCAGAGGCAAACCCAAGGCGTGAASGAGGAGCTGCTCCTCTCTGGCCCCACTTTATCTTTCAGGCTGTTGGGCCAAGCACCTTGCAGCAAGGACCCAAACTGGGCTTTTCCCTGGAGTTCTGGTGCTCTGCAAGGCCCTGACTACAAGGGGGTGGCTGGACCTCCTGGGAAGGGATCTGCATGGTAAGGAGGGATCCTCTTCCTCTTGATGTGCCTTAATCTCAGCACACTATGAATCCACCTGGTGAATAAGAACTTGCCACCTTGGTATCTGATGAGTAAGAACATGCCACCCTGGTCTCCTGGAGGGTCCCCTGGGACCTCATGTCTGTGCTTTGTCTTACAGCAGCGCAGTTAGCAGCTTCTCTGCCCAACGCAATGCTCGGGGCACTGCCTAAGCTCAGCTTTCCCTGTATGATCCAAAGACACCGTAGGAGTTGCCAACAACTAAAGAAACACAGACAGAGAACAAGAGGTCCCCAAGGATCCCATCCCTAAGCCAGGGTCTAGCTTTACGTGAACAAAAAGGGGAGAAAAGCCTCTGTGAACATCAGTCAGCAGCCCAGAGCTGGCTCCTTACCCACGCAGTGTCCTCCTTACCCACGCAGATGGTGCCGCTGGGGTCCAGCTTGCTGCCTGGGGAGCATTCGCAGGCAAAAGAGCCAGCGTTGTTTCTGCAGACACCGTTCACACACGGGTTGGAGGTGCACTCGTTGATATCTGCAGGAGGAAAACAGGGACTGTGGCTGTGCCGAGCACACTTCCACCCGGGATTTGCTTGCAGGATGCGAGCATCAGGCTGTAAAGATCAAGGTGTCTCCTGACAACCTCCAAACTGGGCTGCTCGGCAGAGAGGAGTGTAAGAGAAGGTTGTTTCTGACTTCCATCACTTTTATAGGAAATCAGGGGTTTGTCTGCACATATATATTTTTGCRTAAAGTGCCAGTCCTCAAATGCTGTGGGACTTTGAGGTCAGGAAATAAATCTCAGTCTTCCCCCAGTCCAAACTGTAAGCTTTCTTGTGATTTTGGGCAGCTTTCAGCTAAAAATCTGGGGGCTTAGAGGAAATTACTCTGGTTTTCAGTTRCTGAAAACACTTTTTGTTATAGGTTTGGATGTCTACTACTCCAAACGAAGAACGACGTTTCCCACTAGCAAACAACAGCAACAAGAACCTGGAGCTTCAGCTTCCTTCCTGGCACGGCCAAGAAGCGCAGTTCAGTCTTCACCCCTTCTGAAGAGGTTCTGCATTGCCTTCAGGGTCACGTTACCTTCACACGTGTCTGTCTCAGTCCTGAAGACGAAGCCCTTGGGGCAGGTGCAGGTGTAGCTGCCGGGGGTGTTTCGGCACAGTCCGTTGTCACACAGCAGRCGGTTGACACTGCACTCATCAACATCTGCGGGCAGAGAAACGGACAGGACACCTATTGGCGTCTAGTCTTCCATCTCCACCCAACGCTGGTGGTCTGAGAGGCACTGAAAGGGTCTCCCTGTTGCTCAGGTCAACACTACTTACGGCACTGCACATGTAAGCCAATACAGGTAGCCCTACACAGCCAGAAAGCAGGGAAGAAAAGGGATGACAGGCCCATGCCCACTCACTGCCTTCTCCTTACTAGCACTGAACTTCCCCCCACGTCACGCAGAGCACGGGCCGCCCTGAACTCACCCACGCAGTTCTTGCCCGTGGGATCTGACTCATAGCCCAGGTTGCAGATGCAGCGGTAGCTCCCACGCAGGTTCTCGCACATGCCGTTGGGACAGATGTCTGGGTTGAGGGCACATTCGTTGATGTCTGCGCAGAGAGAGAAACCAAAGCAGATGGATCAACACCAAACTCAGCTACAGAGACCTCCCATGCCCTAATTCTTGCTCCTTGCTGCTGGGACACCCCTTGGCATGTGCAGTCCAGCTGCGGGCAGTGCTCTGCTGACCAGAGCTTGTCTTATGTCAGTATCTTGCTAGAAAGCATCTTATCATCAGTCTGAGATTGAGCTCTGCCAAGACAACATGCCTCTGGCCCGTTCCCTAGGAAAGCAGGGGATAAAGCCACCTTTTGGGTGCCACCCCAGAAATGCAATTCTCACAGGACAGCAAGACGCAGCTGCTTTATCCAATGCACCATCCACAGGGACACATAGTCCCATGGTCACCCCAGTGCACACACACACGCAGTCAAATGCAGTTGGAAGAGCAAGCTCAGGGACACGTTGTATGTGTCCATCAAGACCATTTCCACGCTCATACCTCTGCCATCAGCYGTTATTCCAATGCCGCTGCTGCAGAGAGCCTGGAATTCAGCTGTATGGAAAGCACAACAGAACCATTAGCTTTTCTGGACATTTTAAGTATGGTGAGAGCAGTTCAGAGTCATTTGCTTTATTATTTGCTGGAATAGCATGTATGAGCTCTCAAGCAGCATCGTTTTGTTTTCTGCTCTATGTATTTTAGAGCTGATACTCACAGCGAGCAGTAAAACACTGTGAGAATTCCTGCAATGGGACCAGCATCTCAAGAGAGCCTTCTAGGCATTATTTAATGCACATAACTAATGGACTGTGCTATGCAATTTCTATAATATGGATTATACATATGCACATATGCATATAGTGTGCCTATATATGCACAAATGCAAAAGACCAAGGAACTGYTTAAGCATGTGATTAAATCTGTCAGCTGACATTTAGAAATGCTGAGAATTCATCAGGAAAAGATGTTTCTAGTGGGGCTCTGCAGGAATGGATCCAGGATTCAACACACTCCCATGGATGATCTGGGAGTAAAGGCCCATGGGCCATCGCTGCCCATCAAAAGATTAGCTAGAAGATAAAAGGTAAAGAAGAAAGACTAGGGGAGCGAGATGACATGGCACATGGTACTCAAACACTACCTACCAGGATGGAGCTGACCCATCTCTGCAGCACAACTGAAGACTACAGAATTGGGTACTCTGCATTTTGGTCCCAAACCTGAAGTTTATACCAACTCTGACTTTCTTGCAGATCCAACCCTAATCTGTTGAGTTCTGCAAGGTGACATTTCTTCCCCTTACYGTGATATGGTTTTCCCACATCACTGCCAAGTTCTCTAGGTCATCTCACAAAGGTCCCCGGGGCCGCAGGTCTCTGAACACAGGCCTGGCTTTCTGAACACGCAGGTGGAAGGGGGAGCTCACCAGAGTTTTTGGCTGGACAGGGTTGGCAGGGCTCTCCAAAGCCATGGTCCGGGTTAGCACAGCAGCACTCCGACTTGGTGACGGCTCCGGGGAAGGGACGAGCGCACGTGCCCTTTTTAATGCCTCCGTAGCAGGTGCTGCGCATGTGGGTGTCCACGCAAACGCGCCCATCCACCCCGATGGCGAGGCCCCCGAGGCACTCGCACCGAAAGGAGCCTTCCGTGTTGATGCACCAGCCGTTCATGCAGATCCCAGGGGTCTCGCACTCATCGATGTCTGAAAGAGAAAGCACAAAGAAGCTGTCACTTTGCCCAAGGGGGGCAAAGCAGGATTGCGTCCCTTGCATGTCCTGCTGTCTCTGATGCCTCAGGAACGGGCTCCCCTTTCACTCATCCCCTTGTGCCTCCTCTGCCGTGAAGAGGTACCTTGCAGCACCCAAGTGGATGGTTCCTGGCAACAGCCTTGCRTTTTCTCAGCTATCCTTGGCCTCGGGCACATAACAAGTGCCCCAAGACACGGGTGACAGCCTGGGAAGAGGGCAGAGAGCAAGCTCAGGGACCTACGCACCAACACAGTAGCGCCCATTCGGAGCCAGCACAAAGCCTGGCTTGCAGATGCATTTGAAGCTGCCGTCCTCGTTGATGCACATCCCATTGAGGCACATGTTGGTGGTGGCACATTCATCGTGATCTGGGGAGGACAAGCAGAAAACACGAGCAGTCCTGGTGAGCAGCTCTAAATCAACTGGCTTAGATTCTTGGGGTAGAAGATGCCCCAAGGCCACGAATGAGAACGCACAAGGAGCCGGCTTACCAACACAGTTCTTGCCATCGGGCGTGATCTCAAAGCCGGCGTTGCAGATGCACTGAAAGCTGCCGTCGGTGTTCACACAGCGGCCGTTCCTACACATCACTCCGTTCATGATGCACTCGTCGATGTCTGGCAAGAAAAAAAGGAGGTGGGCGAATAGCGACAGGAGGCAGATGAGGACAGGCTCCAGCAGACCCTGCTCCATGTGGAAAGTGCCCTCAAGCTCGCCCCGCTCTGGGAGGATTGCACTCTCCTCCTCCGTGCAAGTTGCAGGAGATGAAGAAGAGGTGGGATGAAGAAGAGGTGAAGAAATATTGGCACTGCATATTAGGAAAGGTGGAGAAAAAGTGGAGAAAGGCAGAGGGGCAAACAAGGCTGCTGAGAAGCTTCGAGACAGTATCTGTGAGAGGAGCTTGAGAGACTGTATTTGTTCCCACTGTCCGTCCTCCGTGCTACCCACTACAGTTCCAGCGGTCTCCTGGATGACCCTCTTGCAGGAGGGCACTGACAGAAGAACTTTGCTAGAAATCACAGCAACATCTACACCCACACCAAAAATCCCCAGAAACACAATATTTGACAAAACAAAAGCTTGCCATCTTTAAAAGGCGTGCAGTTCTTGACAAGGACTTTCTACAAGCCCTTGGCTTCCTCTTAACCAATTGTAAGATAGAGATAGAAGAAACGTTGTCCCTGACAGATTGCAGGATACTGCTGGCAACACCACCGAGCTCCACCGGTGCAGCAGTCGTGCCCCTCCCAAAGGAGAAGAGACGTACCAATGCAAGCCTGCTTCGTAGGTGTGCTCTGGAAGCCTTCGTGGCACTTGCAGTGATAGGACCCGGGTGTGTTCACACAGTCCCCGTGCACGCAGGGGCTGCTGGAGCACTCGTCCACATCTGCAAGAAGAAGAGCCCGTGAGACCTCGTCATGCAGAGAACACGCTGGAAAGGCTGGGGCTGGCACAGAGGCTGCTGGAGCACCCAGTCGAGGSGCTTTTAGGGGCCTGGTTGCTGAGTGGGTCTCAAACAGATGCCCCTTACCGATGCACTCTCCACGCACATCCTGCTTGTAGCCCATGTTGCACTCGCAGCGGTAGCTGGACGGCGTAGGGATGCAGCGTCCGTTCAGGCAGAGGTTGGTGAAATGCTTGCAGATGTCAATGGTCTGGTTTAAAGTGGCAGTTCCTGGAAGGCCCAGAGACAGTAAACTCAGCGAGCTCAGGAGTCTCCCTGTCCCCCCGACATGCACACGATTGCACAGCCTTTAAGAAGGAAGGTGGGGATGCAAATTTATTAACGTCCGGAGCATATTTACAGGTGCAAGCTCTTGGCAAGGAGCTACCTGAGATGCATGGAAGAGGTTGGGGAGAAAATACTCCTCTGCTTTGGGGAGTGAGATGGTGACACGAAAGCTTCATTGCCAYTTGGTGACTAGAAACATATTCTGCACTGAAGCCGGACGCCCGTGCTCCASCAGCAGCCTGTGTTTGATGTGCTGCTGGCCTCAGCATTCTGCACAGCATTAATGTCACATCCCATCACCCCCACCGGWGTCAAAATAAACCTCAGGGCTGGCTCGGAGCACCGGGGCTCCGCTCGTGTGCACTGCTCAGGGAAGCAGGCAGGCACCCGCCCGGCACGCTGTGCCTSATCTGAGACACGGAGCCAGGCCGGCTCAGCACTGCGAAAACAAATCAAAAAACAGGGAATTTTAATTTACCGATGCTCGAACTTCCTGGTCCCATTCCAGGCAGACCTGGGATCCCTCCTTGTCCGTTTGCCCCATTTGGTCCGATGCCTCCGGGCCCGTTGATTCCTGGCCCAACACCATTGGGCCCAAATCCAGGAATTCCTGGAAAGCTCCCAGGGAACCCTGGCACCACCGGGAGTCCTTCAATGCAGAGCCTGCGGTACTCATCTGAAAGAAACCAGCTGCCTTAACGTCCTTCCAAGAGGGTCTGAATCCCCCTCCAGAGGGGGATCCCTACCAGAATGCAGAGAACACAGGAAAAGAGATGGAGATGGGGACGGACGGGTGACAAAGAGGGTGGCTGCTGATAGGACGTGGACAGGCAGGTAGGGAGGGTGTTGACTCTGCTCCAAGGAAGTTGACGGGACACAGCTTGTCAGGGGGAAGGGACAGGACTTAGAGGACTATCAGACTTGTCAGGTCTCCCCTGCATGGTGGGCAGATGATCTAGGAAGAGAAAGGTGGAGMTGGAAAGAGCTGGAATGCTGGGATTCTCCAGCTCTGCTCCTGCCTGGACTCACCCTCATCTGGCCTGATGACTCAGCTACAGGGAGASACAAAGCAAGCTGGAAGGGTAGGAGGAAGACCCTCGACTGAACTCATCCGGGTCCCCTTCAGACGAGCCCCCCACATGACCCTTCTCTATGACAYTACGTTGCTCATTCTCCATGTGCGTGAAAGTCACCAGAGCCACCCCCTGGTCCCACGGGAGCCGGAGCTCCTTGGGGCTGCACTTACCAGAGCCCCGGACTGGGCACATTTCTGGCGTCTGCCCGAGGGCCCAGCAGCGCCCGGAGTCACAGCAGCATTGCAGCTTGGTGTACTGGCCAGGGAGCTCCCCAGCGCAGCGGCCCCCAATCAGAGCAGAGAAACACGTCCCGATCCGCTGGTCTGCAGGGAGAGAGGAGACGCATCCGTGGAGCTCCATCCCCACGCGCCCAGGCAGGTCTCAGACACAGCGGGAGGCGTGAACCTAGTGCCTGTTTCCACTGGGGTCTCTTTCTTCTGCTCAAAGTGCTGATCTGACCCTCTGTCCCGCATCAATGGAGACATCTCCAGTGCCAGCAACCCTCCAGTGTGACCTCTCTCCATCGTCCCAGTTGGCTGCATCTCTCAGCTCATGAGCTGCTTCCCACAGCCTGGACTGAACCGAGAGGAGAATGAGCCCTGGAAGGTGGTCAAAGCCCATGAGCTCAGCCAAAGCCACAGACACCAAGGCTGGCATTGATGCTTGGGGTGTGAGGTGCCTGGACCAGCGCCAGGAGACTCAAAGCCTTTCACATGTCTAGCAGGGCCCTGTCTGGCACCAAATCCTCCAGGAAAACTGGAATATTCCACTCATTCAGCCCTCACCCTTGTTTCTGAAGTAATTTAATGAGGGGGAAAGTCTGGTCCGATTTGTCTCCTGTGCCTGTACAGTGACATTAACCAGCAGGCTGACACTTTGCTGCAAAATAATTGAAATTAATTGCACGGAGCTGTTTGATCTGTGGGCTGTGGTTATTCCTTCGCTAATCACAGTTCAGGGACTTATGGAGGACAGTGACCCCATTTAAAGCTAGGGTGACTAAACCAGCATGTGTGTTCTCCAACACATTCCTTGGGCCACTCGGCAACCCTGAGCTCAGCCTGAACCGCTTTCCTGAGAGTAAAACTTTCCATGCTCCGTGGAGACTTGCAGAAGGAAAGAGTAAATTTGGGTGCAGGGGCTGCTTGCGCCACAGGATTAACTCCTAACCCTAATGAAGGAAASTCTGAGGCATGTGGAAGTGCAGGTCCATCCGGACCCTTGTTGTTGTCTGCAGATGCAAGAGCCCAAGAGCAAGCCCAGGTGTCAGCAACCCTGTGTGACAAGTTGGGAACACAACTCAACCACGAGAAGCAACTGATGGTCCCTCCAGACATCCATGACCTGACACGCACGCTTGACAAGGCAGGGAGGTCACAGCAGTCTGTGCACCGGTGGGAACGATCCACCCCTTACTCAACTGGACAAATGGTCATTAAATTCATCTGTCTYGGCTGCGCTTTGCAAGGATCTCGCTCAGCAAAGGAGCATCAGAACTCATTGAAACCCCAGCTGGATCTGCCTTGGGCAGAGATGGGATGGAGGGAAGGACCAGCAGGTCCCCTCCATCCCTCCAGGACCACCCACTTGCTGGAGGGGGAAGCACCACGGATATGGGTCTGCTCCCCTCCGCAGCTGCTAAGAGGGTGGGTTTGCAGAACAATAGCGGTCAATCAGATAAYGCTGCAGGCAAGGGAGGATGGAAGATTGCATTTAGATTAGACCTGATTAGACACAGACGGGAGGGCGAGAGCCACGGGTCTGCCCGTGGCCCGCAGTTTGGAGGGGTTATAGCTGCTTTGGAAATGTTTCTGCAAGACATGCACATAAAAGGCTACTTGCATTAGCAGCTCATACGTATCACTTGAGGAAGACTAAATATTCAAAGAATGAGAATGATTTTGAAAAATTATTTCGATATTTTTTCTGATTTAAAGGCATAAATGTTTTCTTGAAAAATACCAAACTATTCCCTTGATTATTTTTTTAAATGCATCTGTTTTCCTCTACATTTATTGTGTCCTACAGTGAAAGGACTATTTGTGCTTGCCCTCTTCCCTATTTTATATTGTTGTCTGTAAATTCTCCGTGATCCAGGGAACTATTAAAAAAAAAAAGACTTACAAGAGGACAAAGGAAAAGGAAAGAGCAAGAAAAAATGCAAAGAGTGGGGAAAAAAATGTTTCTACATGGCCTTCATTGGAGCAAAAGGAAACCAAAGACAAGTGTGAGAAGTTATCTGTGTTTYGTAAAAAAAATGCACATTTTTTTCCAATCGTCATCCTGGGGGGAGAACCCTTAAGGGTGATCGTCTCTCCGACTTTGTTTCTTGCCATTCCCAGGCAACTCAAGTGATCAAAAGCAAACAAACTCAGCGCCCTCGCTGCTGCCAAAGGCGGCTGGCTCGGACTCCAAAGGAGCCGGGGGCGATGGGCTCGATGGAGATCGGCGGTGCAGAGAGCAGCAGGAGCCGGAGAAATCCCACTCGGGATGCCCAGCGGCGCTCGGCTTGCAGGGAAGAAGCGGACGGTCGGYCTGGGCTAATGAAGTCATCCCTCGTTCCCCGTTTCTGGAAACACGGTCTACTGCATTCTTGTTTGGTTAAGATTAAGCTAGATTCCTGTCTCAGGGAAGAGGCCTTGGAGGAGACAGGAACAGCACTTTGCACTTCCAGCTGCAGTGCAAATAGGAAAACCCTGGGTGTTACTAGAAATGTTTTCAGCGGGAAATACTACAATAAATTCCCTTCCTCCCTTGCTCAATCCTAGTTCGCTTCCCAGTCCACCCGTGCATGAGGTTGGAGTATCCATTTCCAGTCCATTTTCAAGCCCCTGGTCCTCTCACCCCTTCCTTGTTATCACCTTTCGCCTTCATAAATGTTATCTATCCAGCTTCCCTTTTTCTCCCTGCTCTTTCTTTCCCAAGATGATGATAATAAACAGCAACTCTCTAGACAGGCGAGACCCTCAATAAAACTTTCACWGCCCCAACAGAGCCCGGGAATTTGCAACAAGAAGTGAGACCTTTCCGGAGACATTCCTCTGTCTTGGAAATTACCCTTTAAAGCCCTTCTTGCAAAGCAATCCAGTGCGCAAAATAAAACAGCTCACTGCCTGCTCAGGCACAGCCTCCTGCTGCCTGTAAAACCCCCAGCAGCTTTTCCAAGCACCAGCGAATGAAACTTGTTACGAGCATGTGTGGGACCTCATGCCTTGCGTCAAGCCCAGGTGGYTGGATCCTTCAATAAAGGCTGGTTTCAATCCATGACGGAGTTTCTCCGGCTACGCCACTGTTTGCATTTCACCGAGGAAGGCAGCGAAAGCAGCTCATGAGATTTGGGATCAACTGGAGCTCAACGTCTTGCTGTTTCAGCTGCGTAAACTCCAGGAGATTATTCAAATGCAATAAAAAAGGTGTTTGCTTTGTGAAAAAGGGAGGGGAAAGGGATCAAGGCTGCCACTATAAAGTCACCACGGCCCCAGCACTGGCGCGCTGTGATATATGAGACAACGTGSTCATTTACGCTCAAACCATCTGGGAGGCGTTAGCACAAGGTCTCCTCTGCTCCCTCTTGAAGCTGGTCGTGCTTTAATGGTTTTAAGTTAATTATTTATTAATTTCCAGGTTTACATGCCATTTATTTGGTTTGCTTCATAGAGCATAAATTACGGATTTAAGACACTGTAAACCTCTCAAAACGAGCACTAAAGTCCTCCAAACTGTATAAACAGAATTTGCAAAATATGGATCATGGGGCAACAGCACCCCAGAGTTAAATTAGTGTGTTTTGCCAGAAAAAATATCATCTGTCCCAAAACATGACAGAACACTAACAGCATATATTAGCTCAGGGAAATGGCTATGGCCTGATGTACCAAGTTCAGGTGCAGCCACGGGCCATTCCAGCTAAGCTCTGGGCTATTTTTAAACCTTGGGCCCCTAGTTTTATTTACTTTTCATTTCTTGAAGCACTTGGTTTGAAGGAAGAGAGGAAATGTCCCTGTGAGTCATCGGACAGACATCACACCCCTCCGGGCTTATGGCAGGGTGTGGGAAATCCGGAGGAAAAGAATTTAATTCTTGGATCTATTGGGTTCCCAAACAAGGTGCCTCTTATGATACGTTTTACACGGGCTTCTTTCTGGAACTGGAAAATGACTGATTCTTGCTCCAACTTCTGGATATAAAACAGTTTAGAAATGAAGTATTTCTGTACTCATTTCCAGGGCTTTCAACAGAAAAATGTACCTCACGTTTCCATTGCCCTAACGGTGATCCTAGCTCTGCCTTTTCCACACCAGTCCCTCCTTATAAATCCTTGTGTCCTTGCCCTTCTAAAGATGAAGGAATTTTCAGAGGAGTGAGCTACCCTGAGATTCGGTTTGACCCAAGTGAGCGTCCCTGCTGAGAGCAAGTAAACACGGAGCGGATCTATTGACCACAGAAACTGTTGTCTGTTATAGAGAGAAAGGGACTATCAAATATTTACAAGGCTTGGAAAGGAATTTTGATGCGTTCAACATGCAAGATTCCCTCCAGGCACTCTAGTCTGGAGGCAGGACAGGTCTTAAGCCTAGGAAAAGCTGCCCTGTACTCCAGCCAATTCTCGTAAGCTTTAAAATAGAGGTGGCTTGAGCCAAGCTGAGACAGGGTAGCCAGGTACAGCAGGGCCTGTAGTATGTCACACACTGGCCCCACTGAGCCCTTCATGTTGTCTGCAGGATGGGGACTGCCAGTGTGATTTCCATATGGTCCTAGAGGTCATTTTGCAGCTGGCAATCCAGTGCTGTGGTCTAAAAGCTCCTACAACAGCTGTATAATCCTTCATATGCAGAGAGGTATGGATGTCTACCGTGTGGCGAGTGGTGCCTGGGAAGCACCTTTTCCTCCCCATTGACTTCTTCAAGAAGTCCTTTTTGCTGGAAAACCATCATTTCCTGCCATCACATGTACAGTACCRACCCGTGGGGAGCCTTACAAACTACCAGCGTGATGTGAGCGCTGGGTTTCGGAGCCTCCCTTTACGCACTCGTTGAGAGGACTATTTAGCACCTTACCGATGCAGCGGGCTCCATCAGGGCTGGTCATGAAGCCGCGTGGACACGTGCACACGTAGCTGCCCGCCGTGTTGGTGCACTCGCCGCCGTCACACACGCCGGAGATGACGCCGCACTCGTCCACATCTGGTAAAGAGCAAACCAGCAGTGATTACTTGTGCCCATAAAATATCTTCGGACCATTCACGAGAGGAGGTGGGACCAGAGCTGCGAGCACACAGGAATGGGCTCCTCGGGAGCTGTCACGGCATGGTTGAGATCATTAATGGCCTCCTACCAGTGGATTAGGAAAGGAAATATCTCCCCAAAAGGATGATATAGGGAGCTGCATGGAGTCACCTGCTTCTCTCCATTGCAGAAAAGATCTTTTGGCCCTGAGTTGCCTGAARCACAAAGGAAGCTTCAAGACAGAAACACTCAAACACTCATTAATACAAATTAATGAGACAGAAGAGAGGAACCAAGTCAAAGGGACCTGGACTTGGTAGCCCAGTGAAGGATGGACGTGCCCAAGAGTCCTCTCCTTCAGATTCTGATTCCTCTCCCGGTGCTGCTAGACGGGCGTTACCCAAAGAGCTCCTGGAGCAGAATCCAGTACCAGCAAGTTCCCCCCATGCACCGGGCTCCTGTTCCCAGCCACCACCTCCTTTCATCTCACTTGCTGCTTGCAAAGAGGTTCRGCCAAAGGGAAGATGAGCAGTCCAGGGTAGATGCTCCAGAGCTTGGGGGAAGAGATGTTCTCCTCACATTATCTTATTACGACTTATCTATCACTTATCTGTTACTTATAACATAGAAGATTAGTGAGACAGAGATGCACTAAGTCCTCAGCAAGATCACACCTAATTATCCCTGAAGATAAAAGAAATACTAGTGAAATGCCACATCTGAAAAGAGTCCCAGAGAACCTGGGAATCTCAGCATTCCCTGATCTATTGCCCTGCTGATGTCTCCTAAATGAGTGGGTAGGAAACCATCCCCAGATGGGTTCCATCCTCCAAAGGACCATCTGTTTCAACAAGTAATGCCCCACACTGGTTTTCCAGCAGATAACCAYCCTAGTGACACTCCTTCTGCCATCTGAACTTAGCACGTGCTCTGAGAGCAGCTCTGATGTGGAGGTATTTCCAAAATATCGTTACACCCTTGCCTATTATCAAAATAAATGATCTCTGCTAAGCAGCAATATTTATTGTATTTGAAAACTGTAGAACTTTTGTGAAGGGAGAGGGSAATGTATTTGAAGACCTGAACTCACTTTGGGGATGAAGGCAGTGTATGCATACATGGAAAGAGCTGCCAGAACCCAACCCTTCAGGGCAAGGGAGGAAGCAGTGGAAATCCATCCATGCTGAGGGCCAGTAGACCTAGATTTCAAGCCTAGAAGCAGCAGGCAGGAGACACAGGGGTAGATCTCCACTCTTGTACGCTGGGAGGAAAGGGTGACAGTCMCTACAGGGGTGGCCAGTTGCTTCATGTGCATGGGGACAGGGCAAGGTTTGGGCTTTAGGAAGGACAAGCCTGCCTGCAATGTCACAGTGCCATGCAGTGGCTAGCCGTGCTAGTGCAGACCTGAACATGGAGAGGAAGGCGGGTTCCTCCTCAAAATCACCCCGGGATGCTGCTCGGCGAAAGCACGAAGATGGGAATGGGTCACGGAGATGTTGCATGCAAAGATGGTGCTGAGAGCACGGTGCTCTGCAGGGTCAGAGAGGCAAGACRCGAGCTGAAGCTCAAACTTCATAAACTCAAGCTGGAATAAAGTAAATATCTAAATAAAGATGAAGTGCCCCTGGAGGCATAAAGCATGAACAGACCCGCATCGCCCCTGCCATGGATGTAGCCAAAGAAACAACCTTCAACCTCTCCTTGATCCCAAAACCTGGGACAAACACAACAATCTTCTGTTCTGCTTTGGCTGTGACTCCAGGCCCTGAGGGATCAGGCGAAATCTTCTCTTTTACCCTGCATGCAATCRAGCACGAGTGCGCGGGGCAGATTATACAGTGACATATCAAGAGGGGAAGACGCAGGGCTGTTTTTCCTGGCTTCTCAGGAAAGGCAGAACGGGGCTTTCAGCTCCCTGCAGATTTCAACAGCAGAATCGTCGCCTCTGGCCTGGAATGTTTCTCTCTTGAGCTCTTTGATGCTCAAGAGTCCCTGCAGCAGCCAGACAAGCCTTGAAACCTAGAAAGGCAGCRATGCAAATCCACTGAAAACGCTTCCCCTACCTGGGCCCCTTCGGGGAAAGAGATTTTATCATTATAGCCTCCCCTGTCATTTAATTACAGGCTTGTGTTGGGTTACAATTTGCAGAACATGCCAAGGGAAGGGGTTTTATGGAGCGAACAATGGTTGTACTATTAGGGTGGAAAAAAAAAAAAGGAAAAGGAAAACAAATAAATAAACAATGACAACACAAAGCAGCCTAAAACTTCTGCATAGCTCTGCAAAAGTGTGCAGTATGAAGGCCAGCTGAAAGGCAGGCATCTCATTAGATCAATGCTCAGGCCATTGCATCAGTCATGCAAGCAAACATGTATGTGCCGGGGGGCAGGAACCACATTCCAATCCTAAGGAGAAACAGAGGCAATTCAAAAAGGTGACATCAATCTGCAATATTTGTTTTTTCCTCTCGAAAATCCTAGCTCATATGAGGCTGGTGTTAGCAACCCAACAAGCAGGGGAAAGAGAAAAGCAACTTTGAGAAATCAAACCGATAGYGAGCTCTGGACTTCATCACTGTTTCAGTTCTGCTTTCTATATGTTTTCTCTATAATRTGTCTTAAAGTTGAGTTTCATTCGGAATCGAAGTCCTTGGAGGACTTGACCCAGTGAGGGGCAAATTCTCCCAACCGTAGCCTGGCTACTTCATGATTTTTCCAACTCTCTGTTAAAAATCAAAGCAATCCTCTGTGCACTCAGAAAACGGCAGAATTCAATGCAAACATTGATTTTGGACCTGGTCTCTATTTCCCCGCGTTGGACTTGGCCTGATCATTTAAGGCTGAAAATGCTGGAAGTCAAAGGCTGTGGAGCCTCAGAAAGAGAGCCCCTCCAACATAGGTGCCCACCAACACGTTCAAACCCCAGCATTTCCATGTGCTAAAAATACCAGGACTCGATGGAGAAAACACCTGTGTGCAGCGGCTCTTCAACCCTTTCTCGTGCAGCACACGGGAGTCTCAGACCTTCCCTTACAGAAAGCACAGAGAAACCACAGAGGAGAGTAATGGAACCCCTCAAACCACACCAAATCCACGGAAATGAGCTTTTAATAGATCCAAACAGGGAGCTCTTCTGTAGGCATTTTGTGAGAAAATTGAAAACACACTAATAAAGCGGCTATCGTGTTCCACTCAGGAAGAGAGTGGTCCAGTCTATCGGCTCTGCTCATGGAAAATGTAGGARAAAAACACCCTCCAATTTAGAAATATGAATGAAATTCAACAGAGCAAAACCCAAAACCTTGCCTCCATTAGGAAATTAGGATTATGTGTTCTGCTAGGCTTGCGGGCTAGTCCGTAAGGATACGAGTGGTATCGAGCATATCACCCTACAAGTGTGGCATGGATAAGGGGCGTAGAAAAAGGTGAAATTTGGCATTAAAGACTTGTTTGCAGCAGAATCTGCCTCCTTAAGACATGAGCAACTATCAGAAGTTGGTCTCTCGTAGGCCAACGTGAACGAAGGCTGATGAACACAGCGGTGCCTTTCACTCCCTGGCCTGATGTTCTTCATCATACTCTACTCTACCTTGAGTGCTACGAGGCTGAAGCAATCAGGCCACGAGACACTCATTCCTCCTGGGGCATTGGAAAGCATCCTACTGGGACAGCACACTTTGCTGCCAGTGGAGCTGGCAGCGTTGGGTGGTAGGAGGAGGGCTAGGGAGAAAAGGAGTGATATTACTGGAAGAGAACCACTGAAATCGTGGAAGGGAAACCTTTCCTCAGCCAAGGATTCCGCACATAGGAGCATGCGAAGGAATTGCTCCCCTAAGGCCAATTTCTGAGGTTGTTTCCAGGATAATTTGAAAATGTCATGGAGTGTAACGCCCTCCCACACTTCCCAGTGATCTCCCAATAAAGCGCTTTGCATCAGTGAGCTCTGCCTGATTTCAGCTTTGACATCTCTCCGTTTTCACCGCTGTTACCAGCAACACTTTCCTGCGTCTTCTTCGCCGGTTCTCCCCACAGCGCTGTAAATCTGCCCTCCCTGCTCACACACTTGTAGCTCCCTGCAAACACCCACAGGACGGGTCCTGGGTCGAGCCAAGCAGCTACCTCCCATCCTCTCAATTCACTCATTAGCCCGCAATTGCCATCTTCACTTATCTTCTCCCTCAAAGACAACCTAAATGTGGCCATTTGGCCTTTGCAAAGAAGAAGGGCTGGCTCAAGAGAGCAGCTTTGCTCCCTCTCGCCTCTCATTGCACCCCCCTGCTGTGTCTCACTGCTGCTTATATCTTGCAGAGTATGAGCAGGCAATTTTCTGTGCCAGAAATTCCTCCTCGTGAGCTGCACAGCCCCAGGCTCAGGAACTCTTGATCCCTGGAGCTCCCTCGGAATACAATGAACAAAGGCACAAAAGAGGCTATTGGAGAGTGTCGCATTCAGTCGATGAGCCCCGCTAATAATTCGGTAACTGAGCAGCCCTGGATTTGGAGGATATTGGAGTTCAAACCCAAACTTGACATTGCGTGCACTTCTTTTTTTTTTTTTTTTGCCTTGCAGCTAGAACAAGGACATGATTTTGCTTCTGGGGTTGCCCAATGCACAGCCTGTGTATCTGCGTGCAGCCCCTGGGAGGGCAGGGCCTGAGCTGGGCCGTGCTATCAGCATGACAGATCTTGCATTAGGTGYCTTTATCCCATAGGAATTCTGGAGCTGAGAACGGAGTCTTGATGCCAGGTGCCATTTGCATTGGGGGATAAGCATCACTATGGGAAAGAGCAGCATTATCTCCACTCCTACCTCTTCCCACCAACAAACAGCCTGAAGAAGATTAGCAGCCCACCGGCACTGGGTTAATGAAGGAGGCATCATCAATCAGCAGGCCCAGTGACAAAAGCTCTGACCTTTGGCTCAAACGCAACCCCATCTGCTAGCTCCACTCCCCAGGAGGAATCTTCTAAGCAGAAAAGACGAGAACCTGAGAACTCGGGAGGAAYTGAACAAAGACGCTCAAGCTAATTTTCATGTTTCCTGGATGCTGATAGGCTCGGATGAGGAATTTGAAGACAGGAGGAGCCCGTCTCCTCTTCCTGAGGTTGGAGAGTCTCAGTGCTTTCACCAGCTGCAAATAAGTGAAAATAGACTCAGCAAGGGGACTCCTGCAGCTCTGAGATTTCATTTTTGGAGCACGCCTCCATAAAGACAAGATGCTCTTTCGTGGTTGTTGTCATTATTTTGATTAAAACCCTTGGCCCAGTGCACAGATTGCATGGTTTGACACAAGCCACCGGGGCACTACAGACATTTGAGCAAATCAGGGATTAGGTGCTCTATCTGCCATCCCAAASAGATCACTCTAACACATCAAAGAATGGAGAAAATTCTTTGAGAGAGGACCTACTTCTCCCTATTTTTACAAAGCGCTAGTGTAAGACGAACTTCCATCAGGATGCTGCATTCCCCTATTCACATAATTCTAGAGATTCCCGTGGGGTAGCTCTCCTGATGGGACAGCAGCCATGGCCCCGTTAAGGCCCTCCTCTTCTCCTTGTGGGAACATGCTGGCAATTCCCATCTGGGAGAGAATCCGTTCAAAACCATCCCAACACTCTCAGTCTAAAGCGTGTTTGGATCATTCTCCCCAGAGGATCCCTAGGCTGGTAAACAACACCAAAGGAAAACATCCCCTTTCCATGGTGTCCTTAGCAAGTGAGGAATGCTAAGCGATGGAGCAGACACTGTAGACACTGGAGATGTCTATTTTTATGGCTATCCAGGAAGGAGAGTGGCTGTTTATGGCCACACCATGCTGCTTTTGCAGCATTCCGGGAAGTGTGAACCCATGCGGAGGCCCCTCACATCTGGATGACAGATTCAGGCGCTGCGTTGTTTTGAGTCTCAGTGCATTGCAGCCTCCAGCTAAACCAATATCAGATGTGCCTTTTCTGGTCTCCAGCCAGCGTGGGTGAGGTGTACCAGGCAAGAGGGGCATTTGGCTCTGGAGTTTGGGCCAGGGTTCTCAYTTGGTGCAGTCTTTTCCAATTTGGTATCCAAGCTGCAATCTGAGCAATGGGGTCTTCACCTGAGATCCATATCAGAGGGCTCTTTTGGGGAAGCCAATGGTCCCTGGATGCGGGACACCGCACAAAACCCTTCCATTCAGGCTTTGGAAAGCTTTGGAAAGCTTTCTAGTATCCTATGAAGGAAGATTATCCAGTAGTCCAGATGTCTTCTTAATTTCAAAGAACGTCCATGATCTCTGAAGCATTGACCTCTGGGGCCTCACCCTGGAAAAGCTGGTCGTGGCACTTCAGGCACTGACCAAGGGACTACTAGAAATGAAAAATGTCCAGATTGCAGGAAAGTAAAGATATTGGAAGAGTTACTTGGAAGCAGCGATGCTCCTTTTCCTAACAGTTTGAAGAAAGCCCATAGCTCAATGTATGCTGTGAAACCTACACTGCAACGAGGCTACGTCTTTGGCATATTGACTCCTTTGAATGCTCTCTGTGCAACAGTTTGCTGTCCCCAATCCTGCCGCTGTAAATAACTCTGTCACCTGGGAACACACTCCAGAGGAGTGATAAAGGAGCTGTTGAAAAGGGACCTTAAGGAACGGGAGCCAGGCTATCAAGATAGCACGGAGACTCCTGATTTGGTGGCACTGGCAGTGACTGGACCTAATCTCTGCTTTTGATCCATGTGTGTGCCTTATAGCGTGGAAATAGGGGTCTAAAATATCATCTGTCACTGGGTGGGTAAGTCTTGAATTTAACTAAGTAATGGAGTGGAGCAGCTCACCATGAAAGCAGTGCAAGACTAGGACAAGATCCCTAAGAATGCAGGAATCTTCATCCTTCAACTCATCAAAACTTAGTCAAGGTTCAAGGCTGGCATGGGGCTGCTCTGCATTTGCCCTTTGTCAGCCTCAGAAATCCTCTGCATGCAGAGAGATCCTCTAGCTATTTAAGCACCTTTGTGCTCTCAGCTTGTACCTGGAACTCAAGTGATGAGCTTTCTGCTGAGATCTTGCACTTACCTTCACATCTGTGGTTGGTTTCACTCTGCTTGTGTCCTGCAGGGCATTTGCACTCATAAGAACCCACTGTGTTGATGCAATTGCCACCTTGACACAGGCCAGGAATGGCTTGACATTCATCCACATCTACAAGAAAAAAAAAGGAAAAACAAGAGAAAGTTCCACTATCAAAACAGAAAAAGTTTCAGCTGGAGTTTTGAGAAAGAATTAGCTTTGCTCTAATAAGTAGATTTACATTTCTTTATGCAATTATCCTACAAGTAGGTACACTTATACTTCCTAAAGCCATTACAGTAACTATGAGGTCAGAAGAAATGGAATCAAATGCTAAAATTTTACTTGAATTTTACTTTTATTCAAAGATTTTCCAAACGTTTCCTTTGGAAACTTAACTGAGAGCAGCACGTTCCCCTGAAACAGATTGACCTCATGGAAGGTATCCAGCTGAAAACGTTTCTACATGCTGTCAGCTACAAGATAAATAAACAGAGGGTGAAGCACAAGACGCAGGGCACGGGTGGTAAAACCACAGCAGGTTGTCTATGCAACAAACAGAACTGACCCCTGATCCTATGTCAATGGCGATGCCCTAGAATATATGACTACGGACTTGGTAAGGTCTACATAGAGGCTGTTGGGGGTCCTCGCATTCATCCATCCTAATGTGGACCAAAAATGATGGATAAGGGAACATAATTCCATGCAATTTACCTTGACAGGCTCCGGTTCGAATGTTGGGAATGAAACCTCGGCGGCAAGGGTGAGGTTGGGCAGGGCACATCTCGCATGGGTGTCCCCAGGCCCGTCCRATCGTGGCACAACACATGGTCTTGGTGCAGACGATGCCACTCAGCTGGCCCTGGCACATCTGGTTATTTACTTGGCTAAAGCARGGACCGGTACGATAGTCTGAGGGAGGACGAGAATATCCACAAGTCAGGCCAAGACACAAACACAAGGTCTTCTCTCTGGYTTCCCAAAGCGCCTCTTCCCTCCCCTTCTTCCAGAACAACACCAAACCCATAGCAGAGTCATTTGAGTGCTGAGTTGACGAATTCTGGGGGAAAAAAAATCTACCACCATGGGAAATACAAAATTCTAAGTCTAAAGTGCTGGAGATGGGGGCCTTCTTTATGCCACGTGTTTCATGTGGTGGTCTAGAGGTTCTCCAACCAACATCCTCCTGGGCTCTCCCAGGCTCAATCCATGACACAGAGGAAAGAGAGCAGAAGACAGACAGAAAGGAAGAGAAAGAAGGAAGAAAGGAAGGAAGGAGAGAGGAGGGAAGTGTCTGAGGGGCTTGTTAGCACTAAGGAATGTGGTTTTGCCACTGCCTGGGCTCTCATGACCCTTGACTGGGGATATTAGCACAGCAGGTATTCCTCAAGGAACAAAATTCTTMAACAATTTCCCTCTACTGGGAATAYATTATCGCATGCAAGCATTTGATCTGTAGCTGTAAAAAGGCCTTTTAATGGTGTTATTGTCAAACCAGATAATTCCACTTCAGCCATCTAAAGAAGTTACCTGTTGGTCAATCAGTCTGTTATTTCAGCTAGTCTCACTGAGATTTCTGAAGTTTTTCAGGGGATTTTGACATCGGAGTGCCCATTAATTGACTGTGAACCATAATCCCTGCAATAGTCCCTGGATTAGCTCACAGCTGTCTTAGCAGCGAGACACTTGGATTTGATATGCGAGGCAATTAGAAAACTTGTGTGGAAAGTAGTCCTAGCTAAGGAGTGAGTCACGGGCAGTCTGGGACTCAAACCTACTTACGCACAGTTCTCTTTACCATGTTCTAAAATATCTTAGTGTAATACAGACAGTCAAAAAAGCAAAGTTCAGTCTTCACAATTCAGTTCTTTGCATGCAGTTCCCTTCTTTTTATATCCCAGCACACATATGGAAAGAGYAAAAAAGTAAAGGAAAAACACGTCATAGAAAAGGCTTGAGACAGGAAGCTCTTCCTTATCGGGTACGTTTGCAGGGCAGCCCCACCGGTAGGTCTTCCACCTGCATGAAATCATTGGGTTTGTATTTGTGGAGCTGCTGGAAGCACCGTCCTACCTAAAAAGTAATGCTGATAGAAACGTCATAAAAACATCCATAGGAGTGTGGCCTATGGATGTCACTGAGAAGTAAAGATCCAAAGGAGGCCAAGGAAAAAAGGAAAAAAGATTTTGAAGTTTCATTGGCATCGAGGTGGAATGATCTCACAAAAATGCCTGTGCTTGGAAATCAGAGGAGAAATATGTCCTGTTCGCAATGGTGAATTTTCAAATAATCCTAAAGACTGTTTTTGRCCCAAATTTAACAAGTTACCAGAGCACAGGGTCAGCATTAATGCCTCCTGAYATGACAAGCTTGATGGGTTAGTTTGCTCTAATTTATTCTAAGAGAAAAGATCAACAATTTGGGAATTTTTTTTTTCTGACTCATTGTCTCTTTTTATGAAACTGAGCGACTCTTACTCATATTATTCAACTATGAGAACAAGACCAAGGAGAGGCATTTATCATCACCCAGAGGAGCAATTTTGAAGCCCAAAGACTTTAAATCCTATAAGCAATCAAACCAAAGCACCACGCTAGAAATTTCCTCGCGAGCTCTGTGCATATCAGTGGACAAATCAATCCCAAAGGGCAGCAAGGATGACCAAGGGTGCAGAAGAGCTTCTGCAAGAGGAGCGACCATGCTGGCTAGCACTTCTCTACCTGGAAACGAGACAACTGCAGGAAGACTTAAAAGCAGGACACAAAACTATGGGGGCTCTAAGAGTGTCCATGTGCATTGCAAGCATCAGGAGGCACCATAGGAAAGTAARGGGTGGTGCTGGTTCAAAATAAATGAAGAAAGTGGCTCTTCAAGCAACATGTAGGGGAMGGAATGGTCTTCCAACAAATGAATGATCAAAGTTTGTAAGCTGCGGATGCTGGGAGCCATGGACAGTCTTATGGAGAAGCTCTATAGGATTGCCCTGGTCCTATATGGGTATACTTCCAGAGGTTGAAGGGATCTCATATTGCAGCATCTCTGTGGTGCTAAGACAGGAGTGTGGCTTATCCAGGCTGCAGTTTTAGTCAAAAGAAGGATGGAGAAGAACACGGTCCTGATGTCACTGTGGTTCCTATCTACAATGGGCTTCGGTTCATTTAAGTTGGAGCACAGAAGTGTATAACCCAAAACAGAGCCATGAGAGCACCACTATGGAGAGAAACAGGACAAGCCCATGTCTGCCATGCCATGGCTCGCTGTACTGCAGCAAGAATTCCTTGAGACCAGCAATGAAAGAGCCATTGTGATGAGAACATCTCATTTTAAATAAATAATTGAATAAAACAGATTCGCATATTTAGATTACTTCTTCTGGGGGAGCGAAGCCAAGAAAATCGCAGTCTGGCATCCAGAAAACCTGGCAGCGTTCTAGCTCCCATCTGGTGTTAATTTTAATGGGTCAAATTATTAAATCATTAGTGAGGCACCGATCAAACTTTATTAAAGAAAGAGCTGATGCTTAAGGTCCTGATACAGCTCGGGGACTGGATCCTGCCTTCCAGGACCCCTGTCTGGGAAGTCTGGTCTTTGCAGAGATGGCTCCTCATTGAAAGCCGACTTTTTCCCATCTCCCATTTAAAGCTCAGCCTTACAGTAAGTCTTATGGGGTGGAATAGAGACGAACTCCACCTATCCATCTGCCAGCGGAGTCACTATCAACGGGACTGCAAGAAATTCCTGATCAGGCCTTATTTGGGGAAGAAGACCTTCCCCCCGAYCCCACAGAGTGGTTTTAAAGCCCCCGTTGACCAGAACTGCAGCTTTTTGGACATGCTACGGAGTCAGGCTGGGGCTACGGCACATCTTATCTACCCGCCCTGGAGGCCAACATAGGCCCCAGATGTGTTCCAGAAAGGAAGTGCAACAGGAACAGACTTCATTCCTGATTTCCATGTTTGGCTGGTTGTCATGGAGCTYCTTAGGAAGCCGGAGAGAGAATGAATGGCCATTCCTGAGGACTGAAAGCCGCAGATCCGTGGGGAGTTCACGGGGAGGCTCCACGCTCTGTACGAGCTACGTAAGCCACGTCTATTGACAGAGCGGGTCTGATTCCCGCAGTTTAGTTGCACAGGACTGGACCTAATATTGTCCTCTGGGGACACTGCAGTCTATGGGCCTCCCCCTGACTCAAATTATAGCCTTGCCTTGGAAAATGAAAACAAACCAAAAGAAAAAGCATTTACAAGCATTTTATACGAACATTTCCCCACCTTGAATTGCTTCTTAGCGTCTCTTTGGGGAAAAGGGTGTTTTTGACAGAGAATTTCTGAAAGGAAACATTTTGAGATTTTTCACAAGAAAAAGGACCGCTTTCACCGCATCCATAGTATCTGTCTAACCAGCAAGGTGTTGCCAAAYAAATGAAGGCTCATAACAGTTATTTCGACCCCTGACTAAAGATGCAGAAGTGAGTAAACACATCGCTCCCACTGACATTAAAAACCACTCCTAGAAACACGGATACACCTGACCCAGCCATGCGAGCAGTTCTGCYGAGCCCAAGCCAAGAGGACCTTCCATGGGTTGACCTGCTCTCCCGTACTCTCTCCCTCTGGCTTTCCAACTGTCCTTCCTTTGGCACCATTTGGCTGGAATCCCCTTGCGAGACAGGCCATGGGCCAAGTGCATTCCTTGTGTAGAAAAGAAATAAACGGAGCAGCCAGGAAGAAGAGCTTTTCTTTGCAAAAAAAATAAATCCAATGCCTTTCTCACAATAAACAATGCCTTCGCTGAAGGCTTTTTCTAAGAGCAGCATTGACAAATGCCGCTTGTGGGTTGTCCCTGGGGAGGTTCAGGCCTCCCCGCAATGAGGTCACTCCAACACGTGCCTGGGGCTTTGGCCGTGCTCCACGTTCGGAAAGCTCCAGCATGAGTGCGGAGGGACAGGAAGGGCAGATAGCGAGCCCCGTATCTATTTTTCCTATTGTTGGAGCGTGGTTTTCCATCGGTGGGAGCCTTGCTCCCCACGCCAGCAGATCACAACGTGGCCATTCTCGTTGGCTGCAGCACTCAAGGTCTCGGAGCAGACGTCCAGCTGCTCAACCAGCTCTGCGAGGGACCGATACTCCTGCATCCAGGGATGGATCTAGCAGATCCGAGGGAACAGATCATGACAGTGTCCCCAGGACAGACCCCAGGGAAGGCTGGCCATGCCCTTAGAGCCCTTCCAGATCATCATCTGCAAACATCGTGCCTAAAGAAGCAATTAATTCGCCCTTGCAGAAAGGCCACTATCAGCTACACCTGGGAGGGCACACAGAGGGGACAGTGTGCCAAAGCCACCAGCTGAACAAAGCAATAGGTGCCGACAAAAGTCCACCAAAAGCCCTGAAATTGTTCTTACTGCACTAAATGCGAGTTTAGGGATTTTTGTTATTAAGACGATAGGTCTCTGCACAAAATGCAGCTCCAGATATCCACGGAGCGTCCGTAACCGTGTGGATTTGTGACTCTTTTTGCAGAAGGAGAGATGATAGGTGAAGGGAGAACAACGTGAGGGTCCCTCTATGCACTCCCTTCTCATGAAATACTTTCTCCACCTAGTCATTTCCTTACCTCATACAAACACAGCCACATTCCTTATGTTTAACTGTTTGGACATTTGCAGAAAGGAAAAAGCTGGCTGAGGCACTTTATAAGGCCAGACATTCCAAGTACTGCAAAAACACATACAAAGGAAATAGTAAAGAGATATTTTTTTTTTTTAAGTTTTCCTGTCCTAATTTTACAGTTTCCTGTCAAAATCTTAGCGTGGTGCAACCTGAGCTAGAGCTGCACGCACAACTCTCCTCCAAGGGCTCCTTGCTCCAGCAGCATGGCAGGCACCAAGCGCACATTGCAGCACGGGACCAGGACACGTATGGGACAAACAGCCGGGGCATTGGGGCAGGGGTGGCACTGCCAAGCTGTGTTGTGGCCTCCGGAAGAGCCCGTGAGGTCAGGACACCGCTGGCAGCTGACCTATCATTTGTCACACACAGAGGTGGCCAGGGTGACCCGGGCGTTGATAGCTCCAGCCACTTCCCCAAGGTGTCCCAAGCGGAAGCCTTGAGCTTCATAGATTCCTTTGGCAGAGATCAGGGCTCCTGGATATCAGGAAAAAGAGGATATGAGGACAGTGGCTGTGCCTGGATTAGGGTCTATTGCTACAGGACAGCTGATGCTACTCCGAATCAACTAAGAGGTGTGGAAACACTGCAGCTGCCTTAGAGGTTCCTCATGACACTACAGGGCAGGCTCAGCATTTCCTCTGCATTTAATGGAGAGTCTTTGGGGGACTCTGTGCAAGAAATAATCCAGCAAAAAAAGAACCGTAACATTTTCCTTACTGCTGGTAGAAAAATACAGAAGAAAAGCAAAATAGACAGGTCATCTCTCCTCCCATCTCCGAACCCTTCATCGACTTCTCAGTAGTGGGTTCAAAACTTTGCTCATTCCGGCCATGCGATACATGTCCCAGCTCCCAAACCAAACTGGTCCTTTCAAGAGCACTGGCCACATTCCAGCCCATGCTCCTGGGAGCTGTCCATGCCGCCAGGATTGCTGCCGTGCATCTCCCAGCACCGTGGGCCCTTTTAGAAGGGCAGCTGGACCGGGGTTGCTTTGCAACACATACAGACCTCAGCCATGACCAGGCACAGGCTAGAGGAGACATTTTTTACCAAGTTGAGATACATTCCCCATAACAAAAACTGTACCGGGTAGCTGAAATTCATGAATTCGACATATCTTCCTCTGAAATACAAAGGTGGTATCCTGCCCTTTGGATTTGGGGATTTTTTTCCCCTTAAATACTGGAAATCATCATTAAGTTGCATGCTATTTTTTTAAAAAAAGGCCTCTCACGCCATAGTAATTTTTTCTGCACTACAGCTTTTCCTCCGACACTGACGTAATGGGAGTTCATATTACCCAAGATTGCTGCAGTTACACAATATGTTCACTGGTTCTTCATCCCAGATGTCAATTAGGGGGAGGAAATGATGCTAAGATTCACTGAGCACCTAGCTATTAAGGCCTGTACCTCTGAAGTGGAGGGTTTCCTGAATGAAGTGTCAAGGTCGTTAGATGACTCCCATTACAAAGCAGCCTTTGACTGAGCCCTAAGCAGTTGAATGTGCAACTTGTTGAGCGTATGGCAGCAGAAGCCGTCGCGTAGTATCCAAGAGCTCAGATAATTACGGTTAAAATTCCAATTATATCTTTTTATGATTTATAGCCAAATGAAAGGCAAAATACAAACCCAGCCGTAATCTGGTTGAATTGCAGGTTTTAAGACGGGGCGCATAATTTTCAGTGTTGCCCTGTCTAAACCAAGAGCCATCCTCAGCACAAAAGCACTCCCACATTGGGCAACACGGCAGCTAATGGCCACGCTAGTGCTGGAACTAGAACCAAGAGAGCTGCATCAGTACAGAGCTAATGAGACTTTCTGAGAATCCCGACTCCTTGGCACAAACACGAGCTGAACTAATGCAGCTCGGTGTTCCTGGAAACAAGTTAGTGTCTTTGCTTTTCATAGCATTACCTTATGTGCGTACAACAATCCGGGATCGTGACACCATGCTGTGCTTTGCAGCCCAGGGAAAAGAAAAGAAAAGCACTTGTAGAATTTACAGATTTTAAAGGCACAAGGATGAGCTGCTTTAAAGCCCAACGCCAGACAAGCTGGCCTGGCATTCCTACAAGGAGGGCAACCTGGGGTTCTTGTAGGAACCAGAAGACTTCCCCAGAGCGCTCCAGCAGAGCCGGCTGCATCCAACGCTGCTCCAAGAGCATTGCTACAGAGCCTTGGGGTGAAGCCTGGAATTCCTACACACAAATCCAGCAGGTTTCAGGCTCTGCTTTCAATTAATCCTTCAGCAAAGTCTTTAGCAATGGAACTAAGAGTTAAACTAGGGGCTACGGAGGAGCCATGTTGCTTCCAAGGCTGCTACTAGAGTATCCCGTTACGGACAATCTTGAAGAACGCTTACAAACATGAAGAATGCTTAAAATGGAGAAAACGCACAGAAACTCCGCAGCGATCACGTCTCCAGCAAGTCTGGGGCTCCAGGACTGCCTCCTGACACGCCAACCAAGGGACCTGCAGCTCCCTTTCTCCATGGAGGGGTTAAGCTGTTCCTTGTCACACTAATGACTACCAGTAGGTCGGTCTCACCTGGCTGCAGCCTCAGAGACAACCCAGCCAGAAGCCTCATTGAAAAGTGTAACTTTTAATATCTCTTAGGAAAGCAAGCGCTCTGTTTGTCTTGGCAGGGGCGACCTGTGTATACACAGCTGGAGAGCTTGTTTTGTCTCTTAGTACAAGTCTGGACCAACCCAAATCTCTAAAGGCTTTGTAAAAATGCTCGCTTTATTTAAAGAATTTTATACAGGACGTCTCCAAAGTCTGCCCCTGCTTAATCCCCTCCGTTCCCTGCCTCTCCCACCCCCTCTCCTTCTCTGGCTCCTACCATTCAACAGGGGAATTTCAGTTGGGTTTTCAGGCCCTCCTGCTTTCAGTGTATCCAGAAGTTTCCTTGAGAAATTTCCAGGTGTCTTTTCAAATATAATTGCTGTCCTTATCAATGTACGAGTCTCGATATTTAACGTGTGAGTCTCAAAATATAATATTGCTTCTGTAAAGGCATATGGATGATTTTGAAGAACTTTCCCATATCCGAACCCAGTCATGTGGGGCTCAAAACACAGAGGAAGCCTTTGAAAGGGCGTCTGTGCAATAAAACTAGGTAGATACTTCTGCAATCCAGGCAGCATTGGACAACTTTTGGTTCTGCATCTTTCTGCTGGCTGCTATTCAAGCAGGACGGACGGGTGCCCACGCTAGCGGAAACCGACTGCTATTCCCATCTTCCCCTCTCAATAACGTTTCCATTAATCCCTAGAGTGTMAAAAGCCATTAAAGGCAGCAGGACAGTCCAATCCTCGGACAGGGAGTCAAACAATATTAGCCCCGTCTCAGAAAAGTGGGAGTCTAGAAAGATGGAGTATTTCTGGTGCAATTGGATGCAAATTGGGGGAGTTTAGAAATTTACTTGGTGTTTCAGTTTTACGTCTATCCCTGACCCTTGCCAAGCATCGTATCAGAATAGTCATGAGATATCCATCCAAGCCAACAGAAAAGGTAGAAATTCCATGTCTTAGAATCAGCCTTCGTCAGTAGCTGGCCCGGAACTGTGTGAGGTTTACAAGAAATAGTGCTGGCTAATGTTTCCCTTGGAGATTCTTTTACTAAAATAAAAGATGTTTCATGGAAAACTTTAAATTCTGGCTATATTTTTCTTTATTTTCCAAGAAATAAACCGTAAAAATAATTTTGCAAAGGTAGGACTACTGCCTTTTGGGATTTCAGGTCCACATTCACTTGAAAACCATCAGTTGTTAGTGTTGGTAACATCAATGGCTTACTTTTTGATATCTGATGTTTTTGCTTCCTTTGCTCCAAAGGAGTTGCTTCCTGTAGCACACAGGACTGGCCAAATGCAGGGAATTAACTGAGTTGCTGCAAGAGTGACACTTCCCAGGGTCCTGGGCAACCTCRTCCAGAGGATCTGGCTTGAACGAGGAGGAATTGCACCAGGTGATGGCCAGAGATCCCTTCCAACCTTAACAGATTTGCAATTCTGTGAAATAACTGGGTAGTCTTGCAGACGTGGGAGCTGAGTATCAGGAACTGTCTGATAGAGCTGGTCAGGTCATTAAACCAGCTTAATAGCAGGGGGTCTCTGAGAACGTTTCTAGCATAAGGATGTGGTTAAAGGCCATATAATCATGCAGAGGAACCCATTAGAAACTCACACACAGCTCCCGTTCCTTTTCTCTGCCAGGGATAACATCAAGGAAACCCATTCCTCACCTCTCTCGCACTGGGGGCCGGTGAATCCGTAGACACAAGCGCAGCGGTTTGGTCCAATGCATCGACCTCCATTCTGACACCCATTTTCACACACAGCTGTTCCAAAAGAGAAAGAGAAGTCCGTGGATTTCTGCTATCAGCAACTCAGGTTAGCAGTGACATGTACACGTCAAGACCAAGGTGAACAAAGACCAATAAGAAAGTGCATAAAGGCAAAACCGTGTTCAAATCTAAGGAGAAGAGAACACGGCGACAGTGAAACGGGAGGAGAAGAYACTAGTTGGGCATTTATCCCACATGCCTGAAGCAAAGCTGGGCTCTGCATTCATCAGGCTGCAAAATCGAGTTCTCTAGCTCACCCCATGCAGTGCAGGGAGGCTAAGGGGCAGATGCTGCAGTACTTACGCTGCCCGCAGTAGGTTCCAGTATAGCCCTTCTGGCAGAGGCAAGACTCTTCGCTGCAGCTCCCGCCGTTCATGCACCTCACACTGCAGGTTTGGACTGGGGAGGAAAGCAGGGAAACATTGCAAGAAGATGCAACAAGCAGCCCATGATGGGAATCAAGTACTTTCACACGGAGAGACTCGATGGGCTATCAACCATGGGGCATTTAAAGGCTTGTATTGTTCCTGAAATATAATTCCCCCAGAGTTGCAGCGATGGAGACAGAAAGCCAAGGCTGGTTTTAACTGATTACTCACTATTCTGTGCTTAAGAAATGCATTWTTAAATAGTTCACTACTCAACACTGAGTCACAAATACAGGTCAAACCATTTCCATTCTTCACTGTAAAGCCTGGAATSATGCATTCCTCCCTTGTAAGATGTGGCAGCCTAAAAAAGGTGGAGCTGGAGTCTGCATAGGCGAATGGCTGCTCAGCTTCAAACAACATGTGAGATTTGGGGCCAMTACAAGTGAGATCTCTACCCAAAAGATGATGAGTCTCAGCAGTATCCAACAGAGGTATTTATATAATTCACACCTCATTAACAGGAAGCCAGAATGATAGGGGAGAGGAACAAGAAGTCTCAGACTTTTGCATTCAAGGAGTTCAGTGTTGTTTGTTGATTCCATTCCTTTCCAGTATGGTTTGATTGAATCGTGATATTTATCATTCCCACTGCTCTGCAGCCTGAGATCAGGCTCAATTTAAATGAAGAAATTAAGAACACTAAGGCTGGACACTTCAAAACACGGCCCAGATCATCAGGCACAGGATGAGTCCCTTTCAGAAATGGTACTGTCTCCATCACATTTCTCACCCTACATTGATTACTACAATTAAGCAATGCAGAATAATTACAGTAAATCTGAGATAGTGGCCTAGCCAGAACAAAAGGAGGAGCTAGGAAGTGTCTGTCCATCAGTGCTGTCCATCTGTCTGTCTTGCCCATGYCTTGCAATCAACACAGTCAGCAATAGCTCAGGTTTAACGAACCGGAGAAATCTTGGGAGTTCAGGGTTTTCTCATAAGAGCCCTGATTATTCGGGACTTTCCCAGCTAATTTGCAAAGATTATTGCTTGTTCTGCTTCGAGATGGTCCTTACTTCTGCCATAGGCCCCGAATCATTGAATCTTTAAGGTTGGAARGGASCTCTAGAGATCATCTAGTCCAACMCCCCTGCACGTGCAGGATCACCTAGAGCATTTGGCAAAGGATTGTTGCATCCAAGTGGGTTTTGAAGATCTCCAGAGAAGGAGATTCCACAGCCTCTGTCACCATCACTGTCAAGAGTACCAGRTACTCCTCCCAGTTTGGTAYCATCAGCAAACTTGCTGATGGAGCGCTCCATCCCTTCATCCAGGTCGTTAATGAACAAGTTGAACAGGACCRGACCGAGGAATGGCCCTTGGGGTTCACCACTAACCACAAGTCTCCAACCGGACTCTGAGCCACTGATCTGATTTAGCCCCAGGACAAGCAGTGAAGAGCTGTTAGAATCCCCTGCAGCCGTAGAGGGCAGAACAACATCTTTCAATCTAGAATTTAGAGGCTTTAGGCTTTGCAAGGCTCTTTCAGGGCAGCAGAGAACAACGCTCTAGGGAAAAACAGAATGGCAGCTCAGCCTAGTGAACTTTTCCCATGATGGGGTTGGGCTAATTCTAATTTTATTTGGAAGGATCAGCGTTTGCAGCTGCTCTGCTAGCCCTCCAGTAGCAGATTTTGTAGCCAGGGTTCCTGCCTACTACCAACTAAACAGTGACTTGCAAATTACTCCTRAAACATCTTTACTCCCTCACGTAAGAGACCCAGCTCTTTGTTATGACAGAGAGAGGCACAGCGGCTTTTATTGCCTCTGGAATGCACAACYGGCCTGCTTTACCCCCCTGAAGCCTGCTCGAGCCAAGCATGCCCCGAATGAACACCAGATTTGATGAAGTCCCTGCAGAGGGGCTGAAATTCCCCCCAGGCTCAGGGGAATGCCAGCCCCATGCCCAAACATATATATACAGCCTTAGCATTCCTCGCATTCCTYCCTGATTGCTAACATATGGACCCTCACTCCAGAAACTTCTGTGGCTCCAGCACCTYCCTTCCAGCCAAGCCTTGGGCAGCCGTGCAGATCAACGGCACGCGGAGGCTCCCGAGCTGAGCGCTTTCTGGGGACATCTGCAGCACAACGTGGCACTTCGGAAGCAAATTCGGGGAATTTCCTTCCTTGAGTCACAGCCTGGATGCGGTTTGGAGGTTGGAGGGGGGCTAGGATGCCTGAGAGTCACTTCGTTAGCAGTGACTCGCTTGCAGATGGAGAGCAAGGGGGAAAAAAATCCTCCGTCTCAAGAAACGGTCATCTGAGACATTAAAAAGCTTCATAAAGTCCCTCGAGAGGACGTGTGCATCAAGCCCTCACCATTTTGCATCCTGAAGCTGAATTCTCTCTGTTTTCTTCTCAGATTTCTTAAACTGGGGGCCCAGAACTAGACACGATGTTCCGGCCCAGGTCTTGATAGTGCAAAGTAGAGGGGATAACATCTCCCTTTGACTTGCTGGGCAGAAATCTCCTAACCCAGCCCAGGACATGCTCTGCGTTCATGGCAATCACTCATATTCAGACTGCAAGCACCTTGCCAGGTTGCTCTGGGCACCAGGGCAGTGAGGACCCTCCACTAAAAGCACTGTTGGAAATGAGAAGTACCACCCAATTTAGGKCCCAGCTTGCTTCCTCAAACCCAGAGTATTTTGGGGAAGCAGAGACATTGTCATTGCCTTTCATTGTGACTGCAATTTTTTTAAGAGGGCAAATGACTTTTGAAGAGGAAGGCAAAAAGTCAGTAGGGATATTCCCTTACCTCCAGCTGAACCACAGTTGGGAGAAAGCTGTCCATTGGAGCACGTACACATGTTGGGTCTTGAGCAAAATCCATCACCACAAGAATTCCTGCAAATTGCTGGAAGAAGAGAAGGAGACGGTGACTAACACAACACGCTACGTTGTGAGCTTGCTAACGTCGTGGTTTTGGCTGCCAAAAGGACCTGAATTCATTTATTTCTAAGAAGAACCCTAGAGGTGGCGAAACCCCTTGAAGACCTCAGCTTGGGCAGAGCAATCGGGAGAAGGACCCACTCTTACACAAGGGATGTTTCTGGAGACATCTTCCTTCAATCACAGATTATGGCAGGTCCTTTTATCACATTGCCTTTTCCCCCAGCAGAGGATGAGGAGGGCCCATGTCACTATTTCTGCCTGCTTTGCATGTGTCTTAGCAGGGACAAGTGACCTGTCCATTGGGTCACCTTGCTCTTTTCCTTGCCCATTTGGGGCTGCCATGGAGTGTCTCTCAGCCCAAAATCYGGCTGAACAAAACTCACTGCTACAGAGACGCATCGGTGAGGGGCTAAGCCCAAAGCAGGCAGAGATGCCTTGCAAGGAGGCCTTCACATCAGCCCAGCTTCTCGGCTGGGCCTCCTGCTACTCTCTTCTCCCTCCTGTGCTACAAGAGCCAAGAGCATTGCTGGCTCCTCCACCTGTGAAGAGCCCTATGAAAGTATCTCCTCTCTATGTGTTTTCTAAATGCAACTATAGGATTGGTTCCCTGGGGACAGAGAGTCCAGATGACACATTTTACAGGTAAGGGGAAAGTCAACAGACTGTGCTGGATGTCACTAACCTCATGTGCCACTGAGCACCCTTCTGGCGGTGCCATTTTTTAAGCGAGTAAAATACTCTAATTCAGTTATCCATATTGTCTGCAGTGAGGAGGATCAGATTTGCTTACTCTTGTGTTGAATTTACTTCCCATGGAAACATCCTCCAAAGGAGAGACTAATCTCTCTCCCCATAGCTCATGCCTTTGCCCTTGAGAAATGGGAATCACCAGGTCCTCTCCCCCTTARTAGGTTTTACAGGTGCTCAGTACTTAGTAAACCAAAGCTGTGCTCCGAATGAGAAGGGCTGCCTATGGAAGCGAAGGTGTGAGCTGCCTAAATCAGCATCCTGCTTTAGAAACAGGTCATGCAAGATCCCACAAGCAGGTACCTTCTCAAGGCAACGTGTTTGCAAGGCCAGCACCTGTCAACGAGGTAAATCACTTCGTCTACACAAGAAGCTCCAAAATAACTTCTGAATAACGTCTTGGACTGTCTTCTAAAACAGGAGCGCAAGCTGTCAAGCCACAAGGARCACAGTGGCAATTTGGCAGCAGATAAAGGGCCACACATCCAGCGGGCCCAATTTTAACCACACTGTTTTAATCAAGAGATGGGAACTGCCGGCAACAACTGCTCCCGTGTCAGTGGGTTATGAAATATTTTGTCATCTCCTCGAGCGYGAGATGCTGATTCCTTCCCACGTGGCACTCAGTTCGCTCAGTCCCTTAACAAGAAAATCGATACTCACGAACAATGCACTGGTTCCCTCCAGGCAGCGTTTTCCAGCCCGGGCAGCAGTAGGAGTGAAACCTTGAGCCGCAAACATTGGGTCTGAAAATTAAAAACAATATTTTCCCTCCGTTTCTGTGCGGTCCATTGGAGAAATCCAGCACGTATCATTGCTGGATGACAACACAGCCTCTTGCATGAAATTTCTTGGCCATACTCTTCTCCCTCACTCTGAGACCATGTTTTCTAGTTCCCATCATAAGGAGCCACCCTCCATCATTTCAGCAGCTTTGGGAGGGTATTAAGGATCACAAGGCGCATGAGAAGTCTTTAAAAATCATCAATGGAAGCGGCAAAATCCCGCACACTCCAACCTGTCATATAGAGAGACCAGTCACGGTCTTCTCTGCTTTCATTTGATTGATTAAACCAACAAAATAATCCAGGAAGGACGAGATCCTGCCCGGGTCTACACTTCAGCATGGCATTTTCACCACGAGGCATGATGCTACACATCCGCAAGCCAGCTGCAGCTTTCCAAGAAAAACTGCTCAACGAAACCATGAAAACCACAAACCCAAGCAACATCCGACACTGTTTATTGACCCTGGGCAGCGAATCGCCAACCTCTTTTGCAAAGAGCCTTGAGGGACCACATCCTTTAAAAAAGCAGCAGCATTCAACCTGAAATCACCAGCGTGCACTTGGGTAAAGCTTTCKAGTATGGAATTATCCTCCCACTGTCAGAAGTGTATGCTTTTGGAGGGGGAGGTCTGTGTTTACCCCACTTCTGCCTTCATCCATCAGATCTTGTTAAAGCTCTGCTTGCTCAGCAGAAGAGTCCCCGGGTTAGAAAGTCTCTTCCTCCCATTGCAGCTCTGCATACTGTCACATCATTCTAATTTTCTCATGAAAAAGCAAAGGAGGAGTTTGGCAGAATCGAACCTGCAAACCAACCTGGGACACCATCCCCGGCCTCCAATTACATCAAGCACTTCAGTCTATTTTCCAGGGAATATTCCCTCTTTATTTCCCGGTAGGTTTCTAAGAGCTCTGCGGCTGGCAGAGACCAACCCACCCTTGGCCCTTTTTCAGAGGTTCAGGTGTGAGCTGTCCTCACCCTTCATCCTCCTGGGGCTCCTACTTGCAAACTCAAACTGGAGCATCTCCATTAAAGACCTAAAGACAGTGCTGTTCATGTCRCTGTCCTACCAAAATGAACCCTCACCTCCCACCAAAACACCCTGAAACTCTCATGTCAACTGTCTATCCTTTGGATATTTTTAAAGGGAAAAGTATATCCTTAGCAACAAGACATGGACTTCTCCCTAGCAGCTTTTAGGCATCTCAAKTTGCCCCTGATCTCGGGATGGATCTAGTTTGGGTAGCAAACACCAGAAGGCTTCGTTCAGGAGAGCGGGCTGCTCTCCCACGACAAGTGCTGCCTTAATAAGAATAAAAATACAGCCAAAGGCAGCCCCAGAGCCTTAAAAGGAGTGAAAGAAGAGAGGCTCTTGAAAGAAGAGAGGCTGAGGAAAGGCGTTTTCCTGGACCTTCTGCAATGACCCTGTTTGCAGGACACAAACCTGGCACGCTTCCCTGCAGGAAAACCTCATAGGACACTGCCAGACCTTCACCTGAATTACGTGAAGACGGTGCTGGCCCTTAGGAAGCCTTGACTGCCCACAGCTCCCTGTACAAGGGATCACATGAGTCCAAAACCCCTGCTTACTCTGACCATCTTCAACCAACAAGATTTGGGTATTGGCTCATGGCACAAGAACAGGTTTTCTGGCTCTTTTCCAGGTCTTGTGGATCCTTGGCCTAACAGGAAGCTTGTCTGTGTCCACAAAGGTCTTGAATGCCTGAAATGTTCAGCAGCAAGCAGTATTTCCTACAGCAATAGGTCTGTTTTATAAGATGAGGACCATGCTAGATGTACTTGCACTGTCTGCTTCCCCAGGGCACTGCATGTTCACACAGGGATCGAGCCCGAGCAGCAGTTTGCAAATGCAAAATGGAGCAATGCCACCAGAGAAGCCAGCTCTTCCCATAGAAATAAATCCACAGAGCGAGAAATATCCTTTTTTTAATGGGAAGACWTCGTCGGTCCTGCAAAGGAAGTACCTCATTTCTCCCACTTGAGCAATCCTGCTCTCGCTCTGCAGAGCAGCCCCACTTCTGTTTAGGTTGTAGAAATGAGTTCAAGTCTCAGGGACTGCAATTTAGTTCTGGTTCTCGGATTTTGTTTTTAAAGGTGCAGAGGCGCCAGCTTTCTGTTAGCACCAGGAAAGCCACATGCCTTAAAACTGGCAGCAGCTCCTTTGCTGGGTGAGATTGGCAGCGCGTGAGGATTCCCAGCCCGAAACTGGTTGCAGAGCTGGGCAACGGTTCATTTTCCAACAGCACTCAATAATACCTGAGCTGAGACAGGCTTTAACGTCCCTGTGGTTGGGCACTAAGACCACTTCAGGATGGCCCTGCCTCATGCTTCATTGGTCACGACTGATACCTTTTATATATAACAACTCCTACAGGGTCGAGGACAGGAGCAAAGAAGAAAATAGATGAAAAGTAGTATTTTCCTGATGTTATTGCTCTGCTTTCTGTATTTATCCCAAAAATGAGCAGTCTGGTGTATCATTTCTGCTCAAGAGAGATGGAGTAGGTCTTCTTGATGGTTGCTGGAACTCCTTAGGGTTGAATTTCCAAAAATAATGCAGAGCAGAGGACAGCTCTGGGTCCTGTGGGAACAGGCYAGCCCAGACCCAGGGATGCTGCCTCTAGAGACGGCAGGTCTCTGTATCCCAAGCCCCAGCCCCTTTTCCAACCGATCTGGGCTGATCTGAGATCCCTTGGCCAAAAGCGAAGTCATGGAGCGAGACAGACTGGAACCAAGCAGAAGTCACGTTGCTTTTATCTCRCTAGTGGAAGAGAGCAGCTTTCCTTTGCTTGTGAAAGAATGGCATGAAGTATTTCTGCACCTGCCCCACCAAAAAAAGCCCTTCCCCTCACTCCATCTCCATTATGGAGACSTAGAAGAAGATAAACACAAGCCAAAAGGAAACCTCTCTCCTCTTGCAGAAAGACAAGACTGTCTCTATGGCAGCTATAGCTACAAAATACARTTAAAGTGAGAATTAATTTTAAAAGAATACACAGCTATTCTTCAGTTTCATAAAAGAAATAAAGAAAAATAAAGGCAAAGAAAGCCTTATAAAAGAAGCCATATAGCGTTTGGAAGCGTCTACTTCGGTTAGTGCTGAGTTCAAGGCCAATAATGTTTGTGTCTAAAAACTCTTTCCTTTTACACCTTTTATTTCTCCACAGTTGTTTTTCGTTCTCTTTATTTGGAATTTCATATATTTTATATGGATAATGGTAGTGAAAGTCTCCTCCTATCTGCGTAATATTAAGTTTAAATCCTATACATCAGCAAGGAATTATAGAGAAGACTCAGATTTAAAACGCAACTGCTTGCCAGGAACTGCACAACAGTTTCATTCGGAGAGCAGCAACACCCCCTTTTTCCTCCTTAAATTCTTAAATAAATCAAAAACCCAGTTCTTAAGGCTTCCAAAAAAAACCCTATATCTTCTAGGCCAGATAAKGGTTTGCCATGCCAATACCTGCCTTCATGTTTCCGGGCAATAACAAGAGAAAGCAGACCAGGAGTCCAAGATCAACCATTTCACAATATAAATCAAGACACCGGGGAAATGTGGGAACAAGAGTTCAAAGTCAGAAGTCTCCATCCGTCGCCTTCATTTTGTTCCTGCTCTTATTAGCTTCGCAATATTCGATCTCTGGCTTCACGAGCAAATATCAGGGTTACGTGTGTGGCGTACGTGGGCCTGGAAGCAGCCGTGCTGTGCTAAAGAGGGAACTGGATCACACTACCAGACACTCGGATTGCACCTCCACTGAGCATCTACCAAGCCTTGGAGCCTAGGGACCAACGCTAGGGTAGGAATGTGGTGGGAGAAGGGAAAGAAAGTAGAGTCTGTCCATGCTCTCCCTTGGCGTAGTCTTCTTCGTCATGTCTAAGGGGAGAAGTGCCTCCCAAAGCTGCTGAATCCTGCTCACTTTCCTGTGTGTATGTGGATTTTCAAGGTATTTTTCGCTACGTTCAAGGTCAAACAAATGATTTCTTTCTGTGTAAGACATCAAAGCTGTGCTTCGCCTGCATTTGAAAGGCCTCCGACTCGAGGGCTTGGAAGAAATCAATCCCCCTCACTGGACCCAGAGTAGCAGCTGAGCTGAAAACACWGCGTAATGGATTTGCTGCCTGCATTTCAGCCTTGTTCTTTTGAATGGAGTCAAATAAAATGTTGTCCTTGAACTTGGCAGGAGCAGAATCAGGATCATGAAATGTCTGACAGTGACAGTGGTGCTTGGGCCAACACTGCAGCTTCAAAACACGTGTTTCTGCTAAAAGAAAACCAAAGTCACTGTGCAGAGGACCTTACATATAAACCTGGCTGTGATCAAGCAGAGCGTTTGGGTATGGAAACCCACMTCCTAGAGACTGATTTGGTGTTTAGGTCAAATTAGGGCGGTTGATGCCGCTCAGGTGAGCAGCAAGCACCAGGAGACACAAGGGCCAGGGCGGTGGTTTCGCGGTGCTCCAGTTCTACAGGATTGGCGCCAACGCAAACTGGTTTAGCCCCTGGAAAGGAGAGCCCTGTCCTCTCCCCGGGCCCTGCTCCATCCTTCCCACAAGCACTGTGCGGTTCTCCTGCGGGTTCCCTGTGTCCCTCCTCTACCTCCTCCAGCCTGGAGCTGGAAACAAGGATCAGAGCTGCGCTGAGCTCCCCATGCAGCTCACACGGACCCGTTTCCACCTCTTGAGCAAGCAAGAGAGGCCGAACGCATATGACAAACACCTTTCCTCCCCAGGCAGCCTCTCGTCATCCATCTTCTCAATTGCAGGGGCCATTTCATAAGTAATGGCCTTGACATCATTCATTGTGTTTAACCTCAGGCTATAGCTGAGCCTTTATTCTGGCTTGAAAAAACAGGCAGCCCAGAACCTACAGGAAATCATATTGCCAGCACGCAGCTCAGCTGGCTGCACACTAATCATCTTTTCTTGCCCTTTGTTAAACACATTCTTGCTCTTGGAAACTGTTCAATAGTTCATTAAACTAATAATCCCATTCAAATCTTGCCTCGTAAATGGATTTGTCAGTGTTGTGCCTTTCAGGAGACAGTCACTTTAAATTGTCTCTACTTTAATGGGTTTAAGGACAGATTAAATCATTGCTTGGGCTGTGATTTATCACTCCATATTACCTTAATAGTTGTTATTTGTAATGGCATTGGTGAATCACAGGCTGTTTGTTTTGCATTTATTTCATATTTTTCCCTTTATTAAAGGAGATCAGGGTGGTAAGAGAGCTCCAAGTGATATTTTCCAACAGAAATATATACAGTCTTTCTTCCTGCATTGCCGAAGCCCTTTTTTACCAACCAGCACTCCCTACTCCAGGTTGTCTACAGCAGGAGAGTTTACCTTGCAGAGCTCATGTGGGACACAAGGGCGTTGGTAGAAAGCAGATTCTCCCCGTAAGTTCTACGACGTTAAAATATTCTGCGTATTTTTATTAGCACCATTTGATCACATTCAAACACCAGAAGAAAGCAGGTATCTTGTGCTGCTCTCTTAATCCACAAGCTTTCCTGGGAAACCCTCAGAGCTGCTGGTGCTGCAGGAAACCACAGTACGAGTCCAGAAGCAGGAGATATTTAAGAGAAAGAATTAGCACCAAAGGTATCCCATGGGAAAGGTAAATCCAAACTAGAGCATCTTTCTGAGACGTTCCAAGCCTTTGAAATCAGTTCCAAAGCCACTATTTGAAACAGTGTCATAAACACTACTAGAATGAACAGTATAGATACATACATTTAGAGGTTCAAGTATCTGACAAGTTGTCATCGCTGAAGAGAGGATTTAAGGACTCACTGTCTTTGGGATAAGTCACTTGCATGTCCACACTATAAAATAATACTAAAATCAAACAAACCACCCAACCTACCCCTACTTTCACTTAGATTTACTGCCCTGCCAGAAGAGCAATAACACTGTGTGACTTAACCATASCTAAAATGCTAAATTACGTGCTTTCCCCAAAGAAGGGGCCCACGTGCAGTTGTTTTTCACAGCAACAAGGAACACAGATGAGCCAAGGTAGCAAAACTCAGGTCAGGCAAAAAGTTGACCCGAAACTGGAGCTTTCCAGAATTGCTTCCATACACAGAAGAAGGATGAGGGACCAAACCCATTTGGGAAGTCTACAGAGAAAACGACTGGGTCTGGGACTCTGCAGGAGATGGCTTCGAGGCCCAGTTACAACATTGCAGCCGGGGACATCTGGGGCTGCTTTCTGAGCCCAGTAAAAGATCCCTTAAAACATCATTCTTTAATAGRTCCCTCATCTCAAGTGGTTTTATCACTGCTTGGAAAATGAGATTTGAAAGAGCTCGATAGCTCAAGGGCAGGAAGTCTCAAAGGGAAGATTTGGACACCCAACCTAGGAGACGCGTTGGGTCACTTGACGCAGAGCACGGAGGCACCATGGGCAGACGTTCCCACCACCCTGGGACTGGCCAGCTCTCCCTGTGCTCCCGTCGTCGATTCTGCCCTTTGCAACAAGACCGCTCTCCCAAAAGCCAAGGAACAATGATTCTTCTGTTGTCTTATTTTCCAGTCGCACAGACTTCCTTAAATGGAGCTTGCACTTATCCCTCTGGGGCCTTCTCTCTGCCCACAGCCTTTGCTTCGGAGGGCGTTTGGAAAGCAGGGAAAATGAAGGAGGTGGCAGTGTGGTCCTTAACGATCAGCAGGGGACTGGGAACCAGACGCTTCAGGCCCAATTCCAGCGCAACCATAAACTCACAGTGTGGCCTCTAAAGCACTTGCACAACTCTAATTTGGTTTTGCTTTAAGTCTTGGGTAATGTCTGAGGCTTTAAAGTAGACAAAAGTTTTCAGAAACATCTCTAACCTGGGCATTCGGGCTCCGTTTTTTAAGGGTTCTTGGTATTTCGACACTTCGGACACATCAAAAGYGAAAAGGATTTGGGCTGTTCAGTCACTTTTGACAACGTGATCTAGTCATTTTGTCACTGGGTTCTAGAAGTGGTCTACAGCCCCTCAGATGTAAAGCTTTGGATCTCTTATCTCAGGAATGATTGCACTCGGAGGGAGAAGCACGTTGCAGGTCACACACACAYGGGGAGACACAGGGGCTCCCCTAGCCCTGAGTGAGTCAAGAGCTGCTTTCTTAGCTCATTTTTAAAAGACTAGGACCCAACGGGGCAGTCACTGCCCACCTTCTCAGACCCCGCAACCACCCTAGCAAGGGACCGTGCACGCCTGACCTGCGAGGGCAGATGCAGCCAGAACCCCGGCCCTGCCCTGGCAGCCCCATTGCTCCAGATCCAGCCCCAACGCCTCCCGTTGGGCTGCCTGGGACGAGGGGCCTTCCGTCCCGTTCCAGCCGCGTTCCCCGGGAAGCTCTGCAGGCCTTTGGCACAGCCTGGGCGTTGCGCGTGTAACACGTTCTGCTCTGACCCGGCCCGCCGACACGGGAACTCCTTCCAAGGACCGCAGCCAGGCAGGCTTAAAATAACCCAGAACTGAGGCCGGGGCCAGGGACCATCCCGAGAGCTGGAAAACGCCGCTAAGTTGCAGCACAAGCCCCAGGCTTCTCAAGCTGAGCCCTGTCTACCCGCACGCGTAGAAGCCACTCGCAGGTCTTGCTCTATGAGCATCATCCACCAGCATCCATCGGGCTATGGATGAAGCCATGAGCCACAACCGTAATTCACAGCAGGAAACTCAACACAGACACCCGCCCATTACAGAGAACCACCTCCTCTCCAGACCTAGCCCATCATCTAAAGGCGACCATCGGGGGCAATGAGCTCCCCGTGCAGTCCTGAGCCTCAACGGGCAGCAGAAAGCTGAGGGTGACCCAAAGCCCAACCCCTGAGTCACCAGCATCCCTTGGAGGCAACCATGCAAACACCCAGCATTTTCCTGCAAGCAGGACTCCCTGAGCTCAAGGAAAATAAGTAAAAGCCCGTTCTGCAAGTGGGTCTCTTTTGCTACAATAATAACCCGAGTTCTGCATGCAAAATAGAGAAGAACATGAAACGTACCCTCGTAAAGTGTCTTGGCCTCTTCTTCTCACTCTGTTTGCTGGCTGTCTTTCCTCATAGCCTGCAAATCTGTCTGTCTGCAACTCCCCTTCGTATTGAGCCTGGGCTTGGTCCACATACAAAACTGCTGTACATCCCAGCATGAACCTTGCCAGCCATAATACCCCCATGGTGGCACGGACTCCGTGATTCCCTTTGCTGCCCTGAAAGCTTCTTCCAGCTGGAGGGTCCCTGCTGCCTTGGTGGAGGGTGGGTTTTGGCAGCAGCCTCTAAGCGTCGAGCTGCCGTCSTGCCGTGCCCCGTCTAGAAGCAGAGATGGAGGAGAAGAAGAAAGAGRGAGACACACACAAGGGTTCTTAAGGGCTTTCACTTTGTAAAACRATCGCTCATCCCAGCCTGTCCCTCCCCAGAATTAACACCGCGAGGTCCTAAACATCACACGGTTCCTCAAGCACGTAGTCAACACGCTCATGCTCTCCTTCCCCACCACATCATTGCCAAAGAATTCCTTTCCCRAGAGCTGGAAGCCAACAAGGAGCTCCTAGCCACAGTTCTGCCCAAGCAGTCCTTTATTTCCCTTGGTTGAGGAGCTACCTGCTGGTAGCACATCCGAGGGGACACGGATACAAGACGCATCATGGAAGGGATGGACAGAGAACTTGAGCTGGGCCGGGCAGAGCAGCACAAGAGGCCATGGGATGGAGGAGAGATGGAGGGTCCAAAGTCTCTATCAAGACAGAGATGGGGCTGCCCAAAAGAAGCCACAGGGAAGATTCTCAGCCTGGCTTGGGGTAGACCTCAAGGGGAGCACAGGGAAGGTGGCCCTTCCCTRGGAGACGCTGGGCTCATGCCCCGTGCCAGGGCTGCTGCCATCAACGAAGCTGTGAGCTGGACCGTAGCTGGGCAGGGCCCAAACGTAGGCTTAGGGCCCAAATCACAGGCGCTCATTCTCTAAAGACGTTTTGCCCTAAGCAAGTCCGTGCAGATTCCTCCCAATGAACACGAACCCTTCTGSAGAGGACACAGGCGTGTTCCCCTCTCCTTTCCCTGGGAGGGACACACATCGCTCTTTGGAACAGCTTTATTTAAGTCACTCCAGTTTTCCTGGGTCTCAGAGCGYTCCAGCCTTTGGGGGCAAAGAGAASAGCTCCAAGGCAGGCTGAAGGCAACAGCTCAGTGCTGGATAGGGCAGTGTGGGAGGAAGGGGACATCTGGGCACTTGGGTGGCCATCAACGAGGAGTTAAGGGAGTCCCAGGGCTGTGACCAAGGGTGGCAGCCCCAGGGCTCCGGGTGGAGACCACAGGGCTATGGGCAAGCCCGGATGGACTCCACAGGCAGAAGACCCGGCTCCCCACGCGGGACCCCCATCTGCTCCCRCCCCGGCCCCCTCTGCCCTCCCACTCCTCAGCCCCCCTCCTGCTCCCAGTCCTGCCCAGGCATCCGCTGCCCCCATCCAGCTGCAATGGGGGACCCTGCAGGACCTGAGAGCCCCCAAAGCCCCTGCCGGGACCGTCCCCCCTGCACCCTGGGGGGAAATACCCCCGAGCGCCTTCCTGCCGGGAGGTCCCCGAGCCTCCCCTGACTGTCCCCCTTGCTTTACCACAGCGGCCCTTTCCAGCCCAGCCTCAAAGCAGGGGAAAAAAATAAAAGAGAAAAAAAAGGAGAAAAAAAAGGGAAAAAAAAGCAGCCCAGACAAGGCAGAAAACGTGTCCAAACCCCCACAAAGAACTAAAAAAAATCCCGCTGGTTTCCAAGCCCGGGCCCAGGCGGGAAGCTCTCGCTGTGCGCAGTTTGCAGGCTCCAGATGGGAATGCGAAAGGCGGGTGGGACGGGGACGGCAGGGCTGGGAGCGGAGGCAGAGACAAAGGAGCCCCGAGCTGCTGCTCGGCTGCGCGCACGAGCGGCCCGCGACCCCCTCCCCGCACAAAAGGCAAAGAGGGGGTCCAAAAGCACCAGGTTTTAACACCCCAGGATGCCCCCAAACCTCTAGGCAGAAAAGTTAACCCCGAGGGGCTCCCGTCGCATCCATTTCCCTGCAGAGAAGCRAGAGCCGGGCACGTACGCGGAGAGCGCGGACACGAGTCTGGAAAAGTCATTTGCACCATCAGGATAGAGCTTTAAATAAAAGGTGGTGGTGGTGGKGGGGGAAAGACTCCGGAATTATTTGCAGCTTGGAGAAATTCCTGCGCACACCGTTGGTGAGCGGCACGCTGGCAAAGCAGAGAATGAATCAGGCGCCGGGGCCGATCCAAAACGGAGCTGCGAGCTTGGGGAGCGCTCGGGAAAGACAGGACAGAACCGTGAAGGGTCCGAATTGAATTAGAGAAAAAAAAAAATTTWAAAAAAATGTCCCAAACACAACCAAATACAACAAGGCAGTTAAGCAATTGCAAAGGCGATTAGAGATAAAGAGAAAGAAACCCGCTCGTAGCTACGCGGGGCAGGATTTAGTCCAAAACTCTTTTAAATACCTTTAGGTCCTGGAACTGGTGATGTGCCCAGAGCTCCTTTGTTTAGTGGAGATCTGGGCAGAAAAGAAGGGAATAAAACCCTCACCCTCGAAGGAGAGAAAAAAAGGTAGAGCTTAATGCAGCCTGGCCAGGGGGAGGGCCTTGCGCGGAGCAGGGGTGCCGGAGGAGTGGGAGTAGCGGGAGGACAACCCCGCCGCATTCTTGAGCCAAAAGTTTCCAGCTTCCAGGAGGGGCTGCCGGGGGGGAGAGGTTGGCTTTGCGTCGCGGGAAGCGTCGCGACGGGGCCGCCGGCATCACCTCGGCCCGCTGCATCCCGGGGCGTCCTCCGCGCGTGCACGGGCACCCACGGGGTTTGCACTCCAAAAGCCTGGGTGAAAACCGATGCGTTTTCCATTACCTTTCTTTTCCTTGCAGAAGGATCCTGCAGCAAACAGAGGGAGGCTTCAGGTACAAGGCACTTTTCCCCCACTTGTTTTTACGGCACTTTGCGCCGCTGATGTGAAATAATTACGAGGCGGTGGCCTGGCCAGGGACCTTCACACTCCAAAGTGGTCTCGGCTCCTCAAGTGCAAATTTTTGAGGTTACAGGGATTTTTTTTTTTCAAAAATATATAAATATTGAAAAAGAAACCACAAGAAGCTGGCAATATAAAATCCCCTTTCKAAGCCTGACCATCAGCTCCCGGGCTTGGTCCACTCTTGCTCTCCCCCAGGTCCCTTTTTACGCCCGGCGCATGGGGCTGCAACCCCAATCGCTTCCCACAGGGCAGCAATGCCAAGGCGAGCCCCGGGGCCGACACCAGACAGTCCCGGCTCCTCTTCACCCCTTGCTTCCCTTTGAAAAGTCCTCCCCGTCCTCTTTGTTCTCCTGCTCTCCCTAATGAGCCCCCACCAGCTTAATAGGGGGCGAGTTATGCTCAGCCTAATTAAGCAGCGGAAGGGCAGCGCTCAAGGAAGGGCATTGCAAGGGCTCTGGCTCCATGGAGGAGGCTGGTGATGGAAAAATCCCTCTTTTAAGCAAAAGCTCTTCTTTTTGAGGAATTCTAGTGCTCAGCGAGATCCTTCTCCTAGCCCTGCAATGCCAGTTTAAGGGTGGGAATGGCACGGGTGGGTCAGCAAGAAGCTCCTTGTCACTAGAGAGCCCCTTCCTCGGGCTAGTTGAGTTTAATCTTTGTTAACTCCTGCATTGCAGCCATCCCAGTGCAGGCACTGGACATGTAATGCTACTCTGGCCCCTAAAAACATATGTATTTTCTTAGAAAATACAGAAATCTAGAAGAAATCTGGGAAAATCTAGAAATCTAACTGCAATTCTTGGTGCCAGGTGCTTTAAAAAGCAGAAGTGTCCAAGCTATTTGACGCGAGTCACACGGAGAAGCGTTCTTCTTTTCCAGGTGCAAAATCAACCACAGAGCATCATTTTGGGGGCAGTTTGTCATGCTGGTTACCTTTGATGGGGGCCTGCAGCGTGGGGTATCCAGGTTAGCAAAGACTTCATTTCTAGAATAGCTGCACTCCTGTGTCTCCTCTCGGGCCTGATCCTGCGCAACCCAAGTCCTGGGTTCATTCGTTCCCTCTTCGCTCTCCAGCCTCTGCCCGACGGTGGCAAGCGGGGGGACACGGCCCTCCGAAGCACCAGCACAATAGGCAAACCTGCCCTTTCTTCCCTTTGCATTCCACTGAGGAGGGTTAAGAAGCATTTTAATCCAAGCAACATATGCAAATCGCCGTGAATGTGATGCTGTTAGGTCCCTCCCCGGTGTTCTGGAGCCGGGCTTTGGAGCACAGCTGCATGTGATTAGGGCTCAGGGAGCCCCAGGATCACAGGCAGCCCAGCAAGGTCTCCTTAAAGTCTCCCCCAGGCTGCTGCCCACTTCTTTATTTCCACTTCCTTCCCCATCAAATGAGTGGGCATGGAATTCTGCTGGGAAGAACACCCAAAGAGCGAGGAGCAATTGGATGGCAGTTCCTAGTATTGCTCCCTTACACCCAAACCAACTCCTAAGGATCCCTTTCTTCGCCGGCTCCTTGGCGGCAGATAGGCCACTCTGTGCAATTAAGGACAGGCTTTCTAGGTTGCATTTCACAGCGAGTGTTATCCGGGGCATTTAGGAAAGGCTCAAACACCTCTGTGACAGCACAGAGCCTGCACAGCTCAATACCTCTACAGGTATCTATGCAAACTGTAAAACACGGGGATTTCCCTGGCATTTTCCATCACCGAATCCCAATAAGATGCAAACTCCAAATTGCTGCATGCCTGGCCGGTAYGGTTACTCTCATTCAAACCGTGGTGTAATAACGTAAGCTTGTTTATAGTTTCCTTTTCCCTTCCTATTCCTGTGAATCCGAGCACTTTGATAGTCATCGTTATGAACATATAAATAATCCCGGTTGTCTCTGAGGAGTGTGTGACGTCTTTGAASAGCCACTTGATACCACTCGGAATCAGTAAAATGCCACTCCAAAGCAGCAAATACTTCTCATGTCAACCCCGTTCTGCCTATAGAATGGGAGAATCCCTCTCCTCGTCTCGTAGCCCTGCCATGAAGTATGTGAAGCACACGGGAAAAGTGCTTTTCATTAATTATTATTAACTCCACCCCTAGAATGAAGCTGCAATCCATCAAATCTTGCATCATCCCTTATAGACCTTTGGGCAATAAGTAGCACGAGCTCACCGCAAAGTCAGGAGGAAGGGATCCAGGCTCCTCATTCCGGGGAGCTCTGGGACTCCTGTGTGCTGCAGATGACAATCCTATGGAAAAACAACATGAGAGTGCCATGAATTACAGTCAATGTCATCATGAAAATGCACAGGGAAGCACGCTGAAGGTTTCCTAGCCAGTTTTAACTCCAGCATTTTCTTTTTTAATGGCTGATTTGGCTACCTTAGGGCTCTTTCTCTGAGCAATAAATTTTATCAGATCTCCCAAATAAAAGCAGAAAGAGAGGAACTTGGCTTTTTCTGTTTCTCTTCACCAGTGTCAGTTCTGATGCTACATATTATCACACACTTTCTATATTTTTGCATATATTGGTGTTTTCCTGCATATTTGCACAGGAAAAGATGTCTTCTAGTTACTCTGGATATCAACGACTGTCAAAAACATACAATAAAGCTGAATGGTTTTAACTTTTCCATTTTTGACTTTATTTTAGCAGTGTAATCTAAAAAAACGCCTTGGCTAAATCTGGCACGTGCTGCTTCTTGCGAGATGACACAATTGCTGTCAGAAGAGCAGCACTTATTGCAACGCTATTAGAAAAGACATCAAGAAATCAAAGCGCAAGGGTGATCATTGCACGACCTCATTTTGTGCTGAGTCCAGTATCTTGAGCACACATTGTAAAAGACCTGTATAAACCTTGAGGGAACAGGTCTCACAATCCCATTTCTCTGCTCATGCAGTGTAAATGGAAGGTAACAGATGAGGGTAGAGACCGGGTCATTCCTGTGCTAAGGCCTGAAATAGCCAGATGACCTCAAGACTATCAAGCTACCGAAGTGAGTCCCAGCGTCACTACAGCTTGATCAGGAGTGGGTTAAGGTGGCCCACAGTTCATGTCAGAGCTTATGATGGGAAGCCTTAAGAGATGTTCTTTACTTTACCTGTATCATGGAAATGTCATCTTGTCTGAACGCCACAGTAGACAATAGACTATATTTTCCTTGCCCTTGAACCCTTTGGGTCATATTGTCCAGATTTTCAACCTGGTCATGATGGACAGAACCGACCTAGGTCAGGCAGAAAAGCAGACTAGGAGGAATCCTCTTGTGTCCCTGTCCACTCTTCATTCTRCCATCGCTATTCCCAACGGCTCAACAGCCTAACGGAGTCTGCTGGGACTTTCCTCTTGCAGAAGGACTGGCCTCCAACATCCTGCTGGAGCAACTGCAGAGGGAGGAGACACGTCCAAGTCTCCTGCTGTGACAAGCAAGAGATGCCACCTGGGGACCGTGTGCTGGCTAGTGGCCCCATGCTCTGAATGCTGGCACAGATGCCACACGTGCCAATTGGAGGAGCAGAGACACGGGGCAGGTCGTGGTGACCCATGGTCACACAAGCCCTCAGAAGAACGTCCTTTGAGGTGGCAATGAGGTGACCCACCTCTCCATCACCTCCCAGCCATGAGGGGTCCTGTCTGACCCGCTCAGCCCTTGGGGGCTAAAGGGGCAGAGCTGAGGCCAGCTGGGCCATGAGCCCAGCACGCTGCATCCCTGGCTCTATTGATTGTGCATGACTTCAATCGGAGCTAACTTGGATGCAAGTCCATACGGCATTTAGGGGTGCCTAGACAGGGATCTGAGGCAGGGGTTCAGCGAGCAGCACGTGGACGAGGCCAGGTCTGAGCAAACCCTGATGGGTGGAAGCCACGGGAGGCATCTCTGGAGAGCCAAGGACCTAATTCACACGGCCAGATCTCCACCGGCTTCCCCCATTCCAGGGGCTGCAGAAACCGCCCCCAGCTCTGTACCTGGGTGTGAGGCTCTGCCAACCAGGACCACGGTGCTCCCACGGGAAGGGAGAGCAGAAGGGAGGCTCGTGCGGGAGCCAGGGCAGGGATGGAGGCACCCGGTCATGCCAAGCTGCTCCGGTGCAGCCCCAGCTCCCGTCCGTGTGCCGCGTTTCCAGCCTGTGAGCGCAGTTGCAACATTCCTTTTGTTTTCTAGGAATTTGACTCCACCAAGGAGGGAAACCACAGGGAAATTGCTTCAGTGTGCGCGCTGGATGGAGAGGGAAGGGCCGGGGCTCAGGCATGATGTATAACACACAACTCAACAGGCAGGGCTTTAAAAAGCGCACTTTTATTTAAACCTAAGGAAAGTGACTTTTTTTTTTTTTCTTTCTCTTTGGCTTGGCAGGCAGCAGCAGCCATGCWGAGCCCAGGCAAGGACAGATCAAAGGCAGGCAAGTATGCCGTGAAAAATCAAGCCCTGGACCTTTATTAAGATTTTATTCATAAAATAACCACGCGGCGAGTGCCGTGGGATTGCACCGTGGAACTTTGGACATGGGAGCTGCCTCATTTCGAATGAAAATTTCCTCTTTCTGCTGCCAGGAGTAAAGCAATGCCTCCATTTCCTGCGAAATCCAAATCAGGGACACAAACACCTTTATTGTTGCCCTCAGATGGGCCGGAGTTTGTCCGCAGCGCTGGAGTCATCATCTCCGTGCACTCTCCAGGCAGATGCAAGAGAGAAGAGCTCCATATTCCYGCCCTGGGGAGACCCTCTGGACATCATCCCCTTGTCCCTTGGTTGAATTCAAGACCCCTCCATTTTCAACCCTTTTCATTTGAGGCTCTTTCCTCCCCTTTGTGAAAGCTCTCGCGCAGAAGTTTAACTTGGCAACGGTGCTGGAACAGATGGAGAACACCGGAGCAGCTCCCCYCATCCCAGCAAGTCCTGCTCAGCGCTGCGTGGGGGGGTTGCAGCCATCCTCCCACTTACACGGACTTGGGGAGCTGCCAAGGAAAAGCCYAAAAGCAGTTTTCAGATAGAGAAGCTGAAAGGTTCTTTAGAGGATCCGCAATGGTTGARGCTGCCTGGACAAGGCCCCATGTGAGTGAGATGTCCCCAAACCTACCAGAGCTATTAACTTTCCAACAGAAAAGAAAAACAAGGGTAATTTTAGGGAAAGTCACGATAGTCTTTCCAACGACTCCCTTAGTGAAGATGTCGTGGTGGTGAAACCCAGTTGGTTTATCCTGGAGCAGATTAAAAACAGGGCGAGTGCTGCCCGCCTTCCAAGAACATCCACACACTTCTGGGCCTGTGAGCAAGACACAGGTTGGAGTCATTCCTCTGGGGAGAGAGCATCCCTATTAGCCCTTCCTGTGCAAGCAAACGGAGCAAAAACATGTTGAGGCTTGTGAACACGGTTCACAATCCAGAGCGGGAGCAGCCAGCTGGCCCAAGGACACACATAGCAAAGGAATGAACCCACTGAAATGGAGGAGTCCAGGTGGGAAGTAAGGGCAAAAGCTCCCACTTTATCTATTTGAACGCTGGTCTTCTTGCAACAAGCAGCACAAGGCAAAATTAGTTAAAAAATCACAGCAATGAGCACAACAGATCTGAAGTTGCAAGGGGTAGAATTTTTCTGCGGAGAGAAAATTTTCTGCAAAAAAAAAGAGTTTGAGGTTCTGGAACCATCTGCAAATTCTTTCAATTAAAACAAGGAAGGCCATAATAAGCCCTTTTCGGAAAATCAGAACTTTAATTTTGGTATTTCTTGGTCAAGGGCAGCGATTCCTCCTCTCTGTTCGGCACTTGTAAGGCCACATGTGGACACTGTCTCTGATTTCTGGCTCAACGGCACACGAAAGACGTTGCARCCCTGTGGACAGGGTGATGGAACGGTGCTCAGCTCATCTCCGCACCACTGCGACCGGTGTCACAGCCCCCAAACSGGCGCTGGCTCCGTGTTCTCGCTGCAGGAAATCGCCACGCTGGAGCGTGAGCTCCCCGAAGCCGCCAGCCTGCTTTGTGTTACACCACGAGCAGGGAGCAGCAGCTACATCCAGAGCTGTGCAGTAATACGGAAGACGGAAGGTCCTCGCCCTGAAAATAATCAGCACAGCGTGGAGCACGTCAAGATGCTGCAACTCTCTTCCTGCCCCAGAACATGGCAGTGACATCGAAACTGAATCACAGAATCACTTATCCCCTGAACATAGTATTGGGCTGGAAGAGTGCTCGTTGACTTGCGTGGTCTCTTCAGTTACGATCGTGGAGCTTTGGGATGCATTTGAAACAGATGCACTGAGGAACAGAAAAAGACCAAAAGTAACGAGAAAAGCCTTGTGGTGTTGTTCCGTGTTTACTCAATGACATCCACCAGTTCCAAGTGGCTAGACAGTGGAAGAATGCGAGATTCCCGCCTGCAAATCATGCATCTGCAGCGTGCAAAATTCTCACCGGCAACGCACACGGCGACGTCTCTGTGTCTCGGGCCGTCTGGTAGAACATAATTGCCTGTCCCTGGGGAGTTGCATCATTTTTGCATCCTCTGGCGAATATTACGGGTATTTGGTGATGTGGGGGGAAACAGACTTCCCTTTTTCTTCTTCTGGCTTGTGGGCAGACCACTTAGGAGGGCCATGCGAGAGCTACCATCACCTGGCTCCGCTGCCCGTTAGTCTATCAGTTGATGTCATTACTTGGCCATCGTAACCCAAATGTCTTTAGCTCGTCGCCTGCAGGGTCTTTTTTCCAGTTCAGCCTAATGAGAGAACGAACCAAGTGCCAGCAGGAAATCTGGTTCCTTTTAACATATATAGATCCGAGCAAATAGCTGAGCTCTTACTCCTYTGCCTTTCCTGGGAGACGCACGGCCCTTTCTTCCCGTCAATCTCTTCTTGCTGTGAACTCGCAACAGAAGGGAGATTTTCACCCCCAAAACGTGTGTGAAGAGGTGATCGATGCTGTGCACGTCTGCAGTGGGGCTTCTGGTTGKGGTGCCTGCTCAAGACTCCCACCCAGACACCAAATAGAAAGCCAGAAGGATGGGACGAGCATCTGATTCAACATCCTGAATAACACRGGCTGAACAACCTGCGTTGTTCATATTATGACTCTAATAGAAACTCACGGGAGTCATTTAATAGCAATTTAAAGACTAGTGGTGTGGCTAGTGTGCTCAGCACGCCTGAATCTTGCCCCCGAGGTCAGATTTGTCAGACAGGGTTGATAGAGAAGAGGCTGGCAGGGCAGATACTGCATGAACGGACTCTCTCATATWGTGGGAAAAAACATCATCAGTTGGTTGCCACAGCCAGATGATTTCAGATGAGAAATAAGGAAAACACTTTYAATAGTGAGAGTGGTTTACCGTTGTGAACAACCTGCCAAGAGAGTGGTGGATTCCCAGTGCTCGACATCTCTGGARAAGGTCGGGATGCTCCATAGGAAGAAACGCGTTCCTCAGTGCAGGGACSAGGCTCGGCCCCAGGATAAACTGGTGACACTCAGTAGTCTCTGACACACGTGAAGTCACCCAAACGATCTAACACCGTTCGGGCCCCTGGCTATGTGAAGTTGTATCATCGTAAAATACCATCATGCTTCCTCCCCGCATCCGTGATGACTTCTCAGACCATCTTCATACAAAACTAACAACCATGGCATTGGTTATTACCCACAGAAGAGCAGCTGAATAGGGTTTGACACCGCCAAAAGCCATCTTGCCCAGCATGGGTCTCCATCCAGGTCTGAAAGAGCACCCTCCTTGACGCTACCAGGAGCAGATTTACATCTGCTAGTGGCCTGGGTGCTCCAACTAGCGACCCTCTCCTCTCCTCTCCTCTCCTCTCCTCTCCTCTCCTCTCCTCTCCTCT
>PTEX01000245.1:911595-927422 GCA_003342815.1 Eudromia elegans
CTCCTCTCCTCTCCTCTCCTCTCCTCTCCTCTCCTCTCCTCTCCTCTTCTCCCTGAAATCTCCTCTCTTCTCCTTCCCCATTGCACAGACAAGCCCAAGTGAAGCCGCTCTGCAGGAAGCTCATGCCTCGTCTCCAGCTGCATGTCACCCAGTGGGTAGAGGGTTTCCTAGTCCTGCTCACTGGAGACACGAGTTCATTAAGGCTCCCTCCAGCTAATCACTAACAGGCATGGAAAAAAACCCTCACACACCGGAGGAGAACATAAACATCCATGTGATGTGCACAGGGTTATGAAGACGGGAATATATGGAACAGATGGTTTCATTTTAATAAATATTCTTATATTTCCAGTGCTTTTTTTATGGCTTGTTACTGAGCTGTGAATAGCGGGGCTTGTTTTGTTGTTATTGTTGTGTTTTATGAGGACAATACCACGGCCGTAACTGCAGACATCAGATATCTCGGTGGGGAAGATAAGCTTCCTGCAAGAGCTCTTGGCGGCTGCCCAGGCCTCTGTTAACAACTGCTGGGATTGCTTAGGGTCTGACAGGAAGGGGGTGCACAAGGACGGGSTGGTCAAGAAACCCCACACGCTCCGAAATATTTGATCTGATCTTCCTTGTTAAACAACTTCAGCCCCTGAAGTTGGATTCTTCAAAGTACGCCACACTTTGTGCTTAGGGGGCTTCGGTTTCCGCAGAAGATGGACATGGGGCCATCAAAATCCCCTGTAGTTCAATTCTCTGTAGAAACAGGAACATTTCCTAGGGAACCAAACCAAAAGAGTGCTCTGCAAAAGAGCTTAGCTCAATGGTCTGGCAGGGAAAGCTGGTGCACTAGACACCATTCGGTTGCCATTGGCTCAAGCAGCTGATCTGGTTCACAAGGCAGGTGAAGGTGAAGGCGGGGGATGCAGGAGCGATGGTGGGGAAAGTCCTCCGCATCCTTCCATGATCACTGGGATGAGGGATGCAACGAGCACCAAGGTGCAAACACGGAAGAGTGAGGAGCAGGTGAGCGAAAACTCCRTGGAGATCCTGCCAGGACCGCATGGAACTGCAAGAAGATCACAGGGGAGGGGACACGGAAGGGCCCAGTTTACCCTGTGAGGAGATCCTGAGAGGGGGAGAGTTGGATTGGGATCTGCCTCTGCTTCTCCTTCACCCCTGTCAGAAACGCAGCCCATTTTCAGCTCCCCAAACACTTGTTTTGCCAAGATGTGAAGTCTAGATGCCCTAAAAGCCTGGATCGATGCCAGGAGAGAAGGAATTCAGCCTCCTGAAGTCCAGGATAGCCATTTGGGTACCAAGTCATAGCACTGGGCTGCTCCTCCTCCTGGCACAACACTGGCCCTTCTCTGCTGGCCAGCCTCCCCTTTTCCAGCAGCATCACTTCCACTSCAAACACCAAGGACAAACAAGGCTGCAAAGGCCTTGGTCTGCAGCAGAGCATCAAGAGGCAGGGCCAAGAGGCTGATTCGTGCAGGCCCCCAGAGCTCAGTGCAACCCTGGAAAAGTCACATTCCTTGAAATCGTCACGGCTTCCAGCACTGGGGGACTGAAAGATCCTTCTGGGTAAGGATCTGTCTTTAAGCAAAGTTTTCCAAATAGCCCCAAGAGGAGATGGCTGTTGTGCACAGCAGAGCAGGGCCATAGCACAGAAGGCCTTGCAGAATGGAGCGGGCAGACAGAGATGTTCCCAGCCCTGGGGAGGGGGGCATAGGTGAGATGCAGTGAACCTTGCACAAGCATCTGGTTACAGATTCCTGAAGTCCTTCCAAGTAGATTCTTCCTTTACGGCTTCCTACGGTGTGGCTGAGATTCCAGCTGTTTGGTGAAGTGAACAAACGTGGGCATCCACTAGGGAAAAMAAAAGGAAAAGAGCGAAAATTCAAACCAGCTTTAGTACTGCTGCTTGAGGACTGTCTGAATCAGCTCTGTCAGGGCTTCTTGGAGGATCACAGGTCGATGGTAAAGGCTGAATCTGCTTTTTCAACCCGTCATTTGGCGTATCTATATTGCACAGGGATGGGAATCAAGTTAAAATGGCCCAAAGCAGATGTACAAGAACCTTCTGCATCTCTCCCAACAAGCAGGTGAGCAGGCAGGCTCTATATGGAATGAATATTCAAAAGCCCAGAACATTCTTCKTGTAGTTTCCTGCATCCTGCCATCCCACTGCCTGCATCTTCTGCAAGACCTGGAATCCTGCTCCTCCCGGGCTCCTTTTGCAACTGCTCTCCCCCTTCTTTCTTGCTCCTTATGCTGGACAGGATTGTATTTATTTTGGTGCAAACCAGAAAATCCTGTTTTCCGCTGGCTGCAGGAAAAGAGGCTTGGTGGAATGAGCGGGTAGCGGATAAAGGGAGGAAAGAAGGCAGGTTAAATAGGGGGCGGGGGATATCCTAGTCCTAAMCATCCCGGGGACATCACAGGCTGTTGCCACATTGGCATTCAGAGGGACCACGAGCAATTTCAAGGGAAATGGGGCTTTTCCAGCCTTCACCCAAACGAGCAGGATTCTGCCCGCTTCCTAGAACATTCCTGGAACTGCGGACTCGCGGCGGCGCAGCTCTCCAAAGCCGTCACGTTCCCGTGGCCGGCTGCCACGGCGCTAAGCCTGGGGGCCTCGCTTCGCTCCGACACCGGGCGAGGGCGAGGGCTTCCTTCCAAGCTCTTGGCCGCTTCCCTCCCCGCGCGCTCGGAGCCAGCGGGGTCAGGCTGGGAGCGGAGCGCCGTGTCCCGCTCCTCCAAACGTGCCACTGCGGCTTGGCCCAGCGGCTCGCCGAGCACGCGCCCGGGCTCGGGAACCGCACGCGGCGGCGGCGGCGGGTATCGGGGCTGAGCCGTTCAGCTGCGCATTTAAAGCCTGCGGTCTTACACGCTCTCATTATGGATAGTTGTGCCTGATTTACCTTACCTGCCATTTAAATCACTCTGAACTTATACAAGGAGTGAGCGTCGTGGTGCATACACTGGGAAAGTTGGAAATGTCATAACCTACAAAGCACAGCTTGATGCATAGCGATTTTCTCTGTGTTTTAACTGCTTTATCATCACCCTTTTAGATACATCCTCTGGGTAAATAAGGTGGGAAATGGCATAGAGAAAATGCATTTTGGGCCTGTGAAGGGAATCCCAACCTTTCCATAGGACGTTTCTATTATCTTTCTAAAATTATCTATCCATCTTTTCTTTTTAGAGTTGGTACTAGGTTTCCAGCTTTAGCTCCAGGTATCTCTGCCAAAGCTGCCTATAAGGCAACAGCATCACTCGCTAAGCTCAGCCCCAGGCTGGAGCAAAGAGTATTGCAMGAATCTGACAACTGCAGCTATCCTGATAAAAGCAGAGGAGGCTTCCGTGGAAAATTAGGTAATTAGGGCACACAAAACCCAAAGAAACTGAATGGCCTTCATTCGCAGAGCAAACACTTAAGRGAGGACTGGCACGAGGAGTCCTATCTCTCTTACTTTATTACAGCATTTGATATGGGTCACAAACAGCCCTTGGAGGGAAACCAGGGAAATGTCCCTCTGCTGCAAGAGGGACACAAAAGGAATTCAGAGTGTTAGAAAAGGGCTATTGTGAATGGATGTGCACGATGCCAGGAGAGAGAGTCGGGATGCTTATCCCACTGGAGCAATCAGATGATCTCAAAGGTTTCAGGTTCATGTGCAATAAGCAACCAAAATCCACTCGAATTTAGAGACTGGCTTGGAAATCTCCCAGGATACTCTGGTTTCTGGCAAGTTGGAAGTGAAAAAAAAACCTTCCTCATGGGGTTTGTGCACATGGACCAAAGGAAGCAGCAAGGGAGCCCGAAATGGCTAGTGCAGAGCAGAGTGAGTCCAAGTTTTCCACAACRCAAGATTGCAGCATTTCTGGTCAAAACTTATGCCAGCTTTGGTTTGTTTTTGGGGTTTTTTTGGATGCAGATTATCTACTCCAGCTCCCGTGCTGACACATCCAGTTAATCCTTAGAAGGAGGGTCTGGAATCACACTCAGGCTGACCAAGGGCTCTTTGTCAGCTTTCGTTTTAATTTTACCCCTAACTTCTAACCACACAGTTCTGCTCAGGAATCACACTCACCTTCACCTCTCTGCAAGYTGGATGTTTACTCTTTAAACCCTCTGTTAAGTGTTTATTCGCTAGGAATAAAGAATGCAAGAACAGTTTCATTCTACTATTATTGGGGGTTGCATTTTCTAGACTGTCTTATAAATAAAAACCTGCATAACCATGCAGCTTCTAGTACGGCTTCTCATTCCTGTAACATAGCATACATTACCATATATATCCAAAGCCTTGTGTTTCTCACATTCTTTAAATCCCTGAATCTTTAAGAGCACCATTAATCTTCTCTTTTTTGTGTCGTCTTCATTTTTGATTCCTAGCATCCTGTTTTTCACCTATCCATGTTTTTTCTTAAACCAAACTCCACCTGAGGATCATAAGGGCTCCCTACCCTCAGGCACAGSAACGTGCAACCTGAAATTCAAATTTGGGGGAAAATAAAAGAAACGGGGATGCAGCACAGGAACCTCCCTTGGAGTGTTGAGTGAAAGCAGTGCTCAGTTTGGATAGGATAGAAACAAATGAAAAATGGGGTCTGAAAAAGAAAGAACTGCAGGAACACAAAAAATCATCACTGAATTTCACCCATGTCTCCCTGCTGATTGTGGCCAGATGTCACAGGGAAAGTGCAGGAAGGGGGATGACRTTAAAATGTCTCCTCGATGCCTCTCCCGCTATAGCTTCAGCACGAGCTAAATCTATTCACGACAGACCCTCCCTATCTGCGGGTTAAACCATTTCCTTACTAAAATGAAAAGCAGCTTCACCCCATCCCGTCCTACGTTCATGTTTCCCGAACATCCACCTCTAAATCAACAGCTACTATCAAAAATAGCTCAGAAATGACTGTCAGAAGTATCAGCCTCAATCTGGGCACCACCAACAAAACGAAACTCAACAGAAACTGGGAACTCGCCCCAGGACAAATCGAACCAGTCCCTAGTTCATGGGTAGAAGGCAGCAGCAACTTGTAACCACAAAGAGCTATCGCGTCTCAGAGATACCCTAAMCTAAACAAATCTAATGATGCCTCCCACATGTCCACGATGCAAGAGGAACATCTGTTTCCTATGCAGGAGGCAGATATCCTATGATCTAATAAGTTTTAGAAGATTAGAAGGATAATAGGAGACATTTGCAGTTCTTCAGTTTCCTAAAACTTCCACATTGAGCTTCGTAAAGCCTGAAAGGAAGGGGTTGAACTCCARTAAGAGTGCGTGCCACAAGAAATTAAACTGAGCTGAATAAAGAACACCAGGAATCGCAGAAAAGCAGGAATGTATCCTTTATCAGAGGGAAAATAAATCATAGTCTGGGCCTTTCTGAAATAATCATTGTCCTTACCTAAAGTTTATAGACAGGGCTCCATGGATAAGATAGGTGGGCTTCAACGTCACCCTTTGTCTTGAAAATCCTAACGGTTATTGAAACCTAAATGAATTGTTTGTCCCTTAAATATCATCAACCCAATTATCCTCAAAAATGGCCCTTTTTGAGCAGAGGAACCCTCAATTATGGGCAGTGAGTCCTTGTGTGACTCTTCGGTAAGCACATCATGATGGTCCCTAACTTCCCATCTTCTGTAACCAAAGCTCCTGTAGCTGGGACAGCCCTGGTTTGGAGCCTTGCTGGCCTTACTTCTCCTTGGAGGGTAGGTGCTGGTGTGCAGATGGAAGACCCCAACCTCGCGCGGAGCTCCTTGGACTCCYGGTATCTCACTGTTCTTTTCTTGGAAGAGAAGGGAGCTAGAAGTGCAGGAGCAGCGACGAGGCAGGTGGTGAAGCAAGCGTTAAGGACCACGAAGAGGCATCCAAGGGTAGACACGGCCCAGGTCCAAACTCGGGCCACTCGTACTCAGCCTGTGCTCAGAGGAGCCGAGACGGTCTTTCCGATGTGCCCTCAAGCTCAAGGAGGTCTCGAGTTCCCTCCTGCTGCCTGCAGTTGTGGAAGACACATCCTCAGGGAGCATCACAAGGACCACTGCCCCTTTCCACTCCTTCCTCCAGCCTCAAAGTCATTGAGGCAGCTACTGAAGGATAAAAAGGGGTGAAAAGAAGAGATTTGAGGTCTTCTGGCTGACAAGGAGACATCCTGAGCACAGCTAAGCCTGGCTATCTCTCCCGAGCCAGGCACACCAAAGAAAGTGCTCCGGGAGACGCTGGCCCCTCCGCTCCGTTCRCAGCATGTCCAGGCACAAGATGAAGGGGAGGACACTGTTAACCCTTTCTGTGCTGAACCTCTCTGCAGAGAGACCGACTTCACGAAGTTGTCCATGTGCTGGAGAAGAGCCCGGGTCTGCACAGGATCTGGCTGATTGTCTCTAAATATCAAAACCAGATTAAACAAACTAAGTCTCATGGCATCCATCAACCTAATCTCATGAGGGCTACGGAGTCCTGGGGCCTCATGCAAGGGCTCTGGGGCTGCTGAGTCCAATGTACCACCCAAAGTGCACATTAAAGGGAATTGCACCCCAAAACCTTCTCCCTCCCTCAAGGCTAGGGCAATGTCATCTTATGTCTCCATTCATTGGGTTCACTTCGGAAAAGAACTTATGCTACTAAAGCCCCACAGCCTTTCTGCTCCTTTTGGGACCCGACCAAAAATGTACCTCCCCTCCCCCTGCATTTCCCCCTGAAACACCTTTCCTTCCATTGGAACATAACCCCAAATAAGATGTTGGCCTGACATTAAAGCAAAATGTATAAATATTTTTAAAAAGAGAAGAATTCCTGCCTTGCTAACAGTTTGCTCCAACTAATAGGTTTCAGATGTCTCACATACTTCATTCATTCAGCCCCATTCAGTCTCCTAGGAGCCCCCGCTGTATTTATTAAACACAGCAATCGTGGAATGTTCAGCACTTACAGAATAAAACACACCATTTTTTTTTCTCCCCCCTCCCCTAAAAAAAAAAAGCATAATTAGAAATCTTTGTGAGTGACCTAAAACTGTCATTCTGGTTCCAGTCCTGGTGCCCACTCCAGTACTCTGCTATGGTCTCCAATGCTGTGTTGTAGGTTAACCCTTTCCRGAACCTGCCAGCCCCAAAAACCATAGATCTCCTTTTTTTTTTTTTGTCTTAAGCAGGATCCCAGCGTTCTCACTGTGTTATTATTTTAAGCATGGACTTCGTAGCTTTTCCCACTGCTGGATGTTAGAGCCGAACGCTGCAACACTGCCGCGTGCCAGTGCTAATTTCAGCAGCAAAGGAGCTGGGGAACATGAGATCTTTCCTAGAGGGATTCAAATGGAAGCAGACAGAATAGAATGGCCATTTTTCATTACAAAGCTGGCGGTCARAGCAGGGGAGGATGTCTGGGCTGGAAACGCTGCGGAGAGGCCAGAGAGGGAATTTGTTCAGCAGAAGGAACGTGCCAGTGCTGGGTGATTGGTCAAGACAGTCGGCTGGAGGCTGGCTCATCTTTGCAGACTGATACGTGAAAGGCAGRTCTGGAAGACTAGGAGGCCCTAAGCCGGGTCTGGGAAGACCTGGAAGGAGCCAGCAGCAGGGAAAATGCTTTGCTGAAGGTCGCGTTCAACCACGGGGCATCCAAACCCGATCATTTCTATGAGGACCCTGTCGGCCCTGAGTGGCGAGCTGGTTCCCCAGCTTTCCCTTGGACTTGCCTCCTCCCTATGGACCTCCTTGGAGATCACTTCACTCTCAATGACCCTGGTTACCACCACAGGACCTGATACTGATTTGGGTTCGCTGACTTTCATTCCCAGCTTGACTTTGGACTTGCCTCCTTCCTGCAAACTTGTTTGGCAACACAGCCTCTTACCTAATCCCAGCTACCTCATTTGGTACTGTGTTGACTGGGCTCTAACTGGTGATATTTCTGCCTTGCTTGCCTTGGTATCCCCTTGGCTCCTGGCTGCTGTAGAGGACAAACAACCTGTAGGGCTCCCTGGCAAATTTGGAGAGGCAGAACAGGCAGTGTGAGGAAGCAGTGCAAGAAACAGGACCTAGGAGTGAGCATGGTCAGGAGACAGTAAAGGCCCTGGCTGAGATTCACTGGGTCTGGAAAGGCAGCAGTAGTGACAAGGGGACAGTAAACACCACGCTGGGACAGACTTGGCATTAGACCTGCTTTGGGCTCTTCTTGTCAGCTCCCAGGGTTCTGCACATTATCAGCAGGACTTTGGGTAGCCAAGATGGACAAAAGGATTTAGGAGAGCAGCAGTCTCAAAAATCTGCAGTTCCAGCTTATGAGTGTCCTTGTACAACTGTGGGGAGCGTCTCTATGCTGTCTTGGGGGACCCCTTCTTCCCTGCTACCTTCTTTTCATGAGCTCTGGCCACCACATCCTGTGCATCTGCTCTGGGGCTTTTCTTACTTGAGTGTCCACAACACTGCAAAAACATCTGAGCAAACACATTCTGGGAAGACTGACCCCTCCCCAAAGGTGCCRTGATTCATTCCTCACCCTTCTCGACAGCAGGGCTCCACACCCATGCCCAGATGGGAGACCCCCTGGTCTATGAGAACCGTGCTGGTGTCAGCGTTTCCACATTACTGCCTGATTCAGAAGTCTTGTCACAGACGGGTTCCCAAGGGAGCTGTTGGTTCACAGGCAGGACCTCTGCTGTTTAGTCTCACTGCAGAAAGCTCTTCAGGAACAGATGAGTATTAGTGTGTTATAAAATGTGTCAAATGTGCCAAAAAGAGCAACCTTAATGCTACATTACAATACTCCTACAAAAAGTGCATCTATTACAGCTCTGCCCAGGGGTGGGAGGACGACTCTTTGCTCTGGCCACCCTCCAGGGCCTTTCCAGCTTCGCTCTACTTCTCACCATCTAATCCTACAGAAAGTCCAAACCCCGCTGGGAGCCCTCTCCATGTATCCCTGGTTCCTGAAGTGTGCAAATGCTCTGGCTTGCTCCACACTCATCTGTTCTGTTTCAGCGCTGCCTGGTAGCATCGCACCAGTAAATCCTTCACTTCTTCTGAGTCAGTCCCCTTCACATTATCTTGGAGTCTTCTCTTCCTAAATGTCACGTATCTATCATTTGTGCATCTCCAGTTTACAGTTGATGCGACACATCTGGAGAGAGGAAGCTGGACTCACTGTCAKGGGTCGGGTCACAGACAGGACTCAGAACAGCCCTCAACTTCTTAGTCTTGCATTTTACCTTTCTAGCTGCCCCTCAGTTCTGTTTCACCAGAACTTGGGAACTCGGCCCCATGGAAAACTTCCAACAAGCAGATTGGAAAGTGTCCGCCTTTCAGTGCAAATGCTCCCACCTCCAGCCTGCAGAACACAGGTCTCCAGAGATCTCTCAGGGTTTCCACGGATATCCAGGGCCTTCCCGGCAGAGTACTTGGCAGACATAGGACCTGTTGCCACAGAGCTCACAGATATTGTCTCCAAAAACTTCAGGAAGTCCCAAAGTATCTTCATGATTGGAGAGTCCCGATTGACTGATCAGGAACAGGAGCCCATGGAGCAGTAAAATTCCCAAACTTTCAGCTCCTGGTTCCAAAGATGTTCCTTCTTGGGCTATTCGCTGATTCTTCTCTGTCAGTCTTCTGTTTGTGGCATATCATTTTCTGGAAAGATGCCCAATCCATGGAATTGAGCCAGGGCTCCAGTATGAGCATCTGACCATGTATTGGAAAAGCCCCTAAGAAAAATTTCTGCCCATTCCCGTAACTTGCTGCCTGTGGGACAACAGCACACCCCACCCCATGACCATTTCCCAGATGGATTAGTAAGGCTGGGCTAAGCATCTGCTGGTGATTAGGGGTTTTGTCTTTTCGAAAGAGCTGCCACTTAGGGCTAATTATTCAGATCAGCTCTGCTGGCTGCAAATGAGGCTTTCAAACCCCAGTGGTCACTTTAACATGCACAAAGGACAGCATCACATTTAGTTGCAAAGGGACGGAGGGAAATGGCCTGGGACAACAGCTCAGCAGAGGCACAACCAAGGCAGAAAGCAGACTCCGAGCCCCAGGTTTGGTATCTCCACAACAGTAGACTGCCTGTTGTCAACCCGAGGCTTGGAAATTGTCCAGGATCTTGATTTTCCTCTCCTCCTAACTTCACCATCTATCTCTTTTCTCCTTAGGCAGTTTTTCTAAGCAGCTGAGATGTGCCCAGCGTTCAGTGGGGTGGTATCTCCAGGCTTGCTCAGCTGAGCTGCCTGTACTGCTCCATCTTGCCAGAGACTGATGATGTTCCCACTAGTGCAGATGGTAGATCAGGCTGCTGGGACACTGTGCCCTAAGCTCTCTTGATCTCCTGTGCCTCGGCTGGCTGCTCAACTTCCCCACCGGCTTCGGATCCAGCCTCTCCCAGACATTCCTACTGTGCTCATGGAGTCAGCACAGAGTGCTACTCACAGGCATCAATCCAAGGCAGCATCTTCAGCAGCTCTGTCCACTGTCCTGGGGCTGCAGAGCCTGYTGGACTGCAAGAGGAGAGACAAAGGGAGTTTGCAGGATGTATGWGGAACTTCAAGGAGAGTTTTCCTATGGAAGTTCCTGTGCCAGAAGCCCTTAGTTGCTTGGAAATGTCCTTTCAGGCCACAGGTGCAATGTGAGAGCGTGTAGACTGTGCAGTTCTGCCCCTAGGAGAGCAAAGGGCATGAAATCCGTTTTCTCGGGCACTTTTGGTAACTCTTCTCCTGGCGGGGCAAGTTTTTAAGAGAGGCTTTTCACAGTGCTGTCTACAGAAGTTTCTTGGGAGACAGGAGAAAGCCCCAACACGGAGCACAATTCCAGTTAATGAGATGGTTAAAAATGGTACAAACACAACTGGAAAATATGCTGCACTGAAAGGCCAGTAAATTCAAATTCCTTCTCCCTAATTACATGCGATTGCTTTTTGGCAAGCACTCAACCTGCCAGAGCAGTGAGGTTTTACAAACATTCACATAGGCATTAGATCATTGTTTGAATGAGTTATTGGCAGCTGAAATCTGATGTAAAAACATAGTTTAAAGAAGACCATATTGAACAGGGTGAAGCTGTCTGCTTTCATGTCTCCTGATGTTCTCTGGGCACTCAAAATTCTCTCTACCTTTGGGTCACTTGCCCCACAGTAGCATTCATGGCCRTGGATGTCATGCTTTTGTGAGTTCTTTACACAGATTGGGCACTTACGTGCAAGCAACAGACTATAGATGGGTTTCTCCATGTTCCTGCAGACTGAAACTAGCAGGTTTGAAATGTCTGGGGTGTTTAGGGACTCTGAACTTCCAACAACAGAGGTGGCTCCGAGTGCACGTGGGCAGTGAGGGTGGGTGCAAACCCAGGCGCATCGAGCAGCATTGCTCTGCACTCGCACACCACGGGCAGCATCCCGGTGCTATGTCCATATCAACACTTAATCCTCTCCGTAGCACTGGATACGACAGTGTCTGTGCTCAGCAATGTCACTCACCATCTTCGGAAGGAAGATAGCGCCTTATGGGAGATATCACCAAAAGCAAACGTCACCCCAGGTAAAACAGTTTTCTCTGTATCAGACCTTTTTCCACCTCCAGATGTTGCTCCACATCATAAAAGTGGCCTTTTTTCTCCCTATTTAAGTACAGACCCTTGGGTTTGCTCTAGTGAGATCCATCCTTGCCTCTCTGCAACACTCTGACCACACAGCATCAAAGGATCTGAGCTCTGGAGCCCTGTGTTATCCTGTAGCAAAGCCCTGAGGAATCAGAAGAGGGTTATTCTGCCTCATGGCACAGGGGCTAGGAGAAATAGGGACCACTGCAAAATTCACTAGTCCTTGAGCTCAACACTACTGCCTGGAGAACGCTACCCAAGGCAAAAGGATGGATTCACAGAAGAAGGGGACAGAAGCAAATCAGGTGGATTCAGATAAGGTAACATCAAAATCCTGCTAGATCAGGCAGCCAGCTAGCCTGGAAAATTGCGTGCTGTGGATTCTGCCTTAAGGACACCATTGCCTCCCATATGCTCCCTAAATTAGATCTCTCGAGAGTGACACTGGCTTCTTAAGAGGGGGGTGATGTTGTTAGTAACTAGTGTTATCCATTAAACAGGAACCAGCAGCTTTTATTAGACTTTGAAGTGCTGTAAAAGAAGCAGGGTGCAGGGCCTTGAGCCCCCTTCCTGCTCTCCCAAAGGAGGTCAAGGGGGGATTCAGTGAGACACTCCTGAAGGTTCCTGTATTTTTTAGCTACCTAATGCTGCTAAGTTACAGAGTGCCCAAAACTAAGCACAGGAGCTTGGTGGAGGTATAAGAAGATAGAGACGATGTTTGTCCAGGATAGCTCCTGTGCTGGGCACTTTTCTTGAAGCTGACATGGAAAGAAGACTCACGATGGAAAGGAACTGAGGAGTCCCAAGCTCTTCACCCAGGAAATTCAGGGCATGCAACCTCCTCTTTCACTAAAGCAGCACTTTAGATACAAGTGCAAAATGGAAATGTGGCAATATTATTTAAATTCTAGACAGAAATGGCCAAGTATTCTTGACTTCTTCCTTAAAGTACATTCTCACTTATGCTTCTGTTTCCACTTGCCATTTTGCATGCAAGAATAAGGAGAACTTGGCATGGAGCACATGTATTTTGACAGACACACTCATTTCTAGCATATTCCAGTACTGAGAACAAAACTGGTCTTCCTCCTGAACAGTTTGCCCCATATCCACAGTCAGAACCCAAAATTTCCACTTCAGTAAAATAGAACAACACTTCTGAGAAGGGTCTGCCTGAAACTGAGGTATTGAATCATCCCATGGAATGAAATTCCAAATTTTTCAGGCATTTCTTTTGTCTTTTCCAGTAAAACCTGTAGAACAAGGAGTGTTACCACAAAAGATTAAGAATCCTTCCTCTTATGGAGATACAAAACTTGAGCACCCAACAATTGTCTCAGGCTTCTGCCTTGTTTTCGAAAAACCTCAGCTTCCATAAGTAGTCTATTTGGATAGAGAGAAAGCTTCAGAAGTATAAATTGAATGTAAATGATGGCGAGACATCTGTGAAAGTCTGAAGAACTGATGGGCAACAATAAAAAACTTCCCTGCCAAGGACATTTTTTAGTCAGAGTCCAAATTCAAAGGTTTTTTATGAAGAAGAGAAAACAAACACAAACTACACAGAACGTTCAGATGACATGAGTCACCCTGCAAGTGGATGGTTTCTCTTACTGATTTTGCTGTCACGTTTTAGAAGGAATGGGGAATTTATGCTCTGTTTTGAACCTATTTTAGAATGTAAATTTGGAGTTCCCAGTGGTGGCTTTATTAAGATGTGCATCAGCAAAAAGCCTAAGACACTTTCTGATTATTAACTCATTCCGTTTCACATCGTGTGAGGTATCATTTATTAGTGTCATCCTCAAGATATGGAAACGTCATGGCAAAGCTGATGGCCTGCCTGAGGTCCTATGTACTCTGATGCAAGTGATGGAGSGAGGAAGAAGCATAACCAGCCCTGACTTAAATATTAAGCAACATTCCTCCCCGAAATCAGTATTGATTTCAAGGGAGTATTGGGCATTTTTTCTTGCTCTAAGAGCAGAGTCCTCAAATGCAAAGGAAAGCATGAGATGGAGTTTGGGTCACGTATATGTAATCAATTGTTTTGATCGCCAGAGCCTGTAAATGTGCACCATATGATACAGAGCCATTATTTGCTCTAAACTGGAGAGACTTCCCCTTTCAGAGGAACTCATTGCATACACTACAGACCAACTCCAAGCATGTTTGGCTTCTATAACTGCCCTGGAAAGGCCCAGGTGTTTGGACCAGGCCGGCTGCAGTCTTTCTTTTAGTGCACTTTGGAGCTCTGACCGGAGAGATGGTTGATTGTCAGCGTGAGGCCAAAGCAGGCTGACATTTTCCCAGCAAAACATACTTTTGCTGTGTGTTTGGAAGGTTAAACAGCTGTAAGTCAAGCACAGAGGGATCCTGCGGGGATTATTCCCTCAAACACCCACATGTTATGGAAGGAAGCTCTTCTGTAGATTGACATACCATTAGCTCCTGCTGGTGGGAGCCTGTTCCAATAGCTGAGAGTCCTTTACAGCYTCAGACTAATGGTTGCTTGTCCTGCAGATAACTCTTGTCTCATCTGTGACCTAGTGACTTGGCCTGGCTTGTATTTATTTTCTCATTTTATAAGAAACAGGCTCTTCTCTGAACTCRTTATTGGTGGGAATGCTGCAGCGAAGCAAGGCTGAGACCACACGATACAATATCAAACACCCAAGCAGGAGAACTGGGACCTTGTCCAATATGCCATTTATCTTCCTGGGAAAATCTCGGCTCTACCAGCTCCCAGGCATGCCAACAGCTGACGCAAGATGGGATTTCACTGCATGAACTGAATGAGTTCTTCTCCCAAATGCATTTTAAAGGATCTTCTTTATCATCCTCATGATGAAAAACAACTTTATTGGAGAGGGACAGACTAGAAGACCAGAAGCATATATATCTGACATGCTTCATTTATATTTATTTACTTAAGCTTTTAAACTGCTCCCTCCCAACTGCTCTGGGTTTTCACATAGTAAACATAATTTCAAAATAAACTGATGAGACATTACGAACTGTAATGTAAACCCACCAAGGATATCCACTGTCAAACTTATAAATTATCCTCCATTACCATGTCACAAGAGCTTACGGATATTAAATGAAGAGGCTGGGACAGAAGAAGAATGTCAGACTGTCAATGACGCATGAGCAAGAGGGTAGATGAAGAGAGAGATTAAGGGAATATYAGGAAAACGGTACACAACGCTGTTCTACATTAGGTTGTAGGAGCAACAGACTGCACTTTGGCCTGGAGGAAAGAAGCAACTATGGCCTAGGAAGAGCAAAATGCCCAAGATAGTGGCAGATCAATTCAGTGTTTTGGGAGKCTGGGAATCTGCCTAGTGAAGGGTGTCTAAGAACTTCAGCAACAGGCCTGTGTTTGCTTTGAAACTTACTGTGCTTGCGCTTCCAGAAAGCTGAACGCATCAGCACGACTACCAGGCTTCACGGCACATGTAAGCCCCGTCCCAGGGAACTGAGCATTCCGGCTCCTGGGAAAAAAAAGCAAAAACAAACCAAACAAACAGGAAAAAAAACACACACAAAGAAAACAAAAGCTAAAATGCATAACTATGAATATAATATGTGCAAAGCTGAGGATTCTAGCTCTTCATCCTCCCTCCTGCAATATTGTCAAGTTATCTTTCAAACCCCWGCTCTCTCACAAGCTCCTACATTCCCGTAGGTTCTAGGGTGTCTCTGGTTTTCTAGTCACCAGAGGGCAAGGTCAGTGTCCACTTACACCAGCATCTGTCCAGGGCAGCTCTACAGGTCTCCAATGAAGACTTACTCTGTGAATAGCATTTGGCTGAGGCCAAGGGAAAGCAAGTTGCACAAGCCAAAAGGCCCAGTGCTGCCAACCCTTAAGGCCTAGACTCTGCTAATGGCAACGAGGCTTTAAAAACTTTGTTGGCAGAATTGAGGGAGCTGGGAGGTGCTCACCATTTACAGCAGCTTTATTTGTTTATTAGTTTCCCTTGCTCTAGCTGATGCAGCTTTCCTCCCCAATCACAGAGGTGGAAGGCCCTAGGGAGAATGGGAATGACAGTGTAGAAACAGTTAGAAGAGACAAGGATTCTAGCAATTCCTCTGAAAAAAGATTTACACTTGTGATTTGGCTCGGAAAATTTTACTATTTTTGTCCTTGAAATGAGATGAGAGCAGCTTTGGCAAGAGCCATAGGAATGATCCAGGCAGCGCTGGGAAATGAATGCTCATAGTGGAAAGAA
>PTEX01000245.1:927674-951970 GCA_003342815.1 Eudromia elegans
GAAGGGGAAGGGGAAAGGGAAAGGGAAAGGGAAGAGGGAAAAAGGAAAAAAGAAGAAAAAAACAGAAAAGAAAAATGAAGGAGAATAAAAAGTGCAGAGATGTGAAGGGTGCAGGATTTGAGGTCAGACTCTAGCTCACACACTGCAGGAATCCCTGGAGAGGAGGGTGGTTTCCTCTTGTTTGACCCAAGTCCAGCTGGGGACCTACATAAACAATAGACAGGCTCAGCAGTCCCGGGTAAATACAGAACGGAGACAGTTGTGGTTGAGCAAATAATTCAGAAGGGCWTTATTATGGGCTTGCTACCAACCCCAACAAACCCTCCCTGCTCCCCAATCCTCTGCTCTCCTGATTCTGGATTTCTCAGGCTCACGTTTGAGAGTTGAGACGTTTGTCTGTCTGTAACACGGGTGTCACAACTCCTGCACCCTGTGATGGTCCCCACAGGTGGGTTACAGCCCCAGGCTGCCATGGAGTCCTGCCAGCTCCATGGCCCAGCTTCAGCAGAAGATAGTGAGTGCCCTCCAAGACTCCTCTATGACCTTGAGTCGTTGCAGTCTAACAAAGAGGCTCCAAAATGTAGGTGGTCTCACACGCAGGGCTGATGCACTTTGTGGATGTAGGAGCCCTAGCTAAAATGCCCTAAGGGACCACTGTGGCCCCATGGGCACTCAGTGTTCCGAGTGTCCCACGGAGCTTTCTTCTCTTTCCACTCCTGAGACTGTGTTTCCAAGGGCAATGGGATGAGGAAGTGATGGGTTCCCTTCCAGCCAGGCGTTGAACTCCCACCTTGGGCTGGATGTTTGCAGTTGCTCAGATTGGAGTGCAATCCACGGCACGCTCAGCCTGCCCAAACTCTGAGGCCGAGACCCGCAGCCTCCCAGGCCATCCAACCCTTGGGGCCAACAGCCCCAGGTCCCTGCTCCACGGGGGCTGCTAAGGACATCAAGGTGTTTCACATCACRCGTTTCAAAACTGGGGTTCCCAAATGCTTTTCTCTTTGGACCCCATCTGAGTCTGGGCCCCAGAGGTGAAACACAAGCTTAGAAACATGAGCACATGATAAAACAAGTGATGGTTCAACAAATAAAAGTTTAGACAATATTTTACGGTATCCTTGTCTAAACTCCCAGGAAGAGAGGGCAGACACAACGTAAATAAAAGCCARTCTTGAAGGGGGATGTGAAGACTGGGCATCACCCTGCACAGTGTATCAGACCTGCAGCAGAGCGGAGGCTTTGCAAAATACCAAGTGCACCCTCTGTCCACTCACACTGATGTTTTAGGTTCAGGTATTGTGATCTTTTTGTGATCAGTGATGACCTGACAGCTTGTTTTTCTTCATTATTCCTATGACTCGTTGCGTCCTGATTTGTCACTCCAAATTCCAGCTTATCATTTCCTGACACTCTACCCCACTTTTCCGTTAATGCTGCATGATGCAGGCCAAAAGGTTACGTTAACTCTCACTTTACCGTCTCATCTGAAAATGTTTTGCTTTTCAAAAKCAGACTTTCAACTGTTATCTGCTCGAAATCCTGGACATGAACCAAATTTCCAGGGAAATAAGCACTAACTGATGCAAGATGTCATAAACATATGGAAAAAATAGTGCGAAGCAACATATAATTTCAAAAAGCTGGCCTGGCTTGGAATGCAGAGCAGGCTCTAGGGAGAGGTCAAGGGGCTAACAGTTTTAAATATATGCAAGGTTGTACCTTACTTCAACATAGCTCTCTAAGAGCTGGCTGCTTCATCAGAGGTTAGGCATGTATTTCATTCCCTAAGTTTTTTGTGTGCGTTTTTTTCCTTTTTATTTATATCCTCGCTATGTCTCTAGGAAGGAGCCAGATCAATAGCAAGGCCAGGCCAGTCCCAAAGAGCCATGGCATTATTACCCTTCTGCTCTTAGATAAAGCACCACTTTCCTCCATGACGTCACGCCGGGGGACCAGAGCCACCTGTTCCGTGATGCCCTGCACTCTATCAACCCAAACCAAGCTGTAGATAACGAGCAGCGAGCCCCGCTTATCTGCATGCCAGGAGCACAAGGACAGGACTGGGGTCAGTGATAAAGAGTCTCTCCTCTTCCTCCAATTATTCACCCTTTCTTAGATAACATTCGCTCACTGAATTCTTGAARCCCTCCTGGAGAAACAGCTTAAGCTGCATTTAGCACCGAAAATGAAATACAAACACTGCTCTATGAACCCTGCTTCAGTATTTTTCCTGATCTGCTCCCWCTTCTGTACACTTGCTTTTATGTTTGAATTTTGCCAGGGTTATCCATGTTTGTTATTCATGCAGGCATCCTGCCACCTTTGATTGACTTCCTACATGTCTATATCCCACGAGCTTTTTCCAAGAAAATTCCTGAATGGGCCGAAGTCCATTCTCCTTAAGTCCAGAGCCATGACCCTCTATCCACCCTGTTCTCTCCTCTCAGGATCCTAAACTCCAGTATCTCATGGCCACTGTAGCCAAGGTTGTCCCTGATCTTCATCGATGATGATTAGTGTAGGCAACAGATGGATTCACCATTGACAAATTCCAAGGAACATAGACCTGAGGCAATAAGGAACTGCTTCTGTGTAATTATAGGTTTGGAATTAAGACCATTCCCCAAAGAGAAGACCCTGTTTGTTTGTTGTTACCGTTCCAGACATCATGGTAGCCCAGCTTGTCAGATAAAGCGCTCCTTGTTCATATGAGCGATCTCGAATACATTCCAAGTATGCAGCATGCTCCCTGGAAAAAGGGAGGGAATGGGGTAGGAAGGCAGTCAAGACACATGATGAGGCTTCTTGGCATTGACAGTTCCCTGTGAGGAAAATGTGCAAACATGACAGCCAAGGAACACAGGGGTGAAAGGTTTACCTGAGAGACAGCCACTGAAAAGGAGGGGTTTTGGGTTTTTTTTTCTCACAGTACAATTACAATAGAATAAAAATTGCATTTCCACCCAGCTCGCTACTCCATCCCCCTGTAACGAGCTTCTGCGATACATTATGGATGAGGTTCAGCAGAAGACTGGCAAGACACTCCCAGCATGAAGAATGCTTTGTTTTGTTTAGAGGAAGGATGTAAATCCATCTGATTCTGGACACAAGCCAACCACAAACTTAYGGGCTTAGGCAGACATTTTGCCGAAACACAAACTACTCCAGAATTATTACTGTGGAGTTTCGTGTTCTTTCAGTGAAACAGCTGGCCAGTATCAAGAGGAGGACAGAAAACTATATAGACCATTCATCTGATCACATCTCTGTAGCTTCCTTCGTTACAGGATATTCTGAAAATGTTTAGTAACTCTCACTTCTATCCCTATCAATATTCCAGAATATCTAGGAGCAAGAATCTGTATGTAGTGAGAGTCTTCACCCTGCAGAGACCAAATGCATGCTCAGCATTACCGTTCGTGAGCAATTTCAATGAAGTTAGAGAAASAGAGTCACAGAACTTAAACTTAATCATGGGATCAAGTCTGCAAGCAGGAATGCTGCCTCTCTGGTGCACGGCTCCCTCATCCTCCCTTGGGCTCCTACCCCTAAGCAGCTCCTGAGTCCCTCGAATCCGTGAAGCAGCAGAGGTAACTGACTCCAGGAATGAGGTTTTAAGCAGAGATTTCCGAGTACTCCCTAAACTCCATGTTTTTGAACYGCTTGAGCCCAAAAACCAGCGTGGAGGTGCCTCCCTGGGCAGGGACCAGGATGTGCCCGGGCTGGGTGGCCAGGAAGGAGGCAGGGAGGCAGTGGGGTAAAGCAGGACATTCCTCCTTTTATCAGGAGGCTGTAATGGATACACCAGCTAAAGAGGGGAGCGCTCTGCAGGAAGGATAACAAACACCATGCACAGCAATGGGAAAAGCCTTAGCTTACATATTTAGCAAGTCGAGATTAAAACCATCTGGTCTGTGCATTTCCCAGAGTGCAAATTAACAATTGCAGAACCCTTCCCTGGTTCCCTCCCTCCCGCCCCGCTGCTTCCCTGCATCCCACCGCAGCACCAGGCTCCCYCGGCCCTTTCCCCTCGCGCTCTCCTAACGTCTCCCCCTGCACCCTGGCCTTGCCTCGCTCCTTCAATTCCTCCTCCACCCTCGCTCCCTTCCCCTCTTCCCTGCTCTCCGTTCCTCTCCACCGCCTCCTGCTCCTACTTTTCTCATTCATTTCCGTTCCCCCCACCAGCACCACAACATGATCGTTCTCCTGTTAAATCTCCTCTCAGCCAGTAATCAAAATAAAGCAGAGATAAGTGGTGCTTTTCCCTTCCAAGTGTCCCCAGGATGTGATAAAGTTCCCCAGACGCTCTTAGCCCCGCAGGGCCGGAGCAGGGAGCAGCTGCAGGTCGCAGCGGAGGCGCAGGGGATTTGCCATGGTTTTCTCTGCTCGATTTGCTCCGCGCACKGAAACCAGACAACGGCTGCTTATCTCTGTCACTGAGATGCTCTGGGGATGACTTCATTCAAGTCGGCCCTTTGCTAAGCAAATGTGAAGGTCTAGATCCATGGGAGCTGTAAGTGTGGTCAAGCAAATGTCCTGCTCAAAGGATGAGGGAGGCAAAGGCAGGACGGACAAGGCTGCACAGTTTTGTCCAGCCTGGAGAAGAGAAGGTTTTAGGAGGCACCTTAGAGCAGCCGCCCAGTGCCTACAAGGAGGTTATCGAGAAGAAGCAATGAGGCTCTTCACAGAGCACGGTAAGAAGCTGAGAGGCAGCAGATGCAAGCTGAAATGAGAGGGGTTTTACGGCTTTATGGAAAAATGTTTCCACCATGAGGACAGTCAAGCAAAGGAAGAGGCTGCCCAAGGAGGACACAGACACTCCATCCAGGACCAGCCTGGATGAAGTCCAGAGGAACCTGGTCTGACRTCAGAGTTGAGGAGGAAGGTGGACTAGATGACGCTCCGAGGTTTCTCGGACCAGATGGTCCCAGGATACGGCATGTGCAGAGGGCCTGGGCGCCGGGTAGAGAAAGGTGGCACTGGGGCTTCGTGACCACAGCATACCGAGACCAGAAGGGATATAAAGACACAGGGATGAGTACGGAGCTTGTAGGACGCTGCATCTTGCATCATCTCCAGCACACCAGGAAACAGGACCAGGAAAAGGAGGCCACAATGTGAATGTCCWTTGCCCCATGGGACCACACTGTAATTCCTGTCTGCTGGGTTCCAGATGAACTGCAAAACTCCGTCTCCAGGGGAGTCGGGGACATTATGTTTCCATAACTCCTAGCAGCAAGGGACAGGTTTCAGATCAATCTCTGCCTTCATTTATAGCAGTGTTAAGAGACCAGACAAGAAGTGATGTCATCTTTCTCCATCCACCCACACACCTCCCTTGGCATATGACATCACTCGCACGACTTCCAGCTCTGTCTGTATTTTTTTAAGCACTCCTTTAAACTCTCCCTCTGAAGCACATTSAGCTTTATCTGCAAGAGATGCCTGTTAGTGTTTTCCAAAGAAACTGCTTTTCCTGAAAAGCTTGAGTTCTTCCCATTTGGAGCTCAAGGCAACAGCATTCCTGAGATGCTGATTAACAGCTCTGYGCTAATGCAGGAAACGGAGCCAGCTGCTCTCTGGAAATAGCGACTATTTAAGATAAACAGGGTTTTAGTAATAACCTTTTACTCAATCCCACACATTCTTATAGGACCAAAAAACTTAAGAACCTTTTTTTTTTTTCCAGGAACACCTGAAAAGCAGAAGTTTGTTCTGCAGTGGGGCCTGAAGTGGTACCCAGCCTGCCAAGAGCAGGGATGGGCAACTTTGTCCTCCCTCCACTGCTCTCCAGCTGCCTGTTGTCCATAGCGTGGAGAGGAGAGAAGCTAAAAGGTGGCACCAAAGCGGCTGGAGCTGGAATGCTGTCCAGGTAGGAGCGAGGCTGCCGCATGGCAATGAAAGTCCCTGGCACAAAGTTACTTTCTGTGGCAAAGAGGATCTGCACAACGTACAGGCAGGGCCTCCTTGCCCAGCCCATACTTGCCCTTGGAGGTGGTACCCASTGCCATGTCTGGGGCGTAGCTACCACCTGATGTCCCAAGGACTTTGTTGCTAGAACATCTATCTCAGCAGATGTTCTGCAACCTAGAGCATGGTCAGAAGAAGCTCTTTCTCTTACAGTCCCAGACAAAAACCAAAGGGATGCATGGCTGTAGATCTGGCAGCAAACAACCAAAGGACACAAAGAGTTGAAAAGAGAGATGTTAGTCTAGGAACACCAGGAAAGATCTATCCCAGAGGCTCCAGAGTCTTACTAGTGAAAAGCCTTGGCTCAGTGCAGCCCTTCTTACGCAGTCTCTGAGCACTCAAAGAGTTCTTTGTTTGTTTGGGGTTCAAGGATCATCTGTGAAGGAAAACTGCAAGTAGCTTTTTTTTGGAACAAGCCAGTAACGAAATTCCATCAGGTCTTCCCAAACAACAATAGAGCTGGAGCCTTCAGGCCCCTCCATCCACTGACAAAGCTGAGCAGAGCAGGGACCCACTGCAGTGATGTCTGCCAGGAGCCTTTCGCTCAGCTCTTCCATGTTCAGCAGTCGTTCGAGGCGCTTTGGTGAGGGGCCAGGAAACATGTTTCGTCTGCCCCACCAAGTGTCTCCTCCAACTCTCCCATGCTGCTGCTCCGGGCTGCTGGTGGAGACTTCAGTTTAGGACAAACCTCTTGTGCCAACAATCATTCTCAGGTACAGGCCTTGGCAGAAACACCCGTTCTTTGTGTTCTCTTCTTTCCTTTCCCATCCTAACCCACAGAGCCCACCCACTGCTCCACTCCCCACGATGGCTCGGCTGGTCCAACGCCTCTCCGAAGCATCGCCCAAGCCAACTGCAAAAACTCATCTGCCTTCTGCCAAATATCCCTGCAGTTTTTCCTTCCCCCGCTTTCTTTGCTCGGCTTCTTATAGAGGATGATAAATTCATTTTGTCTCTGACCTCGTGCACTGCTATTCAGAGGCAAGCGAAGCTCCGTGCCAGACGCTGAGCGGAGCAGAAGCCAGAGACGCTGTGCTTCTCACCAAGCAAACAAATGTCCTTTCCATACGCTCCCTCCTGTCAACAGGAGACAGGCGACTGCGCCCCAGAGCCCCTGGGGCAAAGATTGTCCTTCTAGACAGTCTGGAGCAGCAGCGCTGCCACCAAGCACAAAGACAACACCTTAGCCCTTTCCTAACGAGCGCCAAGCCCGGCTATGCCGATCCCGCTGGGGCTGCTGGCACCGACACGGGCTGGGTGACACAGAAGAGTGGCAGGGATGGCTGCTCAGCCACCCGCTGAATTGAATTGCCAAATTGTACTGCAGCTCCTACGCTCGCCTTTGAGACTGGGAGAGGCATGGAGAGTGAGGACAAGCCACGTGAACCGAATGCAGGACGTTCCTGTTCCCTTGGGTTTTCATTTCTGTGTTGGACGCTGCTGGAAGCAGGGAAGACAAMCCCTGCACCCCGTGCTCTACAGTGCTGCTAGCTGCCCTATCKAGCACGCTGGCCTCTACATTTAGTGTGATGGTACCAGAATCAGTTTGCCCAGCACGCAGATTTGCAGCCACCAGACAGCACGGTGCGTCACGACTTAGTGACCGAAACTATCTTAGTCACCTCTCCTCTCAGTGAGCCCCATTTCTTTCCTCCCATAGATCCAGCCACACACAACCTCAAGTCCCCTGGGACGTATGGGAGACTCACACTTGCTTCTTGGTTCTCATCTCCATCCTTAAAACCTCATCAATAGAGTTTTTATTTACCATTCTCTGGAAAGAGCAGCCATAACAAGTCGGCATCAAGGTCTCCTTGGTGTGATTCTGCTTCTGACTCCTGCTGGGTCTGTCCCTTGGTTATATTAACGTATTAGGAGCTCCCTGGCAAGAGAGAAAAACACAGCTGAATACCTACAACATTTGGGCAATAGATGAACTGATTCTTAAACAACTAGCCTGAGTATCCGTGAGAAGATGGTCATTAATAAATACCGAGCTGCACAATGAGATCCTCTCCCTATGCCTCTACGGAAAAGCTATTCTAGAAGTGTTCGGGACATATTCAAATCCTAAAAACTTCCAAGTAAAAGAACAGCCACCTCAAAGCATTCAGCTTTTAAATGGAAAAAGTGAGACACATCCGTTGAACGAAGGGAAATAAAATGAAATTAAATGGAGCAGCTCGGAGTATAAAATGCATGTGAATAGCTCTGAGATTGTTTGGAGGCACACTAAATGCCCAAGAAAATGAAAGGCTCAAGACGGATTCAAAAACTCAGGAAGGCTGAGCAATAGAATCAAGAAATTCTGCCAAATTAAATGCAGAATTACAGTATTGAAGGACAAAAAATACCAAGCAGCAGTTTATTAAGGGCATAAAATGAACAGTAAAACTTTTTTTCAAACACTAAAAGAGAAACTCAGCCCAGGAGCTGCTGACCCAATAGCTGATTACTCAGAGGACAGAAGACCTTTTCCCTCCTATAACAAATCCATTAAAAACAATTATATGACTTGGTGTCTTTGCACAAGTCTACGGGTGGAAGCCAACTCTGCTGTAGGAAYGATATCTCTAGCAGGAAAACATCATCACACATTGCATGCTTATTTGTTCCTGGGCACTCTTTCAATATCAAATAGCTAACACGCAGGAGGTGGCTCCTGCAAAGACATGAAGACATGGATGAGCCTGAGACAGGAGGGAATCAGGGAAYGAGCTCTCCATTTATACACTGTTCACTCCAGAGCTTGAAGAGGACACAGAGGTTTTACTTGGTTTTGCTTTCTTGTAAGCTTTGAGCAGCAGTGTATGGTACCAAACGGCCTTGATTTTCTCTTCCCAAGGTCTGGAAGGATCTCTTAGGTCATGCATTAATTTCTAAAACAAGGGAGGGAAATGCCACCTACAAAACAACCCATTTGGGGAGTTCAGATTCCTTTCGTTTTGCCCTGTGAAAACATTTTAGAGTCCCCTCAAACTGGGCCTGACAGCTCAGAAGAGCTGCKGTCCCTATTGTCACTCCTACAATAGCCTGGGAGACTGGTGCTGATCCGCAATCCACTGCCCTACACATCACACCCACATGAGGMGACGCAGACCGTGCCCAGAGAGTTTAGCCACAGAGGAGACAAAAGAGGCCGCGGCACCGCAATGAGCAGGGCGGATTCCTCCTTCAGCCTTGACCCATGTCCCTGCAGACTGGGCTGCTTTTACATTCTTTTCCTTTATTTGTATTTTTATTTATTGCTGTTTCAAGGACAGCTGTGATGCCTGCAGAACKTCTAAAGGAGCCTCCAAAACGTCTTTGCTTCCACCAGTCTAAAATACCCATCGAGCTGAAACTTGGCCAAGTGTTATTCTTCCTTACYGCCTTCCTCCTGGTTTCTCCCAGCGGATACCCCAAACTCCAGGGAACTYTAGCCTCCCAAAAGAACAACTCTAAGTTTTAATTCATGGCTTTCTTGAAGGAAATACCGGTCTTGAAGGAAATTATTATTGAAGAAAAAAAAAATCAGAAATATCAGAGCAAGTACCYGCTTGGTCCCATTTTCGTTGCTGGATCTAGATTTAGAGTCAGATGAGTTTCTTCTTCAGGAGCATCTCGCCAGCTGGTGGACTCGGCCCAGGCAGGCGAGAGTTAACATCCCCAGCTCCCTCGTTGAGGGAGCGCAGCCCAGCGCTGTCTGAACTGGCATGAACTATTGCTTAGCGCTCCAAATGGTTTCAAGCACATTCCAGCCAGGCCCCCAGAGCGGGGCTGTGTCCTGGCCAGACCAAACACCACAGTCTGTTTAACAACTGCCGTGCGAGGCGCACATCAAAGGCAGCAGTCAGGATGCCTGTTGCACACTCGGTGCCTTTTATCTCCCTGCCTGGGAGGCACGTCTTAGAGCCACCCCAATCGGTAGGTGCAAGTCAAACCTCCTGCCCACTCTATTTCTTGCCCCGGTGACCACACGTGTGTTGGGAACATGGGCTGGTGGTTGTGTCCGAGAGGAAGACTCATGCAGCTGGACAAGAGTGGATGGAGCACGTTAAAGGTCCCCCTTGCCGTGGCCGATGGAGGACTCATCCAAACCTTCTGGAGATATGGGATGGGTGTGACACAGTGGCACAAGAACACAGCACGGTGAGTGGAGGTGAATCCTGGAYTTCCCTCCCATCAGGTCTATCCTGGGATCAAGGGGAAGACAAAACAGGAGGGAATGGCTGTTGGCCTGGGCCATCGCCAGGCTTTGAGACTAGTGGCTGCCAATATCTCCTAGACACWCTCTAGGCCAGACTGTAAAGAGGCAAGAGGCAGACGAGGAAAAGGGGGAGACATTTATTTCCTTTTCTTCCTCTGCCCTCATAGAAGTAATAACAATAAAAAAAAGCTGCTGTCTAAAAMCGAGCTGTGCGAGAACTGCTGCCCAAGGGACATCACGTCTGAGGAGCAAGCTCAGGGACAGTGAACTACGACCTTTGAGACGCAACACGTGGGGAGCAGACTGGCTGGASCTGCCCTTACTCCCAGCATCTTCGAGCATGCAGAGGTGCCTCCAAGAGGCCTCGACGTTCCAGTCAGCCAGAAGGGAATCAGGATGAGAGAAGAAAATCAGGGGAAAACTAACTACCCCTCCACTTAGCCCAGAGACTTGCCTCCTTACCAAAGAGCACGGACCATCTCTTTATTTTGAGCTGAAACATCTTACAATATCCATGTGTTTGTCTTGCACTGTGTTTGGGAGAATTCCCCTGACGGCCTGTGAACAGCTTACAAGGGACAAGAAAGATATTCTGTCTTCCCTCTTTCTTTTCTGTAACACATGGAATTGAAATTACCTTTTTCTGTTTATTTTGTCTTCAGAATGCCTTCACTAGGAAACAAGATTTTGACTATCGTGATGAGTTCCCTCTCTTCAGCAACTCAGACAATGCTTAAATTAAACCTTACATTTCTGAAGTTTCAATTRGCAGTAACTAGTTATAAATTACGCTAAGTACCTCCGTTTTACATGGAATTATAGGACAGAGAGCCTACTGGAGCCCCCAGAGAGGAAAAGGCATGAGCTTTTGTCTTATTACAGAATGTGCCCAGGAAAGACATGTTGCACCTGCCCTAAATGCAAGGGAAAAGGTTGCACTGCATCTCAYACTTCATTAGGCACCAGAATACCCACACACGAGATTCGGGTCTATGGGAGACTGCACTTCATCATCTTCAATGCTTCTGGAGAGTCAGAACTAGCTAGGACCAGGAGCCAGGTGCTGCAGGGTTGTTTGGGGATCCTGCAGTTCCTGCATCTTCAGACAGCTGATATTCGTCCAGCAGAATATCCTACGTTGCACACTCCGGTAACAGCAGTTCTGGATGCTCTCCTTCATTGTGCTCCTACTGCACTTGGAGGTCACTGGCAATTTTCCACAAAAATATGTTTTCAAGAGAAAATTTCTATTTTCTAATTCGCTATGTAGACCACCCACACTGTCACTATTTCATTGAAAAACATGGAAAATGCTTTTGTCTTTATTTAAAAAGAAGATGATTTTTAAAATGAAAAATAATTTTTTTCTGCAGAAAAAAACATGTACTGAGCAGCCCAGTGGAGAAATCCTGTGGTGAGGGCAGTCCTGAGCTCCACAGCAGCCACAATATAGAGCTGAATTGGCTGCAGCAACATCAGTTCCCAARGAAAAGTGTCAGCTGTCTTTTCTGCACAGCCAAAGCAAACCGGAAAGGTCAGCTATTCTTCCCAGTGTTATGGCTGAGGAACTGCCATTCTTCAGAGGTCTTCGATGACCAATTCTGAAACAGAAAATGAAGAAAGTCAATAGAGGAGAGACTTCTAGATTTTTTTTTTCCCCTAACATAAAAGGATGAGATGCTTGGAACGTGAACATGGAAACAATTTGAGTGAGCAACCATTAACTAAACGATTTTTTTTAATCCCAAATCTGGAAAGAGGGAGAGCAGAAAAACAGAACAGACTTCAGTGAAGTCAAAGACTTGGTAGCTCCCTTCCCAAACTGGAAGTGTGAAAGCAAAAAGGAGAACTGGCAGTTCCTGAAAGGGAATTCTGAGGCCATAAGTGCAAAATATCCCCACGCGCAGCAGCTAGAGGAAGCAGGGCTAAATCGTAAGCTCTTCATTGCTCCTTACTTGCATTTGAAGTTGCACAGAGACTGGAAACTAGGTCAGAGTAATAAGGACAAGACTAAACGAACAGCATGAGCTTGTGCTAACAAACCCAAAAAGGCACAAAATGAAAGAAACCTGTCAAGGGACAGATCCCAACAAGAAATGCTCTGTAAGTACTTTGTTAGTGAGGAGTAAGGAACATCTGCTTTGCTCCTCAGTGGAGAGAGGAAGTTGTAGACAGACGACGTGGAGAAGGCCAACATATTTTATGCTTTCTCTGCATCTCTTTCTGCTTAAGAGGGCAACTGCAAGCACTATTAGCAGCAGGAGCACGGAAGTGCCTACAGGGTAAAGTGTACATAGGGAGGTTACRTCTCCTAAATTATCGGGAGCGAAGGAACACCATCCTGGTTAACCCAATTGCACCCAGTGCCGCCACCACAGTCATTTGGCATATGGGGAGATACTGAAGATTTGGAAAGGATCAAGTGTAGAAGGATCAGTGTACAAGGTAATGGGTGTCAGAAGGGAATCCCATATCAGCGATGACCCCAAGGCATTTCTTTGGACATTACACTCTCAGGGCCCAAAGAGAGCAGAATAAGTTTTGTCACAAGATGGGTAACCTCAGATAATAAATAGAGGAGGATGAGTGAGGGATATGTAAAGTCATGAATGTCACAGGAGGGCAAAGCTTAAATGGTTGTTTGCAGTATCTTACCACCCAAAAGCCACAGGAGATCAGATAAATTTGGCTTAAAGCAAGTGCAGACCTAACAGAGAGGTGATACGCCACATAACAGAGCTCACCTGTGGAACTCCTTGCCACAGGACACTCTGGAAAACAACGTTTTGCATTCTTTGTAAGGTGAAATTCACAGAAGATGACTCCATCGAGGACTTCAAACACAGATTTTGCTCAGGAACTAAGTTGAAAACTGCTAAGGGGTGGGTAAGTATTTGGGGAAAGAACCATATATGCTTTCTCTGTTCCTACATACTTCCCTTAAGCAACAGTTGTCAGACATTGCTGTAAAAATTTATTGGGCTACATGGCCATATATTTTGACCCAGTGATTGATTGTTTTTACATTTAACTTCAAGATCCAGAACAATTCTTTAATAATACTTAGAAAAGGGCTGTCTGCAATTTTATGTAAGCTAACAAGGARCTGTGAACATTTTCTTTTTTTCAGAACAAATGTTGACAGTCCAATCTAATTCCCATCTGCACTGGGTCTGGTAGATAGACGAGAAACAGCTGGTCTCTGTTAGCTTGAAAATGGCTATAAACTGTGCATCATATACATTCTCATTAGGGGGTTAGAAGAATGAGGTAGAACATCACTATTGGGATGACCACAAACCATCCTGAGGGAGGAAACAACAACAGATAATTGCCAACAAAGAACATTGTAGGGAGCAGGGTTTGTAACAGCCCCTTGGGTTCACTTCTGCTCAGTGTTTTCACCAAGGGGCAAGATGACAGGAAGGTGAAAACGCCCATGACAGGAGGCTAAGACAGAGCATCACTGGTGCTTGGAGATCAGCTTGCAGGAAGGAGGAGTATAACAAGCATAGGCAACAGGGAGAGCCAACCTGTTATCAGTGTTGGAGACTTGACAGAAACAACCCTGCCTGGTCCTTGTAAAGCCTCAGAGAGCCTTCCTCTCTCTTTCTTCAGCTCCTTCCTTGGAAGAGTAGGATGAATTGTCCTACTCCAAAAAAAAAAAAGCCTATTTCATACCAAACCACCTACTAACCCTCTACCACCTGAGCTGAAGGCTCCCTTAAGTCATTGAGTAGCTACTCAGGTGCTCATGGTTTGGATCATGGCTGCAGATATATTCCACCTGCTTTAAACAACAGCTCTGTCCTCTCTCAGCTGGTCTGAGCCTGCTATGCTGCACTCTGACAGCTCTCATGCTCTCCCTTACATCCCACAACCCAGGAAAGCATCATAAAAAGCACTCCCAAAGATGCCCATACCTCCCATTTCCATGCAGGCCTTCCACTAGGCTGTAGAGGAGGTCTGGTCACATCTAGATAAGGAGCAGGCAAGTGAGCAGGCAGCATGGGGAGAAAGTCCAGGAATCAGAACAACCAGCTTAGATGAGGAGGCGAAGAGTGGACCTGACAGGCAATGAAATTAAGATGATCCATCCTAACGGGCTCTGTGATGGGCATTAGGGTGCTCCACTTCATGGGAACCCTGCTCAGGCTTTGCCATCATGTGCAAGTCGCTGGTGCCACCGAGTGGCAAGACTTGTGTGTCACATTGCACGGTGCCTCTCCATGTCCCCCAGCGTGCTGCTGCCACAGAACATGTGTATTCACATATGCACACTCCACCATCCCGACAGATGTGTGTGACCAAGGAAAACCCAAGACACCACGACTCTCCCCATCCTAAGAGACCCAACCATGTCATAGCATTGAGAAAAGATAAGCATAGAAAAGGGTCCAGCATGCAAAACCAGACACTCTCCAAGGGTATGATCCTAAGGCACTGCAGACTTTGGAACGGATCCACCTCCTACTGCTACATGTCCAGCATCTACGTTTGACCTTTGGTTGTTAATCAAATGTCCCCCTATGACTTAAGAGAACAGGACTATTTGTCAAATCTAGATTAGGTCAGCGCAGCTTTTTCCAGCCTGGTTCTCAAAATCTCCAAGGATGGAGAACCCCTGGCACTGCAGGCAACTGTTCCTCATCTATTCCTGTTTCCCTCATCTTCTGTGGGCTGTTTTGGAGGGTGACTGCTCCCAGCTTCAGCATCCTACAGCCTCTGCCCAGTCCTCCTCTACAAACACCCCACAAGAATGTGGGACCACCCTCCCCTCTGCTTCCCCCCAGCCCTTTCACCACGTCTGACACACTCCAGGATTCAGACATTGTTAGCAACATATTTTCCACACGATATTCCAAGTCCTGCTCCGAACACAGAAYTGATTCTCTCAAGGGATTTCCTACACAATTTGAAAGTGTTAGAGTGATGATTCATGTGTTTTTGCACACACACATGCTGGAGGAAAGCAGAGTGTTTACATCTTCATTTTAGCGCCGAGCAAAATACATGCATCTTCACTTCCAGAGGCAGACAATCCAGGCAAACTTCACCTTCGTGGATATCTTCCCAAAAAGCTATAGGTAGAGCACCTTTAAAAGCAGTTCTGACGGAGAACTGTGCTGTGCCCCCAGAGCAGAGGTCACTGTTGCCAAATTCCCAGTCCCTGTTTCAAAGTTTGGAACATTAGATCTTCTCAAAGAAACAGCTGCCAGGTTATTTGCTTCATGTGTCAAAACAATAGTTTCTTCTTGGACCTATTTCAGAAATGTCTCAACTGTTTCAGTCCAAACTTTTCAAACAATTCAGCCAGAGGCAGACAGGGAGTGTGGAATATTTCAGCCTATGTGGTTAAAGTTTGGCAAGAGCACAAGCAGCAGAAAACACGGTCGTACAATAGAAGCACTGGGAACACTTCCCTCTAGGCAGCACAATCACTTCTGAGGATGAGCCTCTCCTTCTAAAATGGAATCAAAGATTTCATTGGCCTCAGCTTGGTTGAATGGCAGTGCTCAGGTCCTAGACTGCAGTGCACCTTCTGCACTACCGTCTGCCCATACCCAGGGCACTTGTAAGTGGCCTTCAAAAAGGCAGCGAGGAACAGCATGTTATTYTCTGCATTTCCATCGCCCTCTGGAGGCCCTGAGAACTTTCTGAAGGGCTGTGGGATTCCACAGAATGGAAAACTGTTGAAAGAAAACACATTCCAAAGGCACCACAAGCCATGCACAGTCTCTCTGTATGCTCTGCTATGTTAACACAGTCTTCTTGGAGAACAGGAACACTTCTGGTCAGATACCTTCAGCTCTGCCGTAGCAAGATCAATGAAAAGGAGTGAGGTGAGCGAAGGAACAGAAAGCGAGCTCTGGAAACCTGATTCCACGAAACAACACGCTCCAGTCTTCACCATGCACCCAGCACACAAACACGCATGCAAACACGGAGCACGGGATCATCGCCCAGCCCCAGGTGCAGCATGGAGCACGGCGTGCTAACGTTCCCTCCGGGCCTCCAAGGCTGCGGCAGGCAGGGCGCCAAGGCAAGCACGCTTAAATTGTTGCTTTACAATCCCATGGAAGSGGATGAAAAGGGCCTGGAGAAGGTGAGGAATGTCCTGCGCGCACACCGCTCGCTCTGTTCAAGCTGACAGCTCCTCCGCACACACCCCGTGCACATTGGCTGGAGCTGCGCCACRGCCGACGCCATGGAAAGAAGCCCATGGCACCGGCCAAGTGGTACAGAAGTAGTTCTCTTCCTAGCGGGCTCCTGCTTCGTCCGCTGCCCGTTCAACTCACAGCTTAACCTGTGAAGTTTGGGTTGGAATCAATTTTCCCTCGCACACCCAGGGCAAGTTCTCATCCTTCCTGCCAGCGAGGCCTGACAAACACTTGCTGTAACTATTCATCCACTTCTAGGTCGTGTCAGCCAACATCTGCCTAAAGGTATTTTTTTTTTTCCATGAAAACCACACATAATCCATATCCCTTGCCTTACTACGGCCCTGTCTGGCATCGGCGCTACCCACAGCCCACCCAGACGTCCTCTGCAAGCATCGCCCAGCTGGACCAAGAGGCCTCTCAGAGCTGACGTGGAAAAACAAACTCCAACACGAGATTCCAGAAAACCTCTCTTGCAGTTCCCTCTCCAGGAGCTGGATTTCCTCCATCCACAGGCACGTAGCAGGATGGGCTGCGGAAAGTGGCATTTCTGTAGCCGCCCAGTGTTGACCGATCTGGCACTCAAGCTAAGGTGCAGGGTTCAAAGACCCTGAAGTGTGCAGCATGCACCGGGGTGGCTCCTCCTGCTGCGAACCAGATCTTCCTTTCACTTTGCTGCCGTCACTTGCTTACTCTGAAGGAGCTGGAATAAATCTCCTCACAGCAGCAATCTTCCCTCTGCCTGTAAGGGAGCAGTAAAATTGAGACTGGAAAACAAGCCAGAACGAGGATGAGTACAAAATAAAAGAGATTAGCTTGGCCTTACTTTGCCATGTYCTGGTGGCACATGCTGAACAGAAAGTCCAAAATCAGGCCCGTACCTGTGTGCAACAGACACAGTCCAACATTAAGGATCAGTGACGGCTGCCAGAGGTGCCTGTAGCAACAGAGGTATCATTCAGATGGGAGCTCTCAGCTACCCCCAGTGAGGAAAGGAGAGGCACACAAAACCTCCAGCAAGGGAACACTCTCTTTCCAGACTTCTCTGCCCTGCTTCATCTGTACTGAGTAGCCCAAAGCTCATCTTCATCCTGGAACTTATTTCCCTTATTCAGAAAAATCCTCGCTCTTCACRAACTTTATTCCTAGTGGTTAGTGTGAGTACAGCAGTCACTTTACTTTCAACTTTTGCTGTTCTATCCCCTGATTCCTSCAACAGCAACCAACAGATGGAGTCMGTGTCCAGCAATCTTCGAGCCTTTATCAGCATTCCCCATGTTGTAATAAAGAATCTGAACTGACCCCACTGAAAACTCCTCCTTTGATGTCAGGAAAAGGAAACAGAAGCAGCTCCTCAAGCTCCCCTGCACTGCAAGGACACTGGTAGAGGTAACATTACATGGCCAGAAACCAAAAGCTTCACAGAGGACCTTTGGCATCTGAGGAAGCTGAAGGCGGGCGGGAGGGGTGACCTTCACGCCCCAAAACGGTGCAGCGAGCTGAGATCACCGCACGGAGCAGGAAAAGCCAAGCAGCAAGGAGGGGCCTTGGATTGCCTGGTGAAGCTGCAGTGTCTAATATTAGCCACGAGTCTTATATTTTCAAGGACGGAGATGCCAGGAGAGCTTTCCCGTCTGTAATCCCCTGGAGCAGCGCACACACTGGCCGTCCCTTGTGCTTTGTAACCCAAATCCCGCCAGGCTGCGCAGGGCAGGCAAAATTGCTCGTGGCTACTTTGGTCTGTCCTTAATATAGAAACAAAGCTGCTCCCCACAAAGGCAGGCTGGAGCCGGGAGGAGGTTTCACGGCACCCCTGAGTGCTTACGCTGTCCACGTCACTTTTTTCTTCTATTACAGACACGTTGGCACCCACTCCTGAACTTTGGCACCAGGCAATAAGCTGCTTTCTCCCGCTGCCTGAGGTTGTAAGGTACAAGGACAAGAAAGCCGGGCTGATAAACAATGAGGAAAATGTGCAAATGAAGCAGAGAAGCAGCCGCCGGCAGCAAAAGTAGGTAAGTGGAATGCACTAAGTGCTCAGACAGCTGCTTTTTCAGTGTTGGGGTTGGTGAGGCCCTTTTGGCTGCCAAGCAGGGGGGGAAACAGGGAGACAGCTCTTGCCACGCGCTGAGCAGAAGCTCCAGCATCCCGGAGCAGAGCACGGCTCCCGTGTGAGCCCAGGGGAGCAGCCACCTAGCAGCTCATCAGCTACTGGTGCAGGAAGGTTGACTTCCCCCTCTGCTGTGAAATGTGCTCAGGTCTCAACAGCTCCATCGTTCTTGGTTTTCTGGAAGATCAGTGTCAAAATTCAGCGTCTAGTCCTCACCTTTCCATCTCGGGTTAAACTGAAGACTGGTGCTCTGATGCCAGAGCTCCCCTTGAGCGAGCACTCCAGCAGGAGCAGGGTCGCTCTTCATCCTTAAAGACAGGGATTTCAGTCCCATAGTGGTAAGAGCTTTGGAAATGTTAACGGCGGCTACTTTGTCTCCTGCTTCTGCCATGTAAATGGGTTATCAACTTTACTTAAAGGTATCGGAACATTACCTGCTGTGTTATTGCCTTAGAAATAAGGAAGAAATACATAACCAGGGTGTCGTATCTTCCGCTTTGTTGTCCATGACCTTGTGGGAATTTTTGCTTTGATGGAACCATAAGTCATCACCATCTCTCAGCCTCATAATGTTATAAGATTAGGATGACAACAATATCAGGAGCGCAGATTTCATGCAGCATAGCTGAAACTCCCAAATACCCAAAGATAATGTTCTCTCTTTGCCAGTGCTGCAGGGAGAGTGCACTCCTTGCATCTTTTAGCTATATTAATATTTCATCGTGGGTATCTCAACACATGGGCTCTCACAGCTGATTTACTTTAAATAACTAAGACTTATCTTCAGAGACTTTCCTCGAGCAACACATGGCCTTAAGCCTTTGCTTAATCTTCCCAGCCACAGCTGCTGAGCAGACTTTCCCGTCAGCCACATGATACTTGAGAAGTTCAAGTTTAAAGTGGAAGTGCTTCTTATTTAGTCAAAGCATCATCCTCGGATGAGAACTGAGGTCTCTGCACACTTCCAGTGTGCAACTACTCATTGCTAAAATAAGTTTCCTCCATCTTCACTGACCTCCTGGTTGAGCTGTATCCACTATCAGCAATCACTAAATTATACTGAGATAGGACTGCTTTATTTGCTAATATTTATTTGCTAAATGTCGCTGATATGCCCGAGTCGAGTGATGAAACATTTATATCAAGTGTTTTTGTGCCAAAGAACTTSTTTCTCTCATGTTTATTAGAGTAATATCAACTGTGTGGACATGACCTAGGTGCTGGTCCAAAAACAAACCTACAAAAGTGGCTGATGATAAATTCAGCTAAAGGAATGATGAACAGACAAGCAGGTCTTGTGGGCTTCAGCTTTGCTTGGACGCCTTGGCAGCAGTACTGTTTACAGTATGAGACACCATCTTCCTTATTCTGCTTCTCAGGTTGCCTGTCCCCATCCCAGATTTTCCTGCTGATCATTTCCATTTAACAGTTTCCTTGTACTCCTTGTAATTGCTKCAGCCACTAGTCAGCTGAAACCCTGTGCTCACTGGGTAACTTCATCAAAGCTGGGACCATCTTTGTTAAATTAGGTCTGTGTGAAGGCTCAGAATGTATCTGCATGACTGCTAAGCCAGGAAAGGAGGACCATAAAGCCAAGAATAAGGTGGGGAGGCAGGTTTATTACAAGCCAGATCAATTTAAAGTGCTATGGAACCGCACTGTCAAGTTGAGGCTAAACRTATCTAACCATCGGCTGCCGTTCGGCCCCAGGCACTAGTCTGTGTGGCTGGTGGACCCCGTGGTGAACCAGTTYGAGCAGCAGTACAGGAAGAAAACTAACCTTGTAAAACAAAACATGCAACTTTCTGCTGGTTTAGCTCCCCAGGCTGGCCTGTCACAGGTAAGGAGAGTGGAAGGGCTGTGCCAGAGGGAAGGAGTAGACAGTAGAAGCAGGAGAGTCTCTTTGGCAGCAGTTAACTACTAGGTAGCTCTGTTGTAATACAATCTAGCCCCTTAAATAAAGGAACGAGTCTAATGTATCTCAGACTGGATAACTCAAAGCTGAGATTTAGACCTAAATGCTTGCCAGGGGCGCCAACACTGTGCTCTATTCACAGAGTTGTACTTTCAAAGTTACACAAAATCATCCGCATGCTTTTATATCCTTCCTGAAACGTGAACTACCTTAGGGCAAAGCACTTGGTGCAGATTGTAGCTGCAAAGGACTCCTGCTTAAAACACCTGGGGCATCCATGGCGCAAGCCAGGGCTGTGCATCCTCCTCAGACCTTTGTGCTCCTTAAAACTGCAATCAGAAAAGAAAACTCTGTCCTTATCTGCTGACTGAAACAACAGAAACTTTTCAGGAAGYTCTCCAGTGAGTCCAGGCACAGTATTTCACACCTTGGCTCACTTAGTCACTGCAACCCTGCTGATTACCAGGACATGACAAACGTTATCAACACTCGAAGGGCTGACAGAATCATCCTTTGAGATCAGAAAAGATCACTGGAGYGCAAAGGAGGTAAACAGAAGAAAAAGAAATTGATGGGGAAGGATTCAGTTTTGGTTCAAACAAGCACACGACCCCTGGAAGGAAGCTGCAATGTTCTGGATCATTATGGATCTTTAGCAGCGTTTTGGGGAGACACTGAGAAGAGGAACTGGATCCTGTTTGAATAGGTTGCTCAGCATGCTGAGATGTTGGGAAGTTCAGATCYGATTGCACTTTGAACACTTGAAATCAAAGGGGAAGAGGCATTTTGACAGCAATAAAAGGTTGGCACTTAGTTTTTTACAGAGTAACTAGAAAGAAGTTGCATTTTATTTTTGACAGAAGTGCAGCTTTATTCTTGGGAAGATAAATGCCTATTAAAAGGCAATTTCTGCTGTCTTTTTAACAGGAAATGTTTTCTCTTGGCTTCAAAAGAAATCARTCCCACCAGCCTTTTATCTTCTGTTTGGTTTCTCTCCCTGCCTCCCTCCTAAGCAACTGAGCACTCTTCCTCTCCTTGCCCCACACTTTTCTGTTACCTGATCCTTCCCAACTGTCTGGAAACAAGGAACCCAAGCTACACAACATGAATCCGGTCGTGGCTTCACAAACCAACTCAAACCAATTGCACCACACAGTTATTTACATAACAGTAATCTTATCAGTTCAGTGCTCACTTTGCAGCGTGCCCGTTTGTTGGCATCTGCTTCGCAAGAGTCCCTCCATTCATATACTATTTTCCTTACCTTAATCCGGTTCAGATTTGTTGGAGGGAGGGACAGGCTGGTTGTGACTGCCAGCAGGTCTGTCCCACACGTGTCACGTTCCATTGGAACAGTCACASTGCCACCATCCAGCTGTAGGTTTATCAGTACAGTCGCTTAGACTTGGAGCTCKGTTATGCCAAGGCAGTTTAGACAAGGAGGGCATGGACTTTGGTAACGTATCCCTGTTGGCTTTCCTTCAGGCTTCCCAGTAGAGCACATTGTGCCTGGGCACAGCAATATAGAGAAGCCAAAGCCAAAGTGGCCATGAGGTCCAGTCTGAGCTTACTGTGGACTTGTTGAACAGGATTTCAGAAGTCTTCCTTTCATAGACTGTAGCTTGGGGATTTGTTCAATATTTGAAAACAATATGGTCCTGCCCACCCTGGGCAGGTGGTGGGTAAACAAATACATTCAAAGTATTTTTTTATCACTTTAAACTATATTGTAATATAATTAGTATAGTTCACATGTCCATGTTTGTGTGTCAGACTCTTTGGGATATCTCAAGGAATAGCAAAAAAAAAAAAAAGACGAGTATCTTTTAATACTTCAAGGGAATATTCTTGCACTGCCATGAGGAGTGTGGTCCAACACAGCCACAGTTCAAAACCTGCCACGATTGACACAGAACGCCACGGCACACGCAGGGCACGTCCCTGTGCACCCGGTCATGGTTCCTTGCTAWGGTCTTGGCAGCTCTGCCTCCTGGTTTGCTCCACCACGTGCAGATCTGCTGGGTTCTGCGGCATCGCTGATGACGCTGCCGGCTGTGTTCAGCTGGGGGTTATGCAGAGAAAGCTCCTCCTGGGTGCTATGACTCGTGTCACACCTCTGCACTGAGAAAGTCACAGCTARCCCCTCTGCTCCCCCCCAACAAAAAATCAAAAATAAAAAACCTAAAATGAACATCCTAAATAAAGTCCCTCCCTTTGCTCCAGGGGTCCTGCAAGTTTTTGTTTCACTCTCTGCGCACATTCAAATGAGCAGATTTTTGCCCAATCCAAAACCTTTAGAAGTCAGCGGGAGTCTTCYAATTGACGTCACCGAGCTTTGGATCAGCCCCAGGACAGCTGGGTTTATAAATACAGGCACTGCAGGTCAGGCACTGTTGTAAACGGCCCTCAGCGTTGCCAAGGCACTGGCTGCGAGAGCACTACCTGCATGGGGTGCTCCCAAGGGAACATGAGACAGCCAGAGATTTCGGACATTAGCGTTATTCCAGGCTCTCCCAGGGCCCTGCTACCTCGTGCAAATACTCACCAGCACCTTTGCCCAAGGGCTGATCCATTCAAGGCATCCCGGCCGCTGGAACCGACAATGTTTTCAGGCCATCAGTCTTCTAAGAGCTTCCCCGCGTGTTGCTTGACTGGAACCGACCATGTGGCCTGCAACGTTTGAGAGAGGAAGCTATAAAAAGCGACTCTTATCTGTTTTAAAATTGCTCTTATTTCTATTTGCACGGGTATTTATARCTGGGCTCATCATAACCGTGCCTGCTACAGCTTTAGAAAGGGCTGGAAATAAAGAGCTGACAGACTGTGTTTTAGTAAGGCGAGGGAACAGTCTTAAGTGCTCCAAGAACGCATTAGAGCCCGCTGGCAMACAATAACAGTACACACGAGCTGGGCGTCCAGGACTTGAAAGCAAGAATGATGGGGTAGAATTTTTTCAGACCTATGTAATGCAGCAGGACAGGCTGGATTATCCTAATGATTTTTTTTTTTATTATTATTATTATTCCTTTCTGGTATTAAAATCCACACGGCTGCCTCGCAGGGATTCCARAGCTGCCCCGCACAGCGTTGGCTCTTGCCCCTTGTTTTGCCTTGCCCGTAAAAGAACACTGAAAAAGCATTAAGTACTCGAAATACTTCCCCCCAAACACACACACMCCCCCCATATAAAAGTACCTGCAATTTCTGGAGGATTTTGTTCTTTTCCTGTCCTTCTCCCACAGTGAAGAGCGCACAGGGTTAAACTAAAACACATTAGTTGTTGGCACAGGCAGAAATGTGGACCTGCAAGAACAGGTTCGTGCATCATCCGCACAAGGGACTCGAGGCTCCCGCGGCTCCTGTTCGGTACGTGTCTATTTGATGTTTCAATCTTTAACTATTATTGCGTGTCTGCATGCATTCAGCCAGGTGTATTTTAAAACTGTGGTTTTATATGGGCATTAGAGCAGGCGTTTGGGGATAAAATCAGCAGATTTGGCACGACGAGGTTTGGAGGGGTAATGGTGGGAAAATAAGGTGGGAACAGGTTGTCCCCTGCGGCCCTCGACGATCCCTTCTTCTCCTGGGGACGCCCAGCCCCTCCAGGGGAAGGAGAACAAGSGGAATTCGGCTCCGGTGTCCCTGCAGGTCCCCGTCTGCTGTGACGGGGACATCTTGGGGACATCCCTCCCTGCGGGGCTCTGAGGCGTGGGGCCACCACGACGGGCCCGCGCCCTCTCCCGCTGGTGCTCCCACGGCTGCCGCTGTCCCCAGCAGGCCCGARGTGGCCCTGGAGGTCCCCGTGGACGGGGGACAGCCAGTCCCGCCGGACTCGCCCCATGCCGGCGCCCCCCGACAGCCGCGCGGCCCTCACGGCCACCCGAGGCCTCCGGGCCGGGCTGGGCGGCGCCCGGGGTCCTGCCATGGCGGCCCCGCCCCGAGGCCGCCGCC
>PTEX01000245.1:952146-1094061 GCA_003342815.1 Eudromia elegans
GGGCCGCGGCGCGGGGGGCGGCGGGCCCAGCCGTGGGGACAGAGACGGGGGGACACCGCGGGCGGGCGGCAGAGGGGCCTGCCCGAGGAGGGGGCTGCAGGGCAGGCCCCGGGGGTCCCTAGGCGCGCCCAGGGCCGCCGTGGGGACAGGCCGGCCCCGCGGGGGGGCACCGGCACCCGCGTGAGTTTTCCCGCACGTGGGGGTTTTGGGGGTGGCTTCCTGCGAGCCCCGGTGGGGGGACGCTGCCGTTGGGGTCGGCGCTCCCGTGTCCTCGCACTTGGCACCTCAGCGAATTTCCCCCGGGAGCTCCGCAAGGCGGTCGGTGTCCCCGGGGGCCTTGGGTGCCCCTTCCACGTCGTCATGACGTGTGTGTCCCCCCGTGTGTGTCCCTCGGCCGGCGCGTGGGATTTCCCTCCGATGACCTGCCCGGGCGCGGGACGGCTCCTGCCCCAAACCGCTTCGCCTGTGATCCTCAAAGCTCCGGAGGGGATTTTCTCGGTAGATAAATATCTATAGGCGTTTCTATAGGAACGGCTGGTGGAGGATATGGGAATTTTAGACCCACGTTTAGGACTGCAGCTGTGAGAGTCCTCGGATTAGGTCAGGAGTTTGGCTGTCGTTTTGAGGAATAACTCTCTGGCCGTTGTGACTAGGGAAATTGCCTCAACGCGGCGAGTGCAGCTGACGGATTCTTGCAAATCTGCAAAAGTTACAGTAAAAAGAAAAAAAAAAAACGTTGCCCAATTCCTTGTGCTCATCCCGGCAGAGATGAGATTTACAGGAAGAGCTCAGAAGAACCGCACGTGGTTACGGACACGCTGGATGGAGCAGGTGCTGCGTGGCCTCTTCTATGGACTGCACTAATCCGGAGGAGGGCGGATGGCATTTGYGTGGTTTTCTTGTAAAAGAAGGAGTTTTGTGCTTCTGGGGTAGATATTATGAGCTCCATACAGAACTAAAGGGCTATATTGAACTGTCTTTGTGGTGGAGGAGGTCAGAAGAGGCGGTCGTCGTGGTGCTTTCTGCCTTGGCAGCTGTTAGTTGAGGTCCTTCAGTATTTTGCCCTTCCCCCTGTGCGTGGAAGGAGGGTGTAATTCCAGCTGCAGGCTCCGTGGTCTCTGTTCCATGCTGTGTTTCAGCTCTAATCAAAATAAAAGCATCGCCTTTAGATTGGGACTGTTCTCCTTGTTTAGAGTTGCTCAGATCTAGCTCTGATGCAGCCAGAGCTGGAGGTGAAGGGAAGTGCTTGGAGATGATCCAACCCGCTTGAGGACGCTAACCTGTCTGAAGCCTTCAGGCTGCATTTTAAATGATAGGTTCCTAATGTTGACTTTTCTAGCAGAGAAAGGTCTAGAGAAAGTTTCTTTTTACCATCCTTCTCCTTGTGAAGAAGTTCTTTTTATTTTTTTCCTCTCTCTTTTTGCGGTTACCAGCTTGACGGAAGGCATTTTTATTGTYATTTGGAAAGTTATTTGTGGTTTTCTAGTGTCGTTTTGAACGGGGAACTTAAATGATATCTCATCTGAAGGAAAGAAAGAGTTTGAAGAGTCGATATACTGTCAATAGCCTGTTTTTAAAGAATAAGTGGTGTCCAGTAAACACACATTCACACAAAAAATACTGGCAATATAGGARTATCCAGAAGAAAGCCAAGGATCTGGAAGTTTTTAGTAGATGTAAGGAAAAGTTTGACCTGCCTGCTAGTCACCTCTAAGAGAAATATGAAAGAAATGCAAATATAGGAGCTTTTATGTGATGTTATACTGCGGATCCCTGCAAGTTACTTGAATACATCCAACCCACATTTGTTTTATATTTTGCATATAAAATATCTAGACTTGAATTGTTTTGTTTTGCAGGTTCCTTTTGCAGAGGACAAGAGAGATTTCATGACATGGATCTGGATATGTTCAGGTASTGTGTTGCAGTCGTGACCTTTGCAATATGACAGAGATGCTGTGTCTGACGTCCCACTTTGATGGGTTTGAGCTGCCCTTCCTGCAGTGAGAAGTCGAGCCTTTGCCCTGCCATAAACCACTGGTTCTGCTTTTCTCTTGGGCCAGCTCAGACTTTTTTGAAACCAGATAGTGCTTTGCATTATGGAACTAGTGAGGGAAAATGGACCTAGACTCCAAAAAAGGGTTGTTTTTAATCCAGGTCTTTTTCTCTGCAGGTCAGGAACAGGTGGAGGCCTGGGCCTATTCTTTGGTAGCAGTGTTGGTTTATATTGGCTTTAACTRTCGTGACAGGAGAAGGGTATTTTTGCTCTGGAAAGAACAGCAGTTTTGTTTTAAGGATAGTAAGGAGATCTCTCCGCCCATTGATAAAATCTTAAAGGAAATGCGCCTGTTTCCTCCCTTGCTGTGTTCATCTCTGCTTCAGTCTTTGGCTTTGTTTAGGTGAAAGCAAAGTTACAGGAATGAGGATTATAAAAGCTCAAAGGGCATAAGCCATAAGCCAAAACAAATAGTTTATCTTGTTTTTCTGTTCCGTGAGCTCTAGCTAATGTATGCTTGTTTTCTGAAATGCTTAAGAATGAGCTCATAATTCACAGTGACTGTCTGAAAGATCACTTTTTTTTTTATGCTTTAGTTTGGCTTCTTTGGAAACATTCCAACATCGATATGACATAATTAGTGCACACTAAAATACCAGGATAAATGGCTCGGAGCTAACTTTGCTTTAGTAGTGAGGTTAAAGCCTGTGGATAAGAACAAAACTGTAACAGGATTCCCACTGCCAGGATGGTTGCTGTACTGTGTGTGTTGTCTCCTGCTTGTATCTAATGTCCATTCCAAATTTCTTCCCTGGAAAACTTTCACCTGAAGAGGAAGGGAAGGCCAGGAGACTTACTTAAAGCTTAYTTAAAAGTAGACTGCTTTTCAAAAGGCAAAAATCATGTAATCATTCCCTACTAGTAAACTGAATTATCCTGATTTTAGTAAATATTAATAGAATAACTGGACATTGTGGACACATCTGCAGTGCAATATGTCATAGGTTGAGAATTTATGACAGTAATGCAGCAGAGTAGTGACTGTGTTAAGCACCAGCTCATACAGTCTCTAGATCTGGAATGTGTCTGATATAGAGGCACAGAGGAAACGCTACCAAGAACTGGGGACCYGCACAAGGATGAGTCTTGTAGTTCTACCATTGCTTCATAGTCTTTGAAGTTTTATCGTGTAGGGGAGTTCAAATCCAGGAGAAAGTGCCCAAGTGAAACTGGTATCTGTTGTAAAAGTAACCACGAAGGACTAAGCTTTGCAGKTCAGGGCTCTTCACYAATTACAGTCCAGGGGAGAAAAAAACAAACAAACMAAAAAKACAGAGTTATTCTCCTTAATTCTACTCTCAAATATATGTACCCACAACGAGATTCACGCTGTCTTGGTCTCTCACACAGACTCTCTGGCTGTAGGCTCTCTTCCCCAGGTTGCTGCAGKTTATTGCAGCTGCTTATTCCGTGTCTTTGGCTTTCCTTTGCAACAGAGGTTTTCGTTGCACTGTGGGCTTGCATAAGGTGCCTGTATTAACCTTTAGTAGGTCTGTGGCAAAGGTTTCGATTCCACGGGCATTTCATTACAAGTTCTTCCCAAGTAAACAGAAATCAAATGTCATTATTCTCCCAGTTTCGAAAATGCCCTGATGGGTGGTTTTTCTTTTGGGGTAATTGTTTTGGCGTATTCCTGTTTCCTGAGGAACACACCTCAGCATGATTTGTCCATAATTACATGTTCAATTAATAGCATAACCATTATAGGCTCTGCTATTCTTTTTCTTCTAGAATAAGCAGAATTATTTTCACCCATTGCAGTACTTCTCAATTGTTCATCTGTAYTTTCCATGTATATTTGAAAGCTATCTTTCTTCTGGGGAAACTGGAGGATGTTGTGTCAGAGGTTGTGTTTAATGTTTTCAAAGGAAAGATCAGAGGGATTTTTGTGTTTAAAGCTAATGCTAAAGTGAAAACATGAAGCCAGAATTCCTGAATTTGATGTGATCTGTTGGTAATGTTATTTTGCCTTCAGAATTAAAACAGCTTGTGGTGAATTGAAGTAAGAAGAAAGTGTCCCAGTATCTAGGTCTTAAAAATAAACCCTGAGCTCAGCCAGCATGAATCAGGGCTCTGCTGGGAGCGGCAGAGATGTTGACGTGCCTGGAGACCGAGGTGGCTGCGGGTGACAGTCTGGCTGGTGGTCCAGGTTGGTTTATTCACTGTCTTGAACTTATAGAGACGGGAAGGTCTCTGCGCAGGCAGGGCAGAACAGGTGGCTACAATGAAGATAAATTAACATGTTTAATGCAGAGACATTGGCCTAGCATGGAGTAAATGTGGTGTTTGAGTCATCTGTGTCCACAGCTGTGCACAAGGATCCCCTGATGTTAGAAGCCACTCTCCCCACACCAAAAATAAGAACAAAGGAGAGTCCCTCTTGGAACAACTTTTGATTTCTAAGCTATATAGAGTGCTTTTAAGTTATCTGTGCTAATTAAGAATTAACACTTCAGATTCAAATCAGATTTTTTTAAGCATCCTCATGTAATAGATTGCATTACTAATTAAGCAGTCATAATTATAAAAAATGAAACATTATTCTTTGAATTTTGGAGAAAGGGAAATCTTTATATCAGTTTCTGTTTCTTGTATAGGCAATGTTTTTAATTTGTTTTACTTCTCCTGTAATACTGGAAATGTAGATATTATTCCCAGATAAGCTTTTGCATTTTGTCATCTTGAAATGAAAGTAAAATAATGAAAACACTGACTAGTTTTAGAGGTACAAGTATCATTAAATAATCTAATTTTCAAGTAATTAAATCTCAGCTTTCTCTCCAAGCTTGGGAGCAGCCTGGTGAGTTTGTGGGAACAGAAACCTGGGAAACTGATGGAACTGTTGATATTAAAATCAAAGTGAGCCGTTGTAAGATAATTAAAGCCTGTCTGTTTCCTGCACAAGGAAGGAGAATGAAGACTATGCGAAAAGGCATGCTCTGCATTGTATGTGTGCTAGGTTGTAGAATAGTTTGTATATGTAGTACAGCTTCCTGAAGACAAATTTGGTTTGTCTGGAATGGTATTTTYGTGCTGGCATTCAAGATGATCCACCTCCATTTTGATGTTTTATCTTTAGTGTATCTGTGGTATGGAAGACATACGCATCTGTATATTCATCTTCCTGTTTCCTTATTTACCATGACCGATTCCCTCATTTTGACCTAACGTTAGCAGTTGAGGTTGAATGCCATAGCCTTGTGGRTAACAGTTTCACAGATCGTGGTTGCTGATTTGATGGATTAGAAATCATGTATTTGGGGAAATGGATCATTTGGTGGGTTGATTAGGGTTATTAGCTAACCCTAAATTGGCTGCACTGCTTAGCTCAAAGGATTGGGACCAATGGTACAAACTGTTATTGGTAGCTAGTTACTAATAGCAGGGATTGATAGTGGGACCAAGAGTGCTTTATGTCTTCATTAATGGTGTGCTTGATGGGATGATTGTGCTCTCAGTAAGACCATGGATGATACCAACCTGGAAGGAGCAGTTGATAGGACAGAGCTGCTGTTCAGAGGTACTTCAGTGAGAAAGGGACTGTSAGGAACCTCCTAAAGTTCAGCAAAAGCAAGTGATAAATTCTGCCCCTTGGGATGGAATAACCCCATACAACAGGACTGGTAAGGTGTAAACTGGATAAAAAGCAGATTTGCAGAAAAAGACCTGAGTGTCTTGATGGACAACGGGAGCGTGCGGGGAYGATGGAGCTGCTCTTCCTAGAGGTGCACAGTGACAGGCTGAGATGCAGCTGACATGGATTGGAACGTGGAAAATCTTGACTATATGCAAGGAAAATAATGTTCTCCCTGACGGTAGTCAGCCCTGCRTGAGGCTGTCCTTGAAAATACCTGTGAACATGGTATGGAGCAACCTATCCTAACTGAACCTCTTTTGAGAAGGAGGTTGGACCAGAGACCCCAGAGGCCCCTTCTCAAAGCAGCTGTGCCCCATGACTTAGATTTCAATCTGGGAAAGCTTTCTCTTTTTTTGGCTGTGGAGACTGGGAAATGAAGAAGGCGGCCAGTCAACATGCTGAGAGAGATTTTATTTTCCCTGGGGCTGGAGAGAAGAGGACTTGGGAGAGGAAGCAGTGATTTGCATTCTGACGTGCAGCCCATGCTCTCGGTCAGAGCTGTCAGGCTGCTTCAGAGCCGAGCGCTGCAATCCCAGGAAGCCAACAAGCCAAGAAGCTGGTGAGCAGGGCACAAGATCTGGAAGTTTGTAAGTACTTTATGCTGGGTGAGGAAGAATAGAGTACTACTTGCTGAAGATGTAGCTAGGCAAATWTATTTGCTGGAATGTTATTTGTAGCTTGTAGTGGCTATTTCTTTGGTTTTTATTTTCTCTGGGAGAAAGGTCTCCCAGATAAGGAAGGATATGAATGAAAACTGCTGCCTTGAGCAGAGTCCTGCATGACCAGCCACAGGTATGAGACAGGGCTAATGTTGGTGAAAAGCTGGAAGTTTTAGCCATCAAGGACTATAACTACTGTTGGTGAGCTGAGAAGAGATGTCGTCTTCATCAGGGGAGCTGTGCAGGGGAGTTTCTTCTTTGTACTTTGAAGCAAGATGTAAAGAATCAAATTTCTATTTAACTAATAGTGGAAGTGAACAAATAGGGAGAAAAAATGGATGAAGAATTGCAAAATGAATTTGTTATTAGGTGGGCAACAGGCATTGATAGGAAATGTCAGATGGAAGATGTGAGGATGGAGAACATCAGAAAGAAGTTCACTGATCACTGGTGAAGAGTCAAAGGCTGCACARATCATCTCAAATTTTCACCCAGCTTCTAAAAGACAGAATTTGGTGAACAGGCTCTGAATGAGGAGTGGGACCCCAAGGAAAGTAAGAGAAGGCCTAAATTCTATGTCTGAACTTGTATCTTCCCTTGTGATGTTGAAACAAGTGGTTTTAGTTAAAGTGGAAGATGATAGAAGTGTAAGGTAGGTAAGAAATGGAGTACAAGAGCTGTCAGGAGGGAATGATGATTTCTTTCTTAAATTAATGAAAGGTTCCAGTGCATAAAATCTGGGATAAGGCAAATTCGGGAAGCGTGGAGAAGAGGGGAATTGGAATGTAGCAGCCTGAAAAAAAACAAGACATCCATAAAAAGATGAGCAGCAGTTTCTAGACTGCAGAAGGCTCTCAGAAGGAGACTCTCCATTTTGCTGTCCAGCATATCAAGATTTAAGAGGCCTTCTTTAGTTTTAATTCTTTGAGCCCCATGCAAACAATAATGCAGCTTGGATCTAGGAGGACTATAATTGCACCCATGTGATGAGGAGCTTCTGCATTAACTAGTAATTTTCCCTGTGGCACTAATGGGGTGGTGGTGGCTAATTAAAGTCCTGGGAGAACTGGCTGTACCAGGAAGTCCACTATAGGATACCCATGCTACCTCAGTGAGAAGTATAGTTAGCATGATGCTGCACTTAAGCTTGGCAGCCCTAAGAGCTTGGCCTGGAGCCATTTGGGGGATGTTTGTCCCTGTGGCCAACTTKCACGATCCTTGTTGAGATCACGTAGCTTCTGTGGTGTGCTCAAGAACTGGAAGGCCTTCGTGGGCAAAGTAACAGACATGAGGTGGCATTTGATAGTGCAAAGTGCAGAGCTGTGTGTTTGGGGACTAATAAGAGAAATTTATGTTAAAAAATGGGTTTGTAACTGCCAGACGCTGCTGTCTGAAATCCTGATCCTAGTCTCATCATAAAGCAAGGAATGTGCAAAGAAGGGTTTTCCATTCCCCTCATTCCAGCTAGGCATGAGAGAGGATTAGAAGCCTTTGGCTTGTTTAGCTTACACAAGTGAAGGCTGAGAGAAAAGTATCGATCTATAAATGGTAGCAAGGGTTTATTTAAACTAGAACTGCATGTTAATACAAGAATAAATGGTATTAAAATTCTTCCTTGTAGATAATTTGTACCCACTAGAGGGTAAAGGTTTAGGAACAACTTTCCAGTGTAATTGGTGCAAAAACATTGAGAGGTCTGTAATACAGCTTGGGACCTGTATTTAAGGAATTACTGCTGCCTGTGATAGCAAAAAGATGAAAGTGACTAAGTGCAGTCATGGATGTTCTTAAAATTAACTGTGTGCAGGTACGGAGTGGGAGGAAACAAGGGGATTAGTATATTGGAATTTGCAAAGAAGCTGCAGGTTTGTTTTATTAGGGTCATAATTCCTATATCGAAGACCAAAATCACTGCAATATCTAAGTTACTAGTATCTCTTATGCCACCATTAAAGTGTGTGGGGAGGGACATTGATTAGTCAATGCAAATTTAAATCTCGAGTGTAATTAATATTATTTTTATTTTCGTTCTGGAGGTTTGTCTAATGTTGCTGTGAAGGGAATAGTAAACTGTGTGTAATGCACTACCATTGGCCTATGCTGCAGTTAAAAACTGTAAGGCTGATATCTGCACCTAGTCATCTTCAGAGGGAAAGTGTAATTACTCCTTCTTTACCAAAAACTTTTGAGTTGTTTCYGTCTCGCTGTTCCCCAATGTTATATTCTGTATTCAAGTATGTGGATTTATATGAAATTCATGCATATATATTTATAAAATGTTTTGCTTGGAATAGATCTGTACGTAAACCAGCAAAATAACTCTTTGAAGATGTAGGCAACAGTTCTTTCTGGGCAAACCTGCTTAGCCATTTCAGCGGAGAGACRAGGAGCAACCTTTCTAGCTTGGTGCCGTGCTTCTTCTCAAATGATTCTGCTTTGAATTCAAAACTATATATAAATATGTCCCCAAATGCTTTAAGTGTGGTAGTATTACTCATCTCTGGCTCAGGGCTCATGCAGCCCAGTCGTRCTCTTCTCTGCTGGTGCATAGATATTGTGTTCACCACTTCATTGAAGATGATCCGTCTATAACTTGCAGATTACAGTAGGCTAGATAACACTTAYTTCTTTAGCACTTTGAATGCAAGAATCCCTTATGCAAATTGGAGGAGTTATTCCATACACTCCCTCTCTTTTCCATAAATGCATTTAATATTGGGGACAGAGAGCCCCTCCAGAGTGTTCCGGAGACGGAGGTCTCAGTTATGTAGTTGCAAGTGTGAGATCTTTTCCTATATGCCTGCTGTCTCTGGTCTGTATAAGAATGCTGTTGCATTGAAGAAAAGCTTCTCTGAAAGGCTGAAGCGGGAAGGATGTTCTCTAAGGGATTCTTGATATCCTGTTAGCTGGCAGACTGCAGTTGTTCCCAGACAAGACCATTAAATGGTGTCAGACCTACACTATTTCTCCAGGGTGTGACTCAGCCCTTCTGCTCCATCCCAGGGAATGTAGACACGGGAGATGTGTTGCCCCAAACAAGCACCCAGCAATGGCAGCTGCAAGACCCAGACTCCTGTTGAACAACCAGATACTGTCAAGAAGCACAGATCTCGAGACAGCTGCAGCCAGCCCCCTWCATCCATAGACTGGAAATGTTCTTTGAAAGTACACTGAAAGTTCAGCTTACCACTTAGCACAAAGATAAGAATTGCTCTGAATAAAATTGTTTGTAGTGCATATGTGCTCACATGCAGTAGCAATGTAGAAATAGAATTGCAATGTGGAAATAGAAACAAATAAATATAAAAGATCAGGGAGTAAAAGCTAAGAATATGTACGTATAAAAGGAGAACTGATAGCACAGCAGTGGGCTGGCCGCGCTCTTGCCAAACCAAGCTGTCAGTGCTGGGAAAGGAATCTTTGAACCTTAGAAAAGGTTGCAGGATTAAACTCAGAACTTTCTGATGCAGCTTGCTGAGAATGAAGTTCTGGGACACTTGGCTCCATTTCCACCTTTTCTGGTTTTGTGCCAGGAATTGCCAGGCACTGTGTTGCTGTTAAAAATCAGTAAATCATCAGTGCCTCAGCACTGATGAACTCCACACCTCCCGTGATTTCATAGCCAGATGCAACACCAGCTAGGGTGTAATCCTTCCGTTGTCTCGCTGGCGTGTGCTGACAGGTTTGCTGTGTGCTAGAATATCCTTAGTTTATTCTGGTTGCTTTTCCTTCCAGGATGGCACGTTCACTGAACGAATGGCTCTGGCAGCATGAATTTTGGCTCCCTCCTGGAATCACGTGGGATGACATGCAAGAGTCTGAAGATACCCATTACCCTCAGCCTCATGATCTCCTGCTCAGCATCCCTTTCGCCTTAATCTTGATTATCATTCGATATTTCTTTGAAAGGTAAGTTACATGGTACTGTTTGGGGATTTTTTTTTTTTGAGATTACATTGGCAATTGGGGTCCAAAAACTGTCTTTATTGCTTTTGCCAGTGTATGATTGAAGAGGTCCACAGAAATGCCAGCTCAGTGCCTGCTGGGGGAGACTTTGGAGCTGTTTCTTTCTAGTATTTGAACACTGAACACAAACCCTGCCCTTAAGGTCTAATGCAACTTCTTACCCTTGAGGCAGGCAAATCTTAGATTAGGTTTATGCTTGTATGCTATGAGGAAGGCAAGTTATTTTAAGCACTCTTGCACATCACTTACTCTTTCTCTGTCTGGAGTGCAGTGGAGATAATCCTTAGGWAACCAAAATGCAGTTACGTCTTCTCTATCTTGGGTAATGGAGATATAGGATATAAAGCCTGACAAAGAAGCCTGAATAAACTGGGTTAGACTGAGACAAGTCATCTGACCTCAGAAACAGCACTACAGAACCACATGAATGTATAGATTTCACTGACTACATCAAGAACTGTTTTATGACAATACAACTTGGAATATAGATCACTTCTTTGTAAACAGTCAGTGCAATGGGGACACAAGTGTCTCAGTTACTTCTGCTGGTGCAGGAGTCACATGCTGTAGGTCATCACTAAAACAGAGGTGATTCCCTTTCTCACTGATCTGCAGGAGTGGCTGGATGTAGCACCTTTGTAGGTAGGCACTGTCCATCGATGTCTTCAACACGTGGATAGTGTGAGGACTGAGGTGAACCCTGATGTTCTGCATTGACTGTCCCTTTTTATTCCCTTCCTCCTGCCATAATGCTTCTAGCCTGCCTAAATATCTTCCTCACGTTGTTTAGGATGACCATGGTGAGGTGMAAATAATATTTTCTTTCCTATCCAAGCATCACCTACTGGGAGAGTTTCCACAAGCCTAGGCCTACTTATTTATTTTAAAGCTATTTTGATTCGTAAACTTCATTCAATACAAGCTTCTTGTCACACCCTTAAGATAATACCTTAAGCCCATTTTACAGCTCCAGGAAACCTGTAATCATTTCGCTGTCCTCCCCATGCTAATTGCAAACCTGTGCACTGAGATGGCTTCTTGTTTGCCCAAACTCTCTGCAGTCGTTTCTTCTAGCATGAAAATTTCTCATTCTTAGTCCTTACTGTTTCATATTCTGCTCATCCCAAGATGAAGACTTCCCTTTTTGAACAGGACATGTGAATCAAGTCCTCTGTTTCTTTGTTATTTTATATTTACAGGAGATTAACAGTGTCTAAACTAATTTGTACAAAATTTTGAGAACTGCAGATTGAAATGATGTGTATATTCTCTATCATTCTCCTTCTGCATGACATTGACTTCATAGCTTTGTACATCTGGTCTGTAGGTCAGAATGACTGTGATTTCAGAGTCCTCTCCCACAGGGCAAGAGAATTAATGTGAACAGCAAGGACTATTCTCCCTGCTTAAATTATCCTAATGGCTCTTCCTGATGGCAAAATCCATAAACCTGCTGGATTGGTCTCTAAGCTTCTTTCCCTTGGTAATCATGAGGAGCAACGTATTGGTGGCAGCCTCTTGGAGCAAGGGAACTACACAGAAGGCACAATAAATGGCTTTCTGTTTGTGACCTGATGTTAGCTTGACTGTAATGCTGCAGAGAGCAGTTCAGTTCCTCACCCTCTGCAAGATGCCTGCTTCTGCACAGATCCTCAAAGGGAGAGGAGGAGAATTTGGCATCTAGTTTGCATTTGAGAAAGGGAGCCTCCCTGCCARTGCACAATACTACAAAAAATACCCTCTCCACTCTGTTGTGCAATGGTAGGAGTTAAGAACAGGTTACTCAAGCTGCTTAGCCATTTAGGCCAAATTTTGCTGTCTGAAGGATCAGAACCAACTCATTATCTAACACAGTGCTAAAATGTAAGAAATAAATGAAGAGATCATTAACATGGTTATATACTACCTTCTTATTCTATATCCCATTAAAAATTCATTATTTTAAGGAAATGACCATGCATTTGTTTGGTGAGGTACTTGGAAGGTTCCTCAATATTTAAGTATTTTCCATCAAGCAGAAAAGTGCAAACCTGAACTCTTTACAGCATATGTTCCAAAATGCCCTCCCCCAGGGTCAGGATATTCTGTTGGCAGTTGGTTTTCATTACTGAAATAAGCCTCAGTGTGGACTTTCTCATGTAAACATCCAAGTGAGAGAAGTTATCTTCACACAATCCTTACTGAAGAAAAAAAAAGCTTAGGATGAGAATCCCTTCACAGGCTGCATCTTCCCATACCCAGGTGTGGAAAGTTGCAAAATCTGGGCTAGCCCTTGGGCTGTTTTCTCCTGTCTTTGGCAGAGATGATCTATTATATGAAACTATGTTTGAAACTATCTTTGAAACTACTAAACTAACTTCTATCTATGAAACTATCCTTGCAATTAAAATGGTGAAGCTGTGATGGTGAAATCAGTGCAAACTGTTCATTGTCCTTTTAGGAGGTGCTTGAAAAGAAATTAAGCTGAATTCAACTGAAGCGTGAGTCAGGGCATATTGCCAACATGTGCAAATCTCCCAAAGGAAGAATTTCAGAACTTGGTTTCCTAATGATTTTCATTAAAGTAGGATTGGTCCCATAATTCACAGTTAAATTCAGAATTTTAACAACAGAGTAATTATAACTTTGGTTAATTACATTCAGTTTTCATCAACTGCAACTGGTTTGCTTCTGCTATAGTGAGATTTTTACCCTATGATGAACCAGGAGCAAARAGAAAGAAAAGCATCAGTGAACAAAATTAAGAACTCAGTTGAGATAATTTAAATAGTTTTCCACTAAAAAACTTGTTGGAAAGCTTGTCAGCTTGGCAGGAATATTCTTCTTCTCTTTAATCTGCTTGGCAAATTTCAAGCCAGACCAAGGGAGAGGAATAAGCTACAATAAAGCTTTCCTCAGACAACAAAAATTGATTGCATTTTCAGAGGAGATTGTGTTAAATTATTTACCTCTAGAGAAAGCAAGATCATGCCCACTTCAAGGAACTAGTTAAGACCTGGCACAGAGCAATCAGTTAAGAAACTAAAAAACAAGGATCACCCACATTCTTCTGCTGCACAGCAGTCTGCAGGTTGCAGCAATGTCTGGACCCTGCTGAGTTTCACTGAAAGTAATCAGAGCTACTGATAATTACACTTATTAGAGCTACTAATTGCACGTAGCTTTTGAGATACCCGCTTGGTTTTCAGCACTTGCAAAGTAGCCAGTAAGCACTTACCTGAAACCCTCTTTCCTGCAAGAAACATGTCTTTCTCCTCCTTCTTTGTACGCTTTTGAATGGTCTTGAGGTCAGTCCTGCCAAAGGAAATATTCAGRAGGGAGGACACAGAACTGGTGTATAGTCCCTGGAGCTGGTTGTGCAAGAGGAAAAAAAAAAAAAAGGAAAAAGAAAAAAGTGTCATAGGAGTGAGCAAAACATGCAACAGCTCCATGTTTTGTGCCTTAATAATATATTGGCAGTTACCACATTCCTTAAGTAGATGGTCTATTGATAAAACTTATTTTGATCCCTGTAAATTAAATTAWGGGACAGGTTCCTGGAAATCTCAAAAATACTATTCTGGAAGGCTGCTTCATCTAGGATAGTCCAAAACCACATGAGCCTTTGGAGACTGTGTGTGGCTTGAAGGAACATACTGTCATGAGGTCCACGATTAATGAGATCATATAATCTCGGTCATAAATGTAGTGCATTTGTAAATAAAATAGCTTAAGATACCTGCTTAGTGAAGTAGCTTTTGCAACTTTTGCTCGAGTTGGGGGGGYGGAAATAGAGATACTGTTCAGTAGGTTTGAGTGTCTGACTCATTTAGGGTAACTGGATCCAAGGAGGCCTGGATCTCTGCACTTGTTCCCTTGGCATGGTACTGATTGCTAGCCCAATAGCTGTTCAGAGCAGCTGTTAACACTTTGAGCAAAAAGTTTCAGCTTAAAAATGTAGATATAAATTGTCCTGAGATTTAGGTGTTGCAGCAGTGCTGGAAAGTGCTTCAAGGAGGCACCCTGGTCCTTCTGACTAATAAGACAATTACCTACAACCAGCAGTGTATTAAAGGTAGTGATTAATAAAGAACAACTAATCCTCAATAAAGACAGGGAGTTAATTTGACCTTTTTTTGRAACTTTGGTTTGCTAAGTTTCCTGTTTGTGCAACGCCTGTGCAATGCCTCACATCAYACTGTTTATGAGGGTGTTTCCTACCGCCAAGGGAGAGAAAAATATTTGCAGTGCAGAAGTTGAATTGTTGAGCACAGAAACTCTGTGCCAAGTTTTGTTACCGCTTGGTAATTTTTTTTCCCATGTATGCAGATATTTATAATTGTATGCAGTTATAATTTCACTTTTTCAGTCACAAGGATATTTCTTCTTCATTAAATCCACATGTCCATTATCCACCTTGATCTTGAGCTTAGTGCTTAGTTCAAGTGGGTACCATTATATTCAGTGTTCTACGTGGAGCAATGAAGAACATTTCAGCCTTATCATCAATCTTGTGCTCTGCATGAGCYGCAAGCAGGCCAGGGACCGGGGCAGCTGTGCTGCTTTACCAGCTTTGGTGTCACCATAATCCCCAACACCCAAGCCCAGTGGATCTGGAAGTGAACAAAGCAGGATGGGAGCATTTGCTGATGTTATTCAAATTTCTGTATTACAGCACAGTGCCCAGGACAATAGAATATAATTTCCACTGTTTCTGCAGCATGTCTTTTTTGTTTGTTTGTTTGTTTGTTTGTTTTCCCCCATAGTTTCTATTTCATCTGTTCAGACTTAAGAGTTAGACTTAAGAGTTGTGGGGGGCAGCCGGTCTCTATGACACCCCATGTTTTGCAGGGCTGCAAGAATTAGGAGACATCCCTGCGCTGTATATTCTTTTCTTGGCTGAACCTTTTGCTTTTCTCTTACAGAACCATAGCCCTGCCCCTTAGCAGCAAGCTGGGTGTGAGGGACAAGCTGAGACCAAAAGCTCAGCCCAACCCCRTGCTGGAAACATTCTACACTATGCACTGCAAGAACCCAAAAGAAGTGAGTCCTTTTCTTCCTCTGCTTCCCTCTAGATTTAGCCCTCCTATTGTTAACGAAACAAAACACATTTGGAATCTGAAACTTTGGTGCTGCCACTCATATTTTGGAAGCTCAGAAACCACTATAGCCCCATGACATAAGCCAGCTGCAGGAGTCATTCTGCAAATGTCCCCAGCCATCAGTTCTGCTCCTGAACACGTAGAGGTAGCAGCTTTCCATAGATTGCACTTAAATAAATAAATAAACACTTTTAGGTTCCTAGTCCTTTTTTTTGTTAGTGTTGTACATGGATTCATTTCCTATATTAGCAAACTACAGTATCACTGTGGCCCATGCAATCCCTTAAGTAGATTCACATGTTGCCAGTCCTTGCAGCTTAGCAGATGCAGATTGCTTGATAATCCTGGTTCTCAGCTGGGTCATTCTGTTACCATGGAATTCAGGAGCTTGAGACTGGCCTTTTGGGAAGGCTTTTAAAGTCCTGGCCATCACTGCATGCATGCTAAAGAGCATCAGAAAACTGCAAACCCACACAATGGGTAGTTTTCCTATGGGATATAAAAATCTYCCTATGGGAAGATCTTGGCAGGAGAATCTGGGATATAATTGCTGCAACTGAGGGAAAAAGCCTTGGCAGAAGTGTGCAGTGTGAGGCTGCATTAGTGCTGAACAAAAGCCACCAAACTCTTGAGAGCCTGAGGACATGATAGGAGGTAATTGCAGTATTTCTGTGAGTAGAATGTGGAAAAAATATCCCTAACAGGTTTACTACAAAAGGAGAACACCCAGTAGAAAAATTGTGTTACAACTGATCGCCTAAAAGATGTGTTAGCTAAAATGGGCTTGGGCTTGCCAGGATGCCGTAGCTGGGATCCTTTGGGCTGTGTGGTGGGTCATACTCRATTACAGCGTTGACCCATTTGACCGGCAGACCTGAATCTGAGTTTTGCTTCCTCCCTTGTTTTATTTTTTAGGGTGAGCTGATCAACTTAGCCAAACAATGTGACCTGCCAGTCAGAAACGTGGAGAGGTGGTTTCRACGCCGAAGGAACACGGACCGACCAAGCCTGTCAAAAAAATTCTGTGAGGCCTGGTGAGTGCTGGGAGCTCGAGCCTTGGAGCCCTTGGGGCTTTCTGCAGGGCTGAGCTCTGCTAACACTGTTCACTGTCTCCCCTTCCTGTCAGAAGGTTAGACCAGACCAAAAAGAACCCAAAGGTTGTGAAAAGTTCCCTAGGAAACTGCTCTATACCAAATTTTCTTAGGGAAGGGTTCATGAACCAAGCGAGCAGTTTCCATCCCAACATCCCACAGTGAAGACACACTTGTTCATCATGCTGCCATGACCATTTCTGCAGTATTACCCTGAACTTGTCTTAAGATCTGAGTTTATGCTCTCTCAGTGACACACACAGTGGACCTGTAGCACCACCCAGCGACTTACTTTACACAGCATTTAAAGCAGTTCCCATACATGGGGTGGCCAGGGRCTACAAATGGATCTAGGATGCAGCGTTCATCAGAATTCCCAGAATCTTCTGCTAAAAGGTCTCAAGYTACCCCCTCTCCAAAAACCCAAGAGAGTGTTTGTTATTATTTGGCTTTTATATGTGCATCTGCTAGCGCTGGGAAGAGTTGGGAGGATTCTCTGGATACTTTTAGTCAAGTTGATTCTCATATTTTCTCTCTAAAGCAGAAGAATTGTTCATTGTGAAATGTGTTGAATGTGCTAGAGACATGCAGAGAAACACTCCTGTTGTGATCCRGACAGACCTTGAATATTTATATATATTTTTTCATACATTCCTTGAACTAATGTCTGAATGATACACAGATTTGCACCGTTGTGGTTAATGGGATTCTATTTTTTGTGTGTGTGTGTTTTGTTTGTTTGTAGCTGGAGGTTTATATTTTACATCATTTCTTTCTTCACTGGACTTGCTGTCCTGTATGATGTGAGTATACAAGCAGTGTCACCTGCTGTTCTATCTAGTTCTATCCATCTGTTTATCTATCTGAAGAGATCACAAGCCTATTGAACTAGGCTTCACTTTGTGTTTTTTACAAACTCTTTACAAAGAAGTCTCCTTCAGCAGAATTGAATTAGGATTGTGAGTCATTGTCTGCAGCTGTGAGAGTACCTGTCTGTGGTGGGAGAGGGTACCTCTACTTGTGACATTTCCTGATATTCACATGTTGATTTTGTAATCTGAGGAATATTTTAAGATGCATTTATTATCATGAATCACCTTCATTTCTTTTGAAAAATTCAGCTGCCAAATTTTCTGTGAAAGTTTCTAAGCTGCCAAGTTTCTAGTCACTACCAACTTTCTGGGAAGTATAAACAGGATTTTCCAGAGGTTCATTACATAATAGACTGCAGCATGATCTTCAGAAAGAGTATTCCTGAAACCCTGGGGTTCAAGCCATAGAGATTCTTAATGAAATATTTGTAAGAGTATTTTAATATATTCAAAACATGCTTTTCCACCCCTTAAATTTGAAAAAGACTATAGAGGTTGGCAGAAATTGACCCCAGGCCATTTTCTTTTTTTGGAAGTGGGTTTACAGCATGTGAAACTTCAGCTCAATAGTCATGAATTGGCAATGTCACAAGCAACAAGTCAGAAAGTGGAAGTCTCTTGGCAACTTAATTCCAGACAGCAGTACCAGCTCTGCCTATAACAAAACACAGCAAATTCTGAAATACTAGGAATTAGGCAGGCAGGAGAACAGCTTTTTTGGCATTCTCATATTCTGTGTTGCATTTTCTTTCCAGAAGCCTTGGCTTTGGGACCATAGAGAGTGCTGGACGGGATATCCACAACAGGTGAGTCATCCAGGAATGCAAATTGCAGTTGTAATTCATGCGTTGCGTTTAGAGCGCTTTCCAAAATCCAGTTGTGTCAATAAGAAAAGAGAGGGCATTAAATTGAATTGAATAAAATTCAGGTCAGTAAGCCCCAAGAATTAACCAGGTTTCTCTCTAGCCAGAACATTTTTGTATCTGTTTTAATCTAAATGCAATAGAGGAGGAATCAGTCCAACAGAAGGAGAATCTGCAGAAGTAAAAGGAAAGTTGAGAGATCTGACCAGATAAACCAAGAAGCTGAAAGATAAAAGAGTTTTGCAAGGCTATTTAGTTTATAGAGGAGATTGAGACCAGAGGAACATAATGTCTGAGGAAAAGAATTCAAGGCTTTGGGGAAGAGTGCGTGAGCAGAGGTGGTCTCTGAATGGTGAGGGCTTTCAGCTGCACTGCAGAGTCCTGCCCACAGTGTTGCCCTCCTAGCTCATTTCCCAGTGCAGCTGGTTGCATGGCCAGTAGTGACAGCACATAATTCCCCCCTAGTTCAGAGGACGTTCTGTTAAGASTTTTACAATGTATATTCTCTTTTTCTTCACATCTGCACTGAAAAGCTATCCAGAGGGCTGGAAAGCATATATCTCATATCAGTCTGGACCAGAATAACCTCAGGGAAAATTGTCAGCCAAGCAGAAAATCATCTCTAGAGATGGTTTGCTCCAATCCCTGCTTTTCAAGGGATCAACTAGAACAGCTTGCCTGTGTCCATGTCCAGGAAAGGTTTGAATATCTGCAAGGATGGAGACACTGCAACCTCTCTGGCCACCTCTAATTCATTAGTTAACTGTTCCAATCCAAATATCTGCTAAATGTCTCTATCAAGATAGTAGTTTCTTCTGAATCATCCTTTGAGGAGCCACCATGCACTGAATTTTMAAATACTAGAGTTTCCTGGATAAGAAATCACAAATTTTGTTAACTGAAGAGGAGGCTGAAGGACAGCTGGATAAGAGTACCACAAAAAGTGAAGATGGCATGTGCTCCAGAACAGACAAAACTAGAACAAGACCCTCTGACTATGTATTGACATCTGCAAAGTTATAAAGGGAAATGTAACACACAGCTTTAGCAATACAAACCACTGAAATAAGAACAGAATAAAGGAGTGAAGAATAAAGTAGTATCTTTCAAGCTAAGTCCTCAGAAAATCTTTCTGCTCTCACTCAAATGCAGAAATTTTAGGGGAAAGTCTGTACAGTGTAACAATCAAAATATTCAAACAGGTTGTATTTGAATGGGAGTGGAAGACTAAAAGAATCAGTCCAATCCTTGTATCCTGTACATTTGCGATGCATGTCTAGTAATGTCAGAGAAAAGAAATGTCAAGGACATAGCGATGTCCTAGCAGGGCAAGGAGTGATTTACAATCCCTAGTAAAAGACCATGCCTTATGCTACAGATAAGGACAAAAGAAATCTAAAAAAAAAATCTACAAACTTTAACCTGCAAAAAGCAGCCCTTGTTGCTCTGGTGGTTCACTTCCAGCCCTTGCTCTGCCTTACCTGGTGGGTTCATTACTGTCTCTTCCTTCATGTTGCAGCCTCTCCAGCCGTCTCTGTTCTGGTACTACTTGCTGGAGCTCTCCTTCTACTGCTCGCTTGTGTTCACACTGCCCTTTGATGTGAAGAGGAAGGTGAGTGGCGGCCCCATGGAAGAGGCAAACACAGGACCCAAGCCTGTCTCATCCTCTTGGTATTCCATCTTCTGATTTGAGCAGTCTCCAGACCACGACTGATGTAAAGGGAGAGAGAACATCCTTTGCGGTGGGAGCCTCAGTTTATGCTATAAACTCTTGGGGCTCTTAGTTGCCTACATTTCTAGAATGTGTGTGGTCAAAGAGTTATAATATGGGTTAGACCTGATAGTGGGAGATTTCTCACCTACCTGGGAAGAGAGATTTCCTTGCTGCCGCAGGAGGCCCACTCTAAGCAGGGAGGAGGCACACAGTATATGTAATTCACCTGTCTGCTTTCACCAGGACTTCAAGGAGCAGATAGTCCATCACGCTGCAACCATCTTCCTCATCAGTTTCTCATACTGTGCCAATTACATCCGCATCGGGACACTGGTGATGGTGATTCATGATGCGTCCGATTGCTTCCTAGAGGTGAGCTCCATAGCTCAGCTGCCAGGCAAAGTGTTGCAGGGGTTGGTGCCCTTCAGCCAAAAGGTGTCTGGATGTGGATCTACCACAGTAGATTGTATCATCTTTGGTTCATCCTCCTAGAGTATGTGCAGATGAACTGTCTTGCTCTGCTGTCTCTTCTTGYTCTTTGTCTTTCCAGCCAACTAAGATATTCAATTATATGAAGTGGAAAAAAACTTGTAACTGCCTCTTCATGATCTTCTCAGCTGTTTTCCTCATCAGCCGTCTGGTCATTTACCCCTACACGTGAGTCTGTGTTGCAGTCAATGGGAATGGAAAAGCTGCCTCATGAGAGGCAGGATAATTCAGCTGAATGCTGAATCTCTTGAGCATCCCCTTTCCTTCTTGAGGCCATGCACCTGCTCTCTGCATARGGTATACTAGGATGGTCTGCTTTGGAGTTCATAATGCCTAAAATATATAGCAGAGGAGGAGCCCTCCTGAAGGCTTCTTCTGGCAAGAGAGCTCTACCTGCTAATTTCTGGTGGGTAACTGAGGGTTGGTTCTCAAGGGTTATATACAGGAACRGGGTGACTGACCTGAAGCTTCCTCTGTGACTACAGCTTTCTGGAATTGTTTTACTGCAGCCCTGCTGAGAACAAACTGCAATTCCCTCTCTCTTGCAGAGTACTCTATAACACCTACTATTACTCCATGGAGATATTCCAGCCCTTCTTTGGATACTACTTTGTGAATGTTCTTCTGATGACTCTGCAGCTGCTCCATGTCTTCTGGTCCTGCCTAATTATTCATATGGTCTACAAGTTCCTCTTCCAGGGCACGGTACAGATCATTTTGCAGTTGTCTTGCACCTCATGTGGAGGGAGGTTCCCCTTTGATTGCTTGGCTGAGAGCACAGGGGTTCATCCAGGATGAATGCTTTCTTACCCTGACAATGATGTCTGCAGAACAGATATTTCTGTTCACAGTAATTGTCTGGACTCTTAGTAGCGGTGGAAGTAAAAAGCCAAGTCCAAAGCTTTCAGGATTGCACCCAAATAGTGCCAGGTAGAAATCAGTCATAGAGCAACCCTAAGCTAATTTCTGAGATGCAGCTGTATAAACTTGCATGAAATGAATCCCACTCTTTCTGACTACAGTCTGTAGTATCTGCTTTGAGACCCAACTGCTGTGCAGCATGAAATTCTTCCCAAAATCAAACACATGACTTAATGTCACTAGTTTGGCAACAAGCTAGGGACACAGTCCAGAAGAGACAGGTCAGTGTCTGTGGGAGTTGACCTCATAGCCTGAGATGAGTTATTTATTAGCATCTAACTGTGGCAATCTGTCTTAGAGGAATTGAGCACTATCAAGAAAGGCATTTGTTCATCTAGATTGTCCATCACTTCTTTATCTCTCATTCATTAAGGTAGCAAAGAGCAAATMATTTGCAAGTTTGAAATAAAGCTAATGCAGGATAGAGAATGCAGAGGTATAAGGTGTGACAMCACTACTGTGGTTTTCTCAAATTCATTCTTCTGTAGATGGAAAAGGATATGAGAAGTGACACAGATGAAAGTGACAAGGATGAAGAAACAGAAAAGATGAAAGAGAAGAATGGGATCACACATTTCAGCAACATCTCAAGCAAGAATTGTATCCAGAGGAATGGGTCCCAGAAGCAGAACAACAGAACTCATCTCACCAATGGCCATGCCAAGGACAGATAGCTACCATTCTACTGCTCTCTGATATGGTCTTTAATGACTCCAGTCAGTCGTCCTTAGGAACAGTTTTGCTCATTGTGTAGATAAAAAGGAATGCAACTGTAGTATCATAGCTGAACTCCTGCTTCCTGTAAACAAAAGTGTATATGGGCACTGATATTTGAAGGATATTTTTGGTCTTTCTCCAATAAGTTTTCTATAGGGTTTAGCCTTGAAGCAGATAGAGAGGGATCAAAGTGGTTGGACTTGTATTACACAGTACCATAGTTGTTGTTAAATATGTTAATCTTGAAAATTACTCAGAATAGTGGATAAACTCTGGCAATTTCGAGTCTTAACTGCCTAATGTTGTTTGGAATTAATTTGTTTCGCTTTGACCAGCCTTTGGTAGTCCTGGTCCATTGCCACTAATGATTATGGCTTGCGTAAGTGTGAGAATCAAAATGTTCATAGTGGGACACCTCTTTTATGAAGACAAGTGACCCAGAGAACTAAAACTGAGCAAAGTGGGATAAAAGCTTTGGAAAGAGGTAGGAAAACATGTTTTCTTCTCAAGTGAAGTGCTGCTCTGTACCATATGATCAGTTTGGAAATGATTTGGTTTTTAGTCCCTTCTGTCATCAGTATTCTTGCTGCAAAAGAAGGAATTCCAAAGCTCAGATTGCGGATAGTTCCCACCTAGATCACAATTGAAGAGCTAGAAAATCCGKGAAGTTGTGTCTCAACTGTCAGATGATCCTTTAAACCACTCTTGGAAGGAAAAACTGTCAAGAGAAGGGAAGGGACAAGAAACCTGATATTCTACTAGAAAACATTGATCAAGTGTTCATGTTTTCAGCTGCTGTGATGGGGGCAGTGGGAGATCTCTATTTAATAGAGTCAGCTTGTGGTTAGAAAGGAATGGTTTTATCCCACCCTCAGAGGAAATAGGATCCAGAGWCCATTAGAGCTGCTGAACCTTATGCTTTAACTTAGCCTTCTGACTCTAGGGCCTTTGCCTAGACTTGTCAAGAATAGGAAGATTAAAGTGGTATTCCATGAAAGTCATGATGCAGCTCCTTTGGTGATGAAAGGATTCGCTTCCTTTGAACATACTGAGTGCATCTTAAATCCTGTATAGCCTCAAGGCTGGATCCTATAACCCCTTAGAAGAGTTAAATTAGTATGACTTGAGTTGCTGTCTTAAACAGAAATTAAACTATAAAACCAAAGTATTAAYGGGGTCACAGACTCAGACTGCCATGGCCATGTAGACACTTCCCAATATGTGCCCAGTAAGTGCCAATGGTAACAGAGAAACGTGGACCAAGGAAATACCCGATTCAATGAGGTGGGCACGTTCTTAATGTTAAGAGGCAAACAAGTCAGAGGCAGCTGGGGAGTTCTCAGCAGTTCATTGAGGTCAGCTGAATTGTGACCAAGAGATGTTTGATCTGAGTCTGTCTSTGCTCATCTTAGGTTTCAGTCAAAATACACTGGATAATTTCAGACAAAAAAGTGGTTCCAGCACAGGTGATTCCAGGGCAGTAGCATTCTGTGAGAACACAGCATCTGGGCCTGGATCACACTTTAAATTCATCTGGAGAGAGTTTGTCTTTGAAACCTTGAGCTAATTTGAAGTTCAAAATAAGCGCTCTGTATACTGTTATCTTGCCACTTCTCTGCAGGTGACAAGTGCTTGGGAAAGACTGTTGTATATCATTTTGTACTACTGAATGTATCAGTTCTTTATAAATCACTTTTGAAAGTTTTGATGGACTAGGCTCTTGCTCCTTTCTTTAACAGGTACCGTGGGGAGCTCTGTGTTTTGGGGGTAGATGATGGGGGAGACACATGGAGGTGCCCTTGCCGGGGCTGATCTGCCTTCAGTGACATTGTGGACTCAGGACATGCCGCCCACGAGACCATGCCAAGAATTCACAGCTGCTCAGTTTGTCTCCTAAGTAAGGCTGSAGTTGGACCTGGGCAACAGGGGACACTTGAGGACTCTCTTAAGCTAGAGCTTTCCATGGGGAAAGGTTACATCAAGGMTTCAAAGGGGCTGTTGAATTTGTTTAGAAACTACTGGCCCTGTTTTCAGCTGAGGTTCTGAATACATCCTGACGGCTCCCTTAACACACAATTTATCTCATTTCTACAATGCCTTTATAACAGATGCTATAACATTCCTGTCCCTCCCAGATACACAGGGCACAAGCACACAGAACCCTACAGGTGAGGGGTCTGAATAGCCCTTATTTAGCTTCCAGGCTGATGAGTTTTTGTGCCCTTAACGACACTAACCACAGTTTCCAGTAATAACTGCACTGGAAGCTGCAGAGGCTTCACCGGCTTTTGCGTCAAGAGCATTTGCCAGATAGAAAGAGACAAAGATGTTAAGGAAATAGTGGTTTTTCTTCAAAAGTCACCAAATTTTCCATACCAAAGTTGACACAAGCTAACTCCCACCAGCTGTAAAACACCTGACCTCATTGCTAAGCTGGATTTAGCTTTACTTACACCCAGGTATCAAATCTCCGGACAGAAACACACCCATGAATAGGAAGGGGGCATGGGAGTTTGTTATCTATAACCTGGCACAGRTCAGTGTAGGGATCGAAGAGCACAACAGTGGGGAGGGCACTGTTCCCCTTTCTCTGGCCAAGGAGATAAATTTGGCCATTTGCAGTGCTGCAGCCCATGTAGAACTTYTGGGTCAAACATTCCTCATCCACTTGGGTCCATTCATCTGTGTTTACATCAAATCGAAGAGCTCCTCCTCCTATGGTGTACAGGGCACCATTCAGTTCTGTGACACACAGGTCATACCTGGAAGAAAAAAAAAAAAATCCTCATCAGTAGGGAGATCTGCTCCCTGAAGTATACAGGGCAAAAGCGGTCCTCATGTCCAGATGGTCCCATTGGCAGGACCAGACTCTGGTATTCCTCCAGTCCGAACTCTCCTCGGAGCAGGACTGACAATGCCAGATGGGGGCTGTGGTGACTTTGCCCAGCTGAGGTCTGAAGACCTCCAACACTCCACTCCTGGGGRCTGTACCAGAGCAACATCTCCTCCTCGGCAAGTACTTTTCCTTAATATCCAACTTAAACTTCCAAAGCTGTAGTTTGTGAGTAAACACAGTGCCAAAAGATAAGTGCATATGATSAAAGAGATTGTGCCAACCTCACTAGAACCGAAATCTCTGGTGGAGCCAGTAGGGACTTAGCTGTCACTCGCTATGAGGCACAAGCCTCTTCTCAAATATCCTGACAACATACAACTCTCTGCAGAACCTTTCTYTGTTGGGACTCTGAAAGAGCATTTCTTACCTAGGAAGTGGAGAGAAGGAGATGACATCCCAGACGTCCGTCTCCATGTCCAGCCTTTGCACTCCACCATAAACATGTCCRTTTTCATCAAGGCCACAGACCACATAGATTCGGGTTCCTACACTGACCGCATCTCCTCTCTCCACAGGCTGAGCCATAGGGCTCATGCTTTCCCACTCCGAGTCCATCAAAGCCAGGCGCTCCACCGCTGGAATTATCCCTTCATCCGTGCTCCCTCCAAGCACGTAGAGGTAGAGCCCTGCTCCTACAGCACAGTGACTATTGCGGGACTTCTTCATGGCAGGTCCTTCCAACCAGCTGTTGTCCAAGCAATTGTAAATCAGCACCCAATCCACACTATACCACACAAACTCATCCCGGAAGTATCCTCCCGTCACAAAAACAAAATTCCCTGGGAATACAATAGAGAAAAGTATCAGCTATACAAAAGCAGGAAGTTGCTGCTAAGAACAGGACTTCTCATTTCTGCTCAGGCTGCATCTTGCTCTCTGCCCCTGACAGGAAGCCCCAGGCTTGTAAAGAGGCTCACCTCTTCCATGTTCAACTGGGAAAGAAAAATATCAAGGATATGAATTAATTTGTTGAACATTTGTTACTCCTCTTTGACTGGAGAGCCATACAAAAGACCTTAGGGAGACTGTAACAGTGAGATTTCTAGGTCCATATGGGTATTAAAATGCATTCATTAAAAGGCAAATCTGTAACAGCAATGCTGCAAGACAAAGCAGAGGAAAATGCTGCTCTTGTATTAATCTGCAATATTTATGATCTGCCCAGGTACACTGGGTCCTAAGAGCGCAGCAGTCGCTTCCAAGACTGCACAGAATCATGGAAAGGGTTGGAAAGGACCTCCAGGGGAAAAGGAGGAAAAGTTGAACTCAATGCATTTGCATTTCTATATCCCAACTTTTCTTTGCCCTTGCTCAGTCCCACTCCTTAGCATCCCTTGTGCTACATCCATGTATTACCTACTGCTGCCACTGCATACTGGGTGAGGTTCCTGCGCTGCAGGGGACAGCAAGCCTGCCATGTCCCTGTCTTGGGTTGAAAGAGGAATAATTCTTGCTGGTCTTTGTCACGTCTTCCTCCCAGAACATACAAGGTGTCATAGCTCCGGCTAGCACAAGGAGACAGTTCCACATTTTGCCAGCTGGCTGGAGGGCAGCTGTCTAACTTCTTTATTAGTCTGGAGAAAGTATCTTTCTCTCCAGGGCGTTTGCTGCGTTTCACCAAAATATCAAGGAAGGACAGACTCAGGAAAGTGACTCTGACTTCTCCCACCAAATCCAGGAAGTCTTCCTCCCTTGTTGCTGGGTCCTCCATTATCCACCTAATAACACTGTCAAAAACCACATCTTCTCGAGGAACAAAAAGGTCATCGCTCTGCAGGAATTGCATCAACATGTCTTTGGGCAATGCCTTAAATTCCTCCTGACATATCACATCCCCCCAATGAGTGAGCGCCACGTTCATAGCAGACGCATGCAGCTCTACGCAGGCAAATTGCTGCGAGTAAGTCATCAGGCCCAGACAGTTGGAAACATGCAACTCTCTCTCCAAAAATTTCTCACAAAACAGTTTCACACTGTCAAACTGAAAAAAATCCGCTGCTTCCAGTAAGCTGGTGACATTTTCTCGATCTATAAGCACTTGGGCCGTGCGAGTGAACTCCAGAAGTGCCTGGAAAGGCATGGCATCCATTCCTCTGATCACTATATGGTGCTCAGAGCTCTCCCTCATGCCCCCAAAAAACATGGCTTCAAAGTAACGACTGTGCAGCGCAAGCGCCCTGCGGCTGACCTGAAAGAGCCTCTGTCCAACCTCAAGAACGGTGTCTGTGAGCACTTCTGTGTGAGGTCCCAGCTCCTCTGCTTCTTGTGCAGACTCCATGTTCTCTAATTGCCAGGCAGTTAAAATTAACTCAGCCCTTGCGCAGTCTTTACTCATATGAGGTCTCCAGAAATGTTATCCCTCTGGCTAGGATAAATAAAAGATAAGCCAAACTTGTCCTAAAAATAGACTGTTTTCTATGCTCTGGGTAGATGTTCTGTCCCACTGCTTTCAGAGCAATAATTGCAGGAAAGTCGTTTAATCAAACAAGGCAACTTTAATTAGCTTCTATCTTACTAAGATCATAGTGAATAACAGTTGCTGTGACCCAAACGGGACGTCTGGACTAGGAGGAGGAAGAAGGTAGAACAACCAAACTCTTCCTAAGCTAGCTATATCTCAGGAAGACATACAGGAACACTGAACCCATTCAGAACAGAAGAACCAATTATGCTATTTTTATCTTTTTTTTTTTTTCTCAAGTCAAAAGCTTCAGAAAGTTTGAGACTTCCCGGGAAAAAAAACCACTAGTTTTCCTAAGTCCACATCTTTCATGATTAGGGTTTAATGCCAAATTCCATATCACCTGTAAAATTTCAGTCATCATTTCTCATCGAGTTCCATCCTTAGAATGGAGAACAACTTTTGATCTGGTCTCTTTTGATTACCTTGCACTTACCTACCCACCTAAACAAGTTAACAAGCATGAAGAACTGCAGTGAGGGTTGTACAGCACTTTGCAGACTAACAAACAACAGGAATTTAAGAAAAGACTAAATTGTATTTATTCATTTGTAACACCTCAAATCTTGCTATTTTGAAGTATAAAAGATCTTTTCTTTTAAAAAAACCTTACTTACAAATGAAATTATAACAAAAAAAAAGTGGATATCTAAGATACAAAAATATCCAATATTTCCAGGCACTGCCTGTAACAGAACATTAGGATCTTAAATATTCTTCCCCTAAAATTCCAAATTGATGTCAAACAGATGCTTCCATAATGTTCACGTCACTCAGCCAAGACACAGTATTTACCTTAGAAGTCTAGTCTTTTCTAGAAATGAGGGAACATCCCAACATGACGTGGAACAAGTCCTAGAAAATAGCTTTCTAGCTATGCAGTCTATAGGGTGATAACAACAGAAACAGTTTTCCTGCACGTACAGGAACAGACAAGCAAATCATGAAATCATGTTCCAGAAATGTATTTAAAAAATTAAATCGTATTTACCATTCTTCAGGGCACTCATTACTAGTATTATGCGGTTGCTTCAAAAATCACAATATGAAGACAGTCTCATACAGCTTCTAGACAACATATTCTCTCCTGTCAATTCTAAAGAATGACAAATTTCACATTTATTTCAACAAAATCCGAACTTACTTCTTACACACCATGAGGCATTCTCTTGCCACTTACAGAAAGCCAAAAAATAAACATTGAATTTTCTTTCACACTAGCAAGCACACGTTCAAGCTCCTCCACCAACACAAAAACCTTTCACGCGCTTATTTTCCTCCAATGACTTGCAACCTCGAAGAGACAGTCCCAAGAAAGCATTAGCCATCTTGCTGCTGAATGAAAGGGTTTGGAATGGCCTCCATGCCATCCTGTGGACAAATGAGAACCACAGAAGTTCCTCTGCAGACCACGAGTCCCAGCTGGCGTGTGTCTTCTGTTAATTTGTATTGATCATCTGGATCTAAAAAGCAGAGGTCTAGGATTACAACAGCAGCATAAGGAAAAGAAACCAACTATCATCAGCTTAAAAAAAMTAATAAAAAAGCACAGATGAACACTATTTTTCCAGGCTTCTCTGGAAAATAAGTCACAGTTGTGTTAGCCATAGAAGGCTTTAGTTCCACAGAAATGCAAAGACCAAAAAAATCAATTTGAGTGCGCAAGAAAACAAATTTTTGCTGAGATTTTTTTCATGCTTTGAGTGAACTGGCCATCAACAGCGCGTAAAGTGAAAAGCAACTCAGAGAGCAGCATGTTTCTTATTAAGCAAGTTATTCTCGGGAAGAAAAGCAACCAAAAAAAAMCACATTTCTTTATACAGATTACCTCTCATATATTCAATGGTACCATCAAGCACAAGGTTCAGAAGAGGGTCAAATCCTTTCAAGACTCCGCTAGCTGTTAATGCCCAAAGACAGAAAACAATGATTAGAGACCCTGTCCAAACTGCTGCAGGACTCAGTCCTCCAGCCCCAGTCCCTCCCTCACTCAAGGCTACCTAAAAAAGCGCCCTTAGAGATATCAAACACCATCCTCTTCGCACAGCGAAAGAGGCACGAGCTGAAACCAGCCTGCGTTGCATCAGAGGAAGGCTTAGGAATTTTCAGCCCAACCTTCAAAACCTCTGCCTTTTTGTTATCAGTCAAATTCAGAAACAATACAAAAAGACAGCTTCCCGCCCCCCCCCCCCAAAAAAAAAGAGGAAAATGGATAAATAAAAAATAAATAAATTATGGGATTTCTAGAAAAACTAAAGGAGAAGCACAGTGGGAAGTCCCACAGCTCCGACGGCAAATAGTAACAAAGGAAAAGAACCCATCGCTCGTCTTTACTTCAACGGGGGCAACGAGAGCACCGAGGGGGCGGCCGCCGCCTCAGGAACGGCGGGACGAGGCCGCGGAGGCCGCCGCGGGGCCTCACCTTCCCGGCCGCCCTGGAACTTCACGCGGATCGTCTTGTCGATGTACTTGGAGAGGTCCAAGATGCTCTCCTTCTTCTTCTTCTCCTTATCCTGGCGAGAGGGAACAGGGAGAAGCGGGATTCAGGACCTCCGCGCGCTACAGCCGCAGCCGGCGCGGCGAGAGCGCGGCCGGGACCAACCTCCCCGCCACGGAGCTACCGGCGAGCGCGCCCCGCAGGACGGGCCCGCGCAGCCCCGCGAGGCCGCCCCAGCCGCACGCGCCCCCGGCGCTCACCGCCATCTTGCCGCCGTCCCCCCCGCCACCGCCGCCGCCCGCCATTTCATTCGCCGCTGCCGCCAAGCGGCGTCAGGGCGGCGGGCGCCCCCCATTGGGCGCGGCCGGCGCGAGGCGGCGCTTCCGGGGCGGGCGGCTCGCGGTGCGGAAGGGCGCTCGGCTCGGCCCGGTGCGGCCCCGGCGCGAACAAAGGCGGGCGGCGGCGGCGGGGCCGCTATGGCGGCGGGGCGGCGGGCGCGGCTCCCGGCCCTGCTCCTCCTGCTCGTCGTGGCGCAGGTGAGCGGCCGCGCTCGCCCCCGAGGGGTAGCGCGGAGGCCCGCTCCGGTGCGGGGCAGAGCCCTAGGGGGCTGTGGGAACTCGGGCCTGGGGCTGGGGAGAGGCCTCCACCGTGTAGAAGCCGCCCCTTAGGCCCGGCCTTGCGGCCACTCATCAGCGGCCTCCGTGTGGGAAGGGGATGTCCCCCTGCAGCAATAGGGAGAGTGGTTGCCGTGGAACGAAGCAGAGCTGGGGCTAAACCTACGGATACAGGTTGTCCCTGTCTTTGTCTTCTTGTCCTTTAATATATTTCTGGAGCGTAGGCGCTGTTCCTAAAGGTCTTACGGAATTGTATGTCCTCGGCTAGGTTTGTAACCCCCCGTGTGGGAGCGAGCAGGCTCTCAGGTGTATGGCCATGGTGCACAGGTTTTGCATTTTAATTCAGGTGTTCTGGAAACATTCAAGTCTCCTTAAAGGACCTGTACTATCCATTAGTAAATTGGAGACCAGTGGATCTTGGGCCTTGCTGGTGTGACTGTTTGGTTTGACGGTCTGACACTTCCACCTTCCTCTGTCCCCTCCAGTGCTTCTTGCCCCCCGGTATCCACTTGCACGGCGGGCCGGCTGCCGCCTTGTCCTCYATGCAGCATCTGCCCTTGCTCTGCATCTCCTGCCCCACTTTGGTGCCTCCAGCCCTTCTAATGGCCTGGCAGTGCCAGCCTGGAACTGGAAGACGTGGGAATGGGTCAGGGCCTGGCGTGGAGCCTGTTTATTCCAGCAGGTTGTAAGGATGAGCAGGGAAGGAAGCAGGGGAGATGCCAGCGGTCAGGGCCTGGCCCCGGGAGGCCTTGGCTTTGGCTCCAGACACTGCAGCTTCCCTGCCATGCGCTTGTCCCTACGGCCACCCGTGTCAGCTGGGCCCCAGCGAGCATTGAACGGGCTGGCTGGGCARCTGCAGCCATCGTGCTGCAGCAGCCAAGGGCCAACTTGCTGCTCATGCATGTCTGCTACTCATAGTAGCTTGCTCAAAACTCCTTAAAATATAAGTAGTGCTGTCTGGTTTTGTATTGGGGTATATCTTTTTCACTTGCTTGAAAGGCAAGATAAGTTTTTTGAGGGAAGATACTCCACGTTTGCTTTTACGGTGAATCATTTTATTTATTAKAACTGCAGTGGGAAATGTGATGTGTAGTCTTGAAATTCCACATGCTGCCTACCACAAAAGTGGAGCTGAGAGTACCATCAGGTATTGCCAAACTTACGGCCAAGTTTCTGAGGCTGAACTCGGGAGTGATGTGAATCTAGAACTGATCATTGCTTCGTCTCTGCTGTCTCGTATCACTCGAGTTTCTCGTGTTGATGCACTAGACTTTTGGGGCTCTTCTATATGTTTGCAGGTATCCTGTGAGTATGGGATGGTCCATGTCCTTTCAGAGAAGGGAAGCAGCAAAGGAAAAGACTACTGTGTCCTCTTCAATTCTCAGTGGGCACATTTGCCACATGACCTGGGTAAAGCTGTAAGTACCCATCTAAGTAATAACAGAAGCATTTGTTCCCAAAACCCTGTGTTCTGGGAAGCATTTAATTTCTAGCTTGGATCAGTAGAATTTGAAGTGACTAATGTGTTTGCTTTACTTAGAAAATACTTTTGTCTTTTAAAACGTCCTTATTCAGTCCTGTAACAGCTGTACTGCTTTCCTAGCACCTGTAGAAGGTAACAGCTATTTTGGGTTGGAAACAAGTCTTTCTTTTGGCAGTTATGAGCAATTACAGTAAATGGAATTTTGGCCAACAACAGAGTTTGCCTCTATTAATGTGATATGAAATTATACCRCCTGGCCTTCCTAGTGCCTCGGAACGCGACCTTTAGTTCTTCCTTGTTGGTTTGTGGTTCTGTCAAATGTGAGAGTAAATATTAATGAACTGTATCAGGTTTTTGTTGCAGTATCCGATGCCCTATGCACTACCAGTTAAGTTGGTTTTGCTCTCTTTCAATAAGAGGAGCTAAGGGAGAAGGACTAAAGTAGCAGGAATTTACTCCCTTACAGATGCCTGGAATCACTAGAATGTGAGAAAGAAACTGGTAAGGAGAGGGGGAGAATTTTCTTCTTTTTCTTACAATTAATTTCTTCATCTTTGCAGTCTCTCTTGCAACTGCAGGATCAGACAGCCTCTGTTTTGTGTTCTCCTTCTGATGTGCCTGATGGTGGATTTATTAATCGAATCCCCATGGTGATGCGAGGGAATTGCACCTTCTATGAGAAAGTGAGGCTTGCTCAGATAAATGGAGCTCGTGGCCTGCTCATTGTTAGTAGAGAGAGGCTGGTAAGTCTCCTGTATGTTTTACCTCGTTACTGGTGCTTCTCTGGTGTTAGATACTTTCTCAAACAACTTTATTTTTTATCCAGTGTTTTATATGTGATCTGCTGTCTTGTCTTTAGTGGTCACTGCTGATATTGATGTTTCATGTATCTGATGCTGCTCTTAAAGCCACTTTCTCTTTAGAATGATTTTTCACTAATACCAACTAAATAGCATGTGTGTGTGTATTTGTATTCAGAATATGACTATTTTTCTGTAGCATCTGTTGTATAATAATTCCACACTGCAAGTAGTATCCTTTTTTAAGTGTTACCAAAATTAACAAAAATGGAAGTTGCAGCTGCCATTCTTCTGGAGAAATGAACACTTTGCAGAACTGAATACACTTTAATCCATTTCTGGATTGTATTGCAGGTTCCTCCTGGGGGTAACAGGAGTCARTATGAGGAGATTGATATTCCTGTGGCTCTGCTCAGCTACACCGATATGCTAGATATTGGCAAGGTAAACTCAATAAGTGCTCTAATTCATACCCTCCCAAATGAATCGTTGCTCAAGAATGTATTTAACGTATATCTTCAGAGCTTTAAATCTCACAAGTTTGTACTCCTGAAGTTTGCATAATTATAATAATAATTGTTTAATGGTTAACGTTCAGAGCAAAATGCCTAATGTGATAATGTTCTCTGAATGCCTGTTGGCAGATGGAATATCTTTTTTTTTCTGTTTCTGGGCAGGAATTCAGCCACTTGCTCTGGAGCTGTTCCACTGCATGAACCCAAATGTAGTTTCTGATCAAGAGATTAACACTGAGCTCCTTACTGTTCTAGAATAAAACAGACATGTAGACACTTAAATGAATCTTAAACTTGCTCCCCGTGTGCAGTATCGTGACATTTCTGGATATCCTCTTAACTTGAGGCAGCAAAGGAGCACATAGTTGTGCCTGGGCAGGTCTGCATTTGTACAGGAGAAAATTGTAAGTGTCTGCAGCGCCTCTAGATCACAGAGGAAGAAGTCTCATCTAACTGCATTCAGATTTATAATTCTAGAGCAAGGCTGTTCTTTGAACAGCCTTTGACATCTGTCTGTGTTTTGTTTTGGTCACACTTGTACTAAGAAAAGTAATACTGAAAATAAAATTGAGAACTTTGCAGAGCAGGCTGGTCTCCCTGAAATCTCCCCGGAGTTCTTCAGAAGTTGTACTTGTCTCTGCAGAGCTTCGGCAGGTCGGTGAAGGGAGCACTGTATGCACCGAACGAGCCTGTGCTGGACTACAACATGGTGATTATATTTGTCATGGCCGTGGGGACTGTTGCAATTGGAGGCTACTGGGCAGGAAGCAGAGATGTGAAAAAGTGAGTGATTTGATTGCTGTGTATCAGTTTTCTGGCTGTTTTTTTTCACAGAACAAGGAGGGAAAGAGAGAGTACATGGCAGTGTATCTAAAGAAACCTGATAGCTCTGCTGTCAGATGTGTGTAACTAGAATGAGAGAATCCTGGTGTGACATATTTAAGAGGCCTTGTGTTGGCTTTGTCACCGCATAAAATTATTACAGCATATCTTTGTGATATGGATTCTGTTCAGAGTTGYTTATTAAAAATAAGTCTTAATAAATGAATATAGTCATTCTTATGCATCATGTTGAAATTGCTGTTCACCCACCTGTGTAAACATGTGGGGTTTTGCTTTTACTGGAGTAGGAGTCTCTGTAGTGGCAATCCATTATTCTTGAGTTGAATTTTTCAAATCATAGTGTTGTCACTATTTCCAACATGTAGTTGTTGCTGAAAACTCAGAGCCATTATGTGTTGCTGCATGAGTGGTCTGGTTGTATTTGTGTTTCCCTTTCAGGCGATACATGAAGCACAAACGTGATGATGGGGCAGAGAAACATGATGACGAAACTGTTGATGTGACTCCAATAATGATCTGTGTGTTTGTAGTGATGTGCTGCTCGATGCTGGTCCTCCTTTATTTCTTCTATGACCACTTAGGTACCCTTAAAACTATTTCCGTTGCAAAAGTCTTCAATATCTCAAGGCTGTCAACAGTTAAAAAGCATTTCTGTGTAAAAATGATTACAAATGGCTGTTTAAATTGTATTGAAATGAAGAAAATCATACAGAAAAACCCCTACTGGCTACATCTGTGTACCTAGTTTTAGTGAGAGTGGAATGTGTGAACATCAAGCTTATTTCAAACACTAAAACGTATTAAGTAGACGCAGGCTTAATGTCTTAGACATCTATTTTTGTCTGAGGCCTTATTCAACCCTCTACGCTTGTATTATTAATTATTTTAAGGTATTAAAATGGGAAGCAGTCTTTAAGAAATGTAGGTTCTGTTCATTACAGCCATCTAATTGATGGAGTAGAAATCTTTTCTTTGTTCAGCTGGGACTCTTAAGTATTTCTTATTTTATACTACTTGCACTTAGTATGTTTTCTTTCTCAGTCTATGTGATCATAGGTATATTCTGCCTGGCTGCCTCAATTGGTCTTTACAGTTGTTTGTCTCCCTTTGTGAGAAGATTCCCATTAGGAAAATGCAGGTATGTGGTGATTTTCCACATCTTATTAACCAACATCAAAAAAAAAAAAGTTGGATAGGTGTTAGAATCACTGGCTTCATACTTCAGAATGGAAGATCTACAGATGACCCTGTCTTTACATTTGGTTGGTGTGTTTCATTTTCAGAATCCCAGACAACAACTTGCCGTATTTTCACAAGCGTCCCCAGATCCGGATGCTGCTATTGGCAGTATTTTGTATCTCTGTCAGTGTAGTCTGGGGAGTCTTCAGAAACGAAGATCAGTAAGTGTATATTTGTGTTTCTGTGCTGGAAAACTTACAGTTTAAATGTTCTTTATAAATTCCACAAACAGTTTATGTTATTAATATTAAATTCTATATTACTGTATTTTCCCTGGTTTAACCAACATGAACTGAAAGCAGATTTAAAATCAAAGATGTGAATAATAACTTGCATATAGCTGTTATTACTTAAGACTTAAGTCTTTATGAACTTAGTGTGTTTAATTGATAAACTAGGTGGGGCGGAGAGGAAAAAAAATCACTATTTTCTATTTCAGGTGGGCCTGGATTCTACAAGATGCCTTAGGAATTGCTTTCTGTCTTTACATGTTGAAAACCATTCGCCTGCCTACATTTAAGGTATGGAAATTACATAGATACAGAAAGGTTTGCCTGCATATGACTTAACAGTCAACTCACATATGTCAGTTTGGAAGTGTGCTTTTGTCATACATGTCTGGGCAAAGTGAAGTAACAAATACACTGTAGACCAACATGCTTAAGTGGTACGTAATTATTTTGAATGAGGCTAGTAACRTACTTTCAGCTGAGGTGACTCTTAGTATCTGGATTTCATCTCATACCTAAAATTATTTGCTGTATGGTTGGTCTAAATTTGCATAGCTTAAACCTGCTAGTTTTGCTTGATTTCTAAATCCAATTTCTGGTGTCCAAGTTAAGATTCAGAGACTGTAGTCAGGTTGATTCTTAATGTTGTCAGCTATGTGTTTTGAGTCCCTTGTGAAGGACTTGGCTTGTAAAGTGAGTCATACTCACTTCATTATCTGGTTCTTAGCATCTCTCCTAAATTCTAAGTCTACATTGCAATATGAAGTTTTCCGGTAACATTTGAACCATGCTGAAAACAGAGCTGACCTAACCCCTCTTATTGAGTAATCCAAGATAAAAATCGGTAAGAACGGTTTTGTTCCTCAGGCATCTCTTAAAGCTCTCTCCCAAGTTGTCTTCACCTGGGATTTTGGCCAGCCTCCTCAGGAAAGCAAATTTAATGCAGGTACTGTTTCAAGCTATATATAGTGTCTAAAAGATGAAAAAATAGAGTTCTTCAGTGATTGCAACATGATGAAATGGCGCCATCTTCAGATTTTGCAGGATAAGGAGTTTTGGGTATTAACACAATTTTCTGCCTGAGGATTTTTTCCCTTAATATGCTGTATAAAGGCCAGTGAGATTCTTTGGCCTAAAAAAAGTCTATAGATGTGAAGGAAAACATGTCAATGACTTGCAATTGTTGCTAACTTTTGACTTGAATATTCTGAAAGTGCCCTTTTTTCTCCTTTGCTAATGCGTAGTATGTGAATACTTACGAAGGTTTCTGTCTCTCTCTGCAGGGTTGCACCTTGCTCCTCCTCGTTCTTTTTGTGTATGACGTGTTTTTTGTGTTTATCACTCCTTTTCTAACAAAGGTAAGTGAAGTGCCTCTCTATGCCTCCTGCTCCCAGAGCCATTCTGGGTTCCTAAATGAACCTAGACCTGCTGGCTGATGTGCTGGTTTACAATTTCCTCTCTTTTCTTTAGACTGGGGAGAGTATAATGGTGGAGGTTGCTGCAGGCCCATCTGATTCTGCCACTCATGAAAAGGTACTGTATGCTGCCTGAAAATACCAGACRAAATCCCAGCTATTACATTTTTCAACTGCTCTGAAGTTCAAAGAGCTGAAATGAAGATGTCAGTCTGAGAACAATTTTGTGAGGAAATGAAAAGTGTTCCTGGGCTCTGTGGAAATCCATGGTAAAAGCTGGAGGGTCAAAACAGTCAGTGGCTTGTCATAATAGCCTTACTTTTCCTTTATCCTTATTTATAAGGATTTCTGCTTAGTTTCACAAAAATGTGTGAACATGTTTATGAATATAACTAATCGCTAATAAAGYGTATCACTTTTTACCAAAGATACTAAAATTGTGTTCAGTCTGCCTCTTGACCTTCCTGTATTTCAATAATTGATTTATGAAAAGCAAATATCAAAAGGCAGAGGAGAGAAACACGAATTTGAGGCATTAGAGGATAAGAAAAAGACCAGAATTGAGCAGTTCTGTTCAACARTAGCCAATATGTGCAGAGCTGTAGAACATGTGTCTGACTTGGGGCAGAGTAAGGGAAGGGGAAAGTAGGTAGGATGTAGGCATTACTGAGATATAAACTTATATATATGTGTGTGTGTGTGTGTATACACACTGTTTTACACTTTGTGTTTCTTTTGTGTCTTTTYATTTCCAAGCTCCCAATGGTCCTGAAGGTACCAAGACTCAACTCTTCACCATTGGCTCTTTGTGATAGACCTTTTTCTCTCCTAGGATTTGGAGACATTCTAGTTCCAGGTATTTATTGGTATTTCTTAGTATTTCTTAGTATCTTTAGAATTTTTCGTGTTGCACATTTATTGTTCATTTATTTTCCTTCTACTCACTCTTCAAATGGGAAACTTGATTGGCTTGAATAAACCTGATGTATTTAAATAAACCTTTTTTGTTCTTTCCTCTCTACACTATTTGTCTTMAATTCATGTTAATATGCTTAAGTCTTAAGCATGCTTAGATAAATTGTGTGCTTTTGTTTTTTTTGTGATCTTCATTTATGGATAGGTTGAAAAACTACTGTTAACTATTCTTTGCTTTTGTAGGCTTATTGGTGGCCTATTGCCATAGATTTGATATTCAGGTGCAGTCCTCCAGAGTCTATTTTGTAGCCTGCACAATAGGTATGTATGACACTGGCTTGTGCACAACCCCTAGACAAACAGCTCCCTTTAAAAGCATACCACAAATCATATATGACAATTTGATTTATGAATCTTCTCCTGACATTATTAGAGAATGGAATAGCACAGAAAAGTAAATCTCAGAGGCTCTTGAGCTGAAGYCCTCTCTGTTGTGACACCATTTTTGCAGAAATTGACAGGAAAAGGTTCTATCAGTGAAGGGCCAGCTGTGGGCTCTTGCAGTAATGAAAAGTAGCTGCAGAGCAGGCTGTGTTAGCAAGAGTGCTGCAGCAGTTTGAGAGAATTAGGTGACATTCTATATAGTATATATTAGGCAGACCACATTACTTCCACAGCAAATTAGACTGTAGTATGACTGCTGCACAAATTATTATTCCAAACTTGTGTGTGTAGTATTTGTGTTTGGAGAMGCTCAAAAAAGTTCTGGATGTGTTCTTTTACGTATTACTTGAGGGARGGTGGAGAGGGGAAGAAAAGAAGCCAAGAAAGTGCATTTCTGGCTAGTTATTTAACTATTCTTAGCTCAGCTGTACCTGAATAACTCTTCCTGCTGTTTTGCTTTGCTTCTAGCCTATGGAATAGGCCTTCTTGTCACCTTTGTAGCCTTGGCACTGATGCAGATGGGCCAGCCAGCTCTCCTCTACTTGGTGCCCTGTACTCTTCTCACGAGCTTTGCCGTGGCTCTTTGGAGAAAGGAGCTCTCAATGTTCTGGACGGGCAGCGGCTTTGCGGTGAATACCAGTTTGATATGAGTGTCTGCAAGAAATACTAATATTATAAAACCTAACTAGAATTAAAGTTGAGTAAAATATTGTAGTATTATCCAACAGCAACAAAAAGATATTGTTTTGCTTGACTGAATGTTTCCTTTTTAAATTTGGGGGGTGTCAGTAATATTTTAATTTTCCTTTAATGCTTAAGGCCAATTAAACTGACTAGTGAAAAGTAAATGACTTCTTGTTTATCCATCTTAATTCTAATGTAATTTTAATGGTTTGATCTTTGAAAATATTAAGATTATTTTTATTATTGCAATAAGTAGTTCTAAACCTTTTTCTTTTTTCATAACCTTGTATGAGATACTAAATTACTTTTTTTATCTGTTACAAGTTACTTTTGTTATTTTTTATAATGCATATTAGGTTTTTTTGGATTGGTTGGTTGAGTGGAGAAACTGGAGTTTCCTTCTGCATGATCTCATTACTCAGTTATTTTTGATAAGCTCAGTTCTCCAGGGGGAAACTGTGAAGACTAATGATTGAAAATATATTTGAAATCAATTGTAATGTGGTAAAAACTGTTGTGAATGGTCAGAATTTACAAGGTTTTAAGAGATTAAATAGATCATTTAATCAACTCTAGTGGCTTCTTAGGAGAATAACCAACTTATAAAAAGCACAGATGAGACAACTGAATTCATCTGTRCCCACTACTGGACTCTGCTGCAAGCAGAGGTGCCTGGACTTTTATTTTCATCTTGTTTGGTGTTTCTGAATGCCCCTGTAAGTGGACACATACTTGAATAYGTCTGCTGTGAATCTGAATAAGGATTCAACTTTTGGCAGTTATTATTCATGCTCCTCTCAGTAGCGGTAGTAGTTCCTGTTTCACATCATCCTAACWGCAATCTCTCTCTTACAGAAAGACCTACCTCAGCCTCCCTTGGTGATAGCTCCTGTCAGCTGCCACGAGCTTCCCAAAGATACCAGTGTACCAGCTTCTCAGCAGGACACGGAGCAAATGACTAACCCTACCCTGCACGTGGAGGAGCAGCATGACCCCAGCTTGGCGGTGGAGGAGCTGCACGATACCAAGGCAAAGGCAGAACAGTGTGAAGCTCCTGTCTTGCAGAGCGAGGAACCAGCCAGTCAGGACAAGGACGACCTCGAAAGCAAAGGCGTAAACCCAGAGCAAGCCCCGCTGGAATAAACAGTCTGATAGGAACCCTCTTTCTTCCCCCTCACAGACTTATCTGCATAAAACCAGTATGTATTTAGACTGGTTTAGTAGTGTCCACATTCATTGAGAAACCTCACTGGAAGTCTGATCATCAAATGCAACTGAGAACGTTCTGCCTCCAGCTTCGGTACAGCTACACACGTCAAACATCTTTCTGAAATATGGTGCTCTATAAGGGTTCTGACRTATGAAATTTGGTGATCATTTTACTAGTTGGATGCCTTCTACTACTCCAGTTCTSTTATACTGGGGTAGTATTAAGAGTTTGTATTTAAACAGTACTCTGTGCTCCTGTAGCTCTTGTGCTGCTTAGCATAGTGTAGTTGAACATGGAGGGGAGAAAAAACATTGAAYGAGTCTGCTACAATGCTAAGTTGAGAGAAACATGATATTTTTTTTTTAGCACTTTCCCTGTTGTTGTGTTTTACTTTTTTTCCCTGCTTGTCAAAGCCGTTGATGCAAGGGAATGCTTTAGTATTAACTGACATTCAGGCAATGCAGAGAGCTGGTTACATTACCAGCCTCTGAGAGGACTTTTATTACCATGGTGCATTAAATGCATCTCTTAATGTCTTGTCTTTTTTTGTCTTTGTTTTTACTTCCAGGTACCRAGGTTGGCTACTAGTCTAGTTTAAAAGGCAGGATGAATGGACCTCCAGGAAGCACTGTAAGCACTAGAGGCTGCCTCTGTAAAACAATACAGTGTTTATTGCAAAACACAGCATAGTAAAATAAGTTTCTTATGAATGTTTGTTTAAAAAAAAAGTCAAAACAGATAAAGCAAGYAGAGCACTACTCAGCTTAATAGGCAGTATTTCCCCTGGGAAAACCTTAAATGGAAAAYGTTTGTGGGTTTTTCTGAGCTTCTATTTATTCTTTTCTTAAGGAACATAGGTGTGATTTCTAATTTGGAAGAGTCAGGTGTCATCCTTCTCCAGGGGGCATATATGGTGCTATAGTTGGTCGTGGTTTAGTTACTTGTCACTCAGTAACTAATAAGCTGCCTCAAATCATGTTTGATCTCTGTCCCTAAAGTAGCCAGGGAGGCCTGTCAGGTTCTGGGAAGAGGCTGTGATCTAGCCTATTATTTTATACCTTTTGCTACATGACATAATGAAGGACTAAATCTCTGTAATTTTTAACTATTTCAGGTGCAGCTGTTGTGTGTTACATACCAGAAAATGTACAATTTTTTTTGTATGGCATGATTGAGCTTTTTATGCATCAACTTTGCTACATATTGAGGGATAATGAGGTTTGCATATCACTTATTCCATTTTAAGAAGTTGGAACACTTGGCTTTGTCAAAGATGTCAGTATTCTTTGCTTATGTTGCATTCCCTTAAAGTCTTCAAATTAAACCTGAAATGAAGAGGTGTTAGAAATATTCTAGAATGTGATCTCAAGTGCTAGGCAGGAAATACTACGTATTCCGAGGACCCCAAATGGGATATTTGCAATTATATCCCTTTACTGTCATGATCTGAAGCAGATTTTAAGTTAAGCTCTAGTTGACCTGGAGACTTAAATGCTGGAAGGGTCTGTCTTAATATCCATACGTTAAATGTCCATCATGATCTTTTGCTAGGCCTTCCCAAARCTTGTGCTGTGTATTTTGGATGGTAACTTCTTTTTTACTTCCCTCTGTCGGGTGGACAGCCTTCTTTCTCTACAATGTTAAAGGCTTTCTGTAAAACCACACGATGGAGTCAGAATTTTACCAGCTTCTGCTCACAGCTTTGAGCCTTCTCTGGTAAGTTGATTTAATGGAGAGTTTCTTGAAAAACTTCTGAGTCCAAAGGCCTGTGCTGCGTTTGCCGATAAATGAACCAAATGGATCRGGGCAAATGGCAGTGGAGAGAGGTCGGGTTTTTTCCAGTTTGCTCTTTAATGGACTACGCTGTTTTTGCCAGGGTGAATGAAGCAGTTATCGCAAAAGCAACAGAGCAACAAAATGAAGCAGTAAATGCAAAGCAACAGAGACATTAAAAACTTCAGCCAGCTGGATTATGCCTTAATTTAAGCCACTGTATAAGTATGTATACTAGACATTCATTTAAAATAGGAAAATAAACCTATGTTTAAATAGTGAACTTGCAAATAGCAGGAAAAAAACGTTTGGGGACTGACTGAGTTTTATGTTTTCTGTCTTGACTGTCTTTCAGCCATAGTGTTGTTTGGAATAGGTTTTTTTATATCCTTAAAAGCCAGTAGGTTTTTTGATGATAACAAAGTACTAAATTTTTTCATTATCTTGAAATATGCATTTAAACACTTGTTCTCATCTGATGTAACATGCATTAGGAAACAGTTTATTTAAAGTTGTTTATACAAATCAGTTAAAACGGGAAAAAAATTGGAAAGCTGATTAACTTGCAGGCATTTAACAGTCCCTTTGCTCGTGCTGTATTTCAGTTTGGTCTGCTTGGAGCATAAGTTTTATTTTACATTTGAGAGTTTTGAGTCTTTTTTAGTGTATTTTTTTCCTTCTCCTAAAAACTAGCAAAGGTCCACGTGGAGAAGGAATCACTATTTAGGCTGCTCATGCAATACCTCCAGTTGAAGTATGTGAGCTGAGTTACGTACTCTGACTACTCCAGTACTGTACAAATCAGGAGACCCTAGTGCACTCGTTTGGCTGTGACTGTTTGGATCTTGATCCAGCCTCAGTTCAATCACTTCCATCAAAACACAAGGCTGTGCTTTTTTGTTTTTCAGAAACCTCCCTGATCAGCTTAATGTAAAACCTAATGTTGTAAAGGAAAAGATGAAGAGSTAACTGTTTATACCTTTATTGGATGGTCGCAGACATGTGTCCCACATCAAACTTGCTTTAACAGATGTCTTTTAACTGAACGTTGATGCGCTGCTTGTTTACCTCTTTCATATACCAAGTCTTTAGTTGACAATCTAAAGATTCAAGAATAAAGAATCTCCTTCTGAAAACTGGTACGTGTTTAAGTAAAGCACTTGCTATAGCGCAAGGAGGGGGGGTAGGGGGAGGAAGCAGCAAGACAAGCTTTTCTGTGCAATGGGGAATGAAGAGCAGGAGGGCTCGGAACCAGACAGACCGGTTTCGTGATAGATAAAGGCAGGCAAATGTCATAGTAAAGACTGTCTGGCTGCAGAGCTCATCCTAAGGCTTTTCTCCATGAGTTGCAACAGCAACCAGCATTCTAGGCCTGGACATACCCCCGTGCAGTGGAATAGAATTGAATATCACATTGAATATGTGATATATGAATATATCACATATCACATTGAATATGTGATATGTTTAAATTACAGCTGAGGCCCCGAGCTGCTGCTCTGAGCTCCTGCAGTAGGACTGGCCTGTGGTTTGACCACCTCTCCAGCACAACTGTTGATGTTGGTTATCTTAAATACACTCGAACATCTCAGCATTCCATGATTCATCTTATGTGCACACTGAAGACCCTTCTGCCTGCCYGTTCCTGCTTCTGCAGGAGCAGTTCTTGGCCTCTTACCCAGGTGCAGCTTGCTGGGTTTTCCATCCAGAATCCCGAGAATGGCTTAGGGCAACTYTGGAAGGGAGATGGCCCATCCTGGTGATGGGGACGCTGATCACCGCGTTCCAGCAGGGACATTGGTCTAAGTGCAGCAGACATCGCCTGAAGGGAGTCTCCAGGACAGCCAAGCTCCCACCTGGAGACCTCCAGCACCGACTGCTCCAATCCTTTCCTGTGGAGCTGAGGAGTTCCAGCAATCACCTGGTTTCAGCTCTGCTCTGGGGCTCAGCGCTCTCATCTATGCAGATAATGGGCGGGCAATTAGTGGACCACCCAGGGAATTAATGACTCGAGTGCCCTGGGCGTAGGCACAAGGGCCACCTCCTGCACCACGGTTAGGGTGTCTAAAACACAGACCTGAGCCTTGTACATGCAGCTCACTTCAGTTCCACAGTTCTAGCTGCGAATAACTCCTCCAAAGGTAAGATTARCTGGGATTTTGTTTGTTTTGTTTTACTATTTCAGAAGGGAAAATGATGGCATGTTTAACATCTACAATAATGCAAAGGAGAATTTCTTGCTTATCATGAGCTCTAGTGACCTCCAGCAATCCTGATCCCAGGTCTGTTGATTTCAAGAGGACATGGAATATAATACAGTGCTCATGTGTGAAGGTACAAGGGTCTGAAATGCTTCATTTTTGCTGGAACCCCTAAGGGAGGATTCGGTGGCTTTTTTCCCCTCAGAGAAGTGTATTTGAGGCCTGAGGACTGTGTGAAAGGCAGGGATRCCTGGCCGACGGAATGACATTGTAAAAGGGCCATTCTTAACTGCTTGATGTGGCACAGGGTGATGCAAACATCTCCTTCAGGCAGGAATCTTGCTCTCCATCATGCCAGCAAAACGCAGGCATCAACAGCGCTGGGACGAAMGGAGTCACGCCGTGAATTGCAGCAACCTCTCGGAGGGCCGGCACGAAACTCTGACGTTTGGGATTGAGTTTCAGTGCAGGTAGCTAGGAAAAAAAAAAGTGGTCCTTAAAAATAGTCCCGCGAAATCACAAGGAGCAGAAAGCAGCTCGTGGCTTCCCAGCCTGTGCCTTTAAGCTCTGCCTGCGGCTCCCTTCGTGCCTCCCACTCGCCGGCTTCTCCCGCCGCCCGCTCGCAGGGCAGTCACGGGGCGAGCGGAGCTGATGGGAACTCCTTGACCGGGGGGGGAAAAAAGGCTTTCTAGGGAGAAGAGCTACTGGAAAAGCCAAGCAGGTGAGTCACTGCTGCTGCCTTTTTTAAAAAAATCTCCTTTCCTTRAAGGTATCCGTTTGCTGTGCCGGGATGGGATGTGCTGCACCCTATACTGGGGAAACCTCCTGCTTCCTTGGCTCTAACAGCAAACTTTGTTGCTGAAGYTATTGCATGTTAAGAGAAACACCCAACCTTCTACTTAATAAGTGTAAATTGTTTTAATGCTTGCTTTTTGGTCACTTAAGGCTAAATAATTTTCATTACTCTGTGATCATTGAGTGGGTTTTTGGTGCTTTTTGATTCTGTCTGGCTCTAAAATGATATGGGTGATAGTGGGAGTCCTTCCCACAAGGAGATCAGGGCTGCTGGGCAAGCCAAAGGAAGCAGTGCTGCCCCCAGCAACCCCCTGAATTGCTGGGGAGGCTGGAAGTGCTTTTTGCTGGCTGTTGCCTGCAGCTATTTCTGCAGGACTTTCTAGTGGTTAACCCGGGGGGGAGGATGCCGGCCCTTTATTTTTTGTCTAAAACGCACAGAAAAATGATCACGGCACAACCGTGGGTTCACGGCACGACTGCGGSTGCAAACCCGTGCTCCGGCACCGACGGCGGCCTCCCGGGGCTGGGGCTCGGCGGCGGGAGAAGCGACGCCGGCGGCTCCGTGCGCGGCGACGCTGTCCCGCGGCGGCCGCGGAGCTGGCACGCAGCGCTGGGATCCTCTTACGGGGACATTGAGAGACGCTGGGAGGCCGGCGGGGACAATAAACAAGGCGGTGCAGTGTCACCGGCCCGCGCTGGGGACGCGGGGATGGGGACGCCCCTGCKCCCGGAGGCACCCGCCGAGACGCGTCCCCGGCCCCGGGCTGCTTCATCCCCCTCGGACTCCTCATGTTGAGTTTCCTCCCRCTGGAAGGACGTGCTGCTGCTTCTGCCTCCTCCTCCTCTGCGGCCCCCCGAGGCTCCCCCCGAGGCTCCCCTTGTCTTTGCCCAAACGTTCGGCTGTTCCCAGAGGCTGCAGGTGGATCCGCTGGTCCTCGACCCGCGGTAGGGAACAAGGAACGTGGTTTTCAGGCCGCCAGCACCTTTCACAAAGCTCCCGGCTGGGTGAAGTCTCCCTGGCACGACCGTAGAGCGTGTGAAGGTCTCGCGTGTTGAGCAACATACAGAAACTGCCCTAAAATAGGGCTGCAAGGGCTCTCTACCAGCCCTGAGCTCTTCCCTCTGCTACTGGGGGCATCGTGAGTGCCCACCGCTCATACCCTGATGAGGTCCATAAATCTGCCCTTGCATTGGGTCAGATTAGCTCAATCTAATGGGCGATGCCCAAACTAGYGGCCAGCTGCAGCCCATTTTGCCCATTACGTTTCTCCCAGCTGCTTTCTTCCTCCCGGTTAAGCCCAGGGATGTCAATGCCACCCGGTATTGCTCCTTGAGTGGGTCAGTGCACCTGCATTTGGTTTTGAGCTTCTGTGCTCAACATCTTAACGCTGCGATAGACCAGAACCTCCAGAAGATACCGAAAGAAGAGGAAAGGGGTCGCTCCTTGCTCCTTCGTGTGCATTTAGATCAGAGGGACCACTGGAAAAAGCGTCCTTGGCGAGAGCGGCGTTGTCCCCTGCCGCTACCGATGCYGCTAATGAAGCTGCAGCCCCAAGCACCTCTCCGGAAGGTTCCGTCGCAGCTGTAAAATATTGCAGGGCTCTTAGAAATGAGGCACCTCGGCCAGGATGTCCCTTCTTCCCCTCTTTGTCTCCTCTCTCACAAAGAAGCGACTTTCAAACTCTCTTATCTGGAAGCTCCAGTTTAAAGAGCCGCCGACGCCTCTTGGGAAAGGCTGAAAGGCTCTTCAGAATCCGTCCTGCTGCTCCCAGCAGCCCAGGTCCTGTTCTTCCCTCTTTCTTTCATTACTCAATAAATTTGCATTAGAAAACTGTGGTTTCTTAGCAGCTTCCCGTTGAAGTCGCAGCTCAGCAGGATGGGAGACGGGGCCTCTCTTTGGGCACGTCTGGAGCCTCGTGTCCCACCTGAGCCCTTCGTCACAGCAAGGACGGTGGCGTTCTGCAATAGGAGCAAGGCACCGAACGGTGACGCTCTTGATGCTCCATATGCGCACGCGAGATCTTGGCTGCAAAGGCTTCGTTCTCCTGATTTACACCACCCAACGCTGTTTTATATTTGAAAATACAGAAATGCTCTTGCATTCGGGCTTCGTTGGACGTCGCGGATGCCTTGGTGCCTGATGCTTCTCGTATTCGCGCCCTTGTCTGACACGTGTAATTCCAGGCTCCGCTGTGCCCCTGGGTGAAACGCGCCGAGCGCCGCCCGGCTGCAGTCCCTGCAGGCACCGGGGGTTCGCGCTCAGAGCGGTCGCTGTCTTTTCTTACTGTTTTTATGGTTTGATTCAAATCGCAGAGCCGCTCGGGGCGCATGGAGCCAGCGAAGCAGCCGCGGGGCGCCCGCGGGTGCAGCCGCTGGAAGGTGACGGTGGCCGCGGCCCTCGCGAGCGGCRTCGCCGCCCTCTACCTGGGCATCCTGCTGGGTGAGTGACGCTCAGCGCCGCCCTCGTCCGCCACCGGCCACCCCTGCCGCTCCTCGGGGAAACTCGCACCCTTTGAGACCCGTCGGAGCGCAGGGGCAGCGTGGCCCTCCCAGGGCATCGCAGGGCCGCTAAAGATTGGGTGGGTTCGGGATGAGGAACCCCCGCGGAGCGGAGCGGGTGCCCCGAGCTCCGCGTCCCCGCCGCGACGGGAACCTCCCTCCCCGGCAGCGCGGCTGCCCGCGGACGAGGCCGCCTTCGAGCACACGGTGGAGCTGAGGGGCATCGCCTTCCACCGCAGCCTGCAGGCCGAGGACTCCGACTACTACCGGGCGCTGACGCCCGCCCTCGAGAGGCTGGTGAGTCGAAGCCGAAGCGAAGCCCCGTTACGGAGCCGCAGGGGGACAGGGACGCTCCGGGTGCCTGTGGGGACGAGGGCGGATGCGTCGGGTGCCTCCAGCCTCCCCCAAACCCCAGCGACGGTCCGGGTTTCCCGCGTGGGCACACGGAGGCGAGCGCGGCTCTTCCCTCCGCAGTTCCTATCCAGTCTGCGGGACTCGGAGCTGGGCTCGAGCTGCACCGGTTGCACCATCCTGGGCTACGGGTGAGTGCCAACCGCTCCCGCGCCGTGTAGGCTTCCAGACCCGTGATCCCGGTGCCCCGAAACGCCGCCTTGTTGCTCAAAACGAGTGAAAAAAGGCACTGCCCTTGGGTCCAAGATGGGTTGTTGCTGGGATGGCACCAACGCTCTGGATTCGCTCACTTGACGATGCCCTTGGGTGGGGAGAGGAGACTGGTCCCGTTCAACCAGTTTGGGGCCATGGAACGGAACGACCCCCTCAATCCCGGCCCTGTCACCAGAGAACGGGGAGGGTCTCGGACCGCGGAGAGGTTCCGCTCCTCCGAAGGGCCGCCCGGCCTGAGCCCCGTCCCGCTCGCTTGGCTCCCGCAGGGGCGGCGACTCGAGCGTGCTGGTCCGCGTGCGGCTGCGCTGCGGGGCCGCGGGCGCCGGGCCGGGCCGCGATGCCCAGGAGGCCGCCCTGCGGCGGGGCCTGGCCGCGGCCCTGCGCGAGCGCGGCCTCTCCCTGCCCGCCTACGGCACCATCTCCTCGGCCTCGCTCGCGGGTACGTTGCCCTCGCTGAGCGGCGCCGCGGCGGCCCCGGGGGCCTCTCGGCCTTCCCTGCCCTCTGCTCTGTTGCAGGCGCCGCGGACGCCTCTCCGCAGCGGCTCAAAGCAGGTGAGGGGAGGACGCGGCGGGGCAGGGAYGCGGTCGCGGAGCGGCTGCGGAGCCCCCGCTGAGCCCGGCCCTGCCGTCCCCAGGGAGCTGCCCCGGCCGCGCCTTCCCTTGCCGCAACGGCCAGTGCGTGTGGAAGGAGAACCCCGAGTGCGACGGGCAGCGGGACTGCGCGGAYGCCTCCGACGAGAGGGGCTGCAGTGAGTCCTGGGGTCGGGCGCGCGGCCCCGTAGGGACCTTCGGGGAGAGCCGCGCACGGCGCGTCGCTCSTGCGGGAGGTTCCCGAGGCCTTCACGGGCTCGAGTCTGCCCGCGCCGCGGCCCAACGCGCGCGCCCGCGCCCCTGTCCGTCCCCCCCGGCAGAGTGCGGGAGCCGCCCGGCCRTGCAGACCGCCAGCAGGATCGTGGGCGGCTCGGACGCGGCGCGAGGGGAGTTCCCGTGGCAAGTCAGCCTGCGGGAGAACAACGAGCACTTCTGCGGCGCCGCGGTCCTCACCGAGAGGTGGCTGGTGTCGGCCGCGCACTGCTTCACCGAGTAAGCGCYTTTCCTTGCCCCGTTCGTGCCCAATAGCTCCCGTCTCCGAGGGCTCCTGCTGCGCTCGGGCATCTCGGCTGGCTGCTGGTTTCCTTGCCCGGCCGGCTTTAGCCGTGGAGGACTCGYGTCCCGGTAGCCGGGGGACAGGCGGGTCATGCTGGTTGTGCCCAGGGCGCTCCTGGTGGCTCCCCGTGCCCTCCGCGCGTCCTGCAGGTTTCAGGACCCGACCCTGTGGGCAGCGCACGCCGGGACCACGTCGCTGAGCAGCGCGGACGGCGGCGCGGTGAAAAGGGCCGTCGCGAGGATCATCTCGCACCCCTCCTACAACGCCGACACGGCCGACTACGACGTGGCCGTGCTGGAGCTCAAGAGGCCCTTGGCCTTCAGCAAGTACATCCAGCCCGTGTGCCTGCCCGCCGCCGGGCACCGCTTCCCCGCCCGAAAGAAGTGTCTCATCTCCGGCTGGGGCTACCTCAAGGAGGATTTCCGTAAGCGCAGGAGGCGCGTGCGGTGGGGTGGAAGCGGAGCRGAACACGGATGGCTGCGGAGGGGAGGGAGTTGGAGCCAGCGCAAGGCTCAAGCGGCCTCTTTCCACTCAGTGGTGAAGCCGGAGCTGCTGCAGAAAGCCACGGTGGAGCTGCTGGACCAGGCGCTGTGCTCCAGCCTCTACAACCACGCGCTCACGGACAGGATGCTCTGTGCCGGCTACCTCGAGGGCAAGGTCGACTCCTGCCAGGTGAGGAGCTGCCCGGGGGAGCCCCCCCTGCTCCAAACCAGCCTTCCCTTTCCTTCAGGCGGCTTTTTTTGGCTACTCGGCCACTTTTCTGTTTCCTCAGCCAGAAAAGGAAAAAGGGAGGGAGGGAAAACAAAAACCTGTGCCCCTTGGCAGAAATGAAAGCTGGTCTTCACCTGTAAGAGCAGCGGCTTAGTAAATAAGGAAACGAGAAGAAATACTTGCCCTAGGTTTTATAGGGAAGGTCCTTGTGTTCCTGTGGCATATCAAGGGCACGGGGTTATTGCTGAGGAGCGGGACGGTGCGGTCCTGCTCCAAAGGTGCCTGCAAAGGACAGCCCGGGAGCCCTTCGCTCGTCACGAGGCCGGAGCAGAGGTGGAGGGACRCGGGGACCGGCGCTGGCACGCTGGGGACAGGCAGGGCAGTCCCCATCCCCGCCTCTCTTGCAGGGTGACTCTGGTGGGCCGCTGGTTTGCGAAGAACCCTCTGGCAAGTTTTTCCTAGCGGGAATCGTGAGCTGGGGAATCGGGTGCGCCGAAGCCCGGCGCCCTGGGGTTTACACCCGCGTCACCAAACTGAGGGACTGGATCGTTGCCGCTATTTCGGCCTTCCCCCCCTCCGTAAGCCACAGCGTCCCACTGGGCCACCCCGGCACGAACAGCAGCGTGGTGACCCTGGACGAGCCCAGCGACGGCGTCACTGGGGCAGTGCCCAGCACGTCGCCGGCGCCCGCCGCCAGCAGGGCAGCTACCGCCTCCAGGCCCCAAGGTACGAGACACGATGGCGTGGGCGTAACGGGGCAGAAAGAGGGGCTGGGACGGGTCCAAGCCGGGGTTTACTCTTCCACTGAGCTGAAATGACCTACGTCAGGGTGACACATGACCCGGAGCGAGGTGGCGAAGGCCAAGGCAGCTTGGTCTTGATTTTTCTGAAGATGAACTGTCTGGAATGGCAGTGCTAGGGGCATGGGGGCAGATTTCTCCACCTTTGAGAGGAGAAGCTTAAGAGCCTGCCAAGAGCAAATCTCAAGAAAACACAGTTAGGCTGAAGGCCACACAGGGTTGTCCCTGGGCACCATCAGAAAGCCCCTAGCTCGGCAGGCAGGGCTTGGGCAGATGCCTCAGACTTTATCCCTGACTTGTCCCTGCCTGGGCTTACGGCTAGAGAAAGCCAAAGTCGCTCAGTTGTCCCCTGCTGGGAGTACTCACAGGCCGTGCCTTGGTTTCTGTTCAGAGTGCGGAGGACGGCCCGGATTCTCCAAACCCAGCAAGATAGTGGGAGGAACAGATGCTTCCAGCGGAGAGATCCCCTGGCAAGTCAGCCTGAAAGCAGACGGCAGGCACTTCTGTGGAGCCACCGTCATCGGGGACCGCTGGCTGCTCTCGGCTGCTCACTGCTTCAATCAGTAAGACCCCCCCTCCCCTCCGTCCACGCTGGGTCGGGGAGGTGGCCGTGCTGCTTGCTGAGCACTTTGCTCAGCATCACTTTGCTCTGCACAAGTCTGGCCATGCAGCCAAATCCCGAGCTGTGCCAATAGGGCCACTGTGGAAAACCAATAGCACCGGACACCAGCGTTCCTCATGGCTAGAGGTCCATCATGAAAAGGGGCTTTGTGGATGAGGGAAGGGGTAAAATGGCCTGGATAGGGAGTGAGGACGACACATCTGGGATATGCAAGCAAAGGAGAGCAGCTCCTCATAAATGTCATGCACCTGTGGAACACCTCACCATGAGAAGTACCAGAGGTGTAAAGTTTACATGGGGTTAAAAGAAGCAAAGAAAATGTAATTCTAGAAAAATTCAAGTTAAAAAAAGATCCATTAAGACTATCACCATCCACAAGTCAAAACATTCTGAAATAACAGATTGCTGGAGGCTGGGAGAGCATTACCACACACTTACCTGCTCCTCAAGAGGCATCCACTGTGGGAAACAAGTTTTGGGGGTCTGATTCCTTGGGGCCACTCTTGGATACGCAGGGCTCTGCTTTGGTGAAGATTTCAAACACTGCTGATTTAAAGTTGCCAGCGATTCAAGCAGTGAGCAAGCTCAGGACTCGTGCCAGGCACGTGTGTGTGAGCATGTGTGCTTAGGATTATGTATTTGCAGGACAACGTCGGAAGAAATCGAAGCCTACATGGGAACTACATCGCTAAATGGAACAGAYGGCGACACGGTGAAAGTCAACGTAACACGAGTGATCCAGCATCCCCTCTTCAACCCCGTCATTTTGGATTTTGATGTTGCTTTATTGGAGCTGGCAAGACCCCTTGTCTTCAACAAATACATCCAGCCCGTCTGTCTCCCACTTGCTGTGCAGAAGTTTCCTGTTGGCAAAAAGTGTGTGATTTCTGGGTGGGGAGACACCCAGGAAGGCAATGGTAAGCGGCAAGCGGCGCTTCGCCTGTTGGTTTGCTCAGCTGCACTGGCAGGTTCTGTTGGAAAGGCGGCACCAAGGCGACCCAGAAAGTGTGGGAAGCAGAGGGAGCCWAAAACAGGGACAGTCAGGAACATGGGAGCCAAAGGTGACAGTAAAAGTATGTGCAACTACCTCAAATTACAGTTATTTAGAAACCACCAGCAAACAAGAATAKGGAGATAACAGCTTGGCAGGAAACACAAGTAATCTGCTGGGCTCCCCTAAATAGTTGTCCCCTATTAAGCAATAGTGACTCGTTGCTTCAGTGGCCTCCTGTGGAACCCCTGGCAGGGCAGGACAGCTGCCTCAGTGACCATGGCTTTGTCACAAAGATGTGCCAAGCAATTAGAAGTAGGACCTCTTCCCATGAGACTAAAGTAAAGTCTTATGAGGAGCCCTCAAACTGTCACGGTAGCAGAAAACTTGCAGCCYGTGCCCAGTATCCTGCACAGAGGTACCAAACTGCTGTAGTAAACTACRAGTTCTAGGGCCAGTCAGTTCCTAAAGCTGTTTCTCAGAAGTCCATGTTGGAACAGTCTAAAGGTCTTCAGCTCCCCTTTCCACTGCTGCACTCGCTAATCCCGCTGTTTTCTTGCAGGCACCCAACCCGAGAGCCTGCAGAAGGCGTCCGTGGGCATCATAGACCAGGAGACCTGCAACTTGCTCTACAACTTCTCCCTCACAGACCGTATGATCTGCGCTGGCTTCCTGGAAGGGAAGGTAGACTCGTGCCAGGTGAGAGCCTGCTGGTTCTCTGCTCCTCTCCTCCGGAGACCTGGACTAATTCACAGTYCCAGCAGGGAAATCCTCACTGAGCTGCGGTAGCCAGGTTGGGAGCAACATGTACCTTGGGTCAAAAAGAAAAAGAAATGGTCCCCACTACCCTGGAGCTTGAGGAAAGTTAATGAAGCTCCACCACACTGGGCATGACTTAAGCCAGAATCCTGTGACTCTGATCTCAGAAGACTGGAGTTCTGAGCAGTCCTTGTCTTGCTTCTCTTCCTCAGGGAGACTCCGGAGGGCCCCTGGCCTGTGAGGAAACCCCCGGCGTGTTCTACCTGGCTGGCATCGTGAGCTGGGGGATCGGATGTGCCCAGCCTAAGAAACCAGGAGTCTACTCCAGAGTCAGCAAGTTCAAAGCGTGGATCCTGGAGACCATGGCAGAGTCGTCCAGTCCAGGCACAGCCACTTGGCCCAGTTCAGCCGTCACCAGAGCTTCCACCACAGCCACCCTCACCCAACAGCCCAGCGCAACCGCTGCAAGCCTGGTCACCGGAACSACCCTGAGGGTGGAGACCACAAGCAGGACAGAAACCTCCGCAGCTCCGGAAACGACCGGGCCTGCCAACCCCACCCAAACCCCAGGTAAAAGGCCACCGACAACCTCCTTACAACCATGCCTGTAGGTGACCCCTGGCATGGAGGCTTCTAAGCAGGCCATGGGTTATTCCCTTCTAGTGGTGCCTTGTACCGGCCTCACCTTCAAGTGCTCCAGCACTGTCTGCATTGGAAAAGCAAATCCCGAATGCGACGGCGTTGCTGACTGCAGCAATGGCTCTGATGAACGCAACTGCGGTGAGTGCTTCTTGGCCACGTGAGTCTCCCCCAAAAAAGACATCCCTCCTCTCTTACGGTTACTCAGCGCAGTGTTACCTCTCTTTCTGCCCCAGACTGCGGCTTAACTACGGCTCTGGCCTTCAGCAAGATCGTGGGTGGCAGCAGCGCCGCGCGGGGGGAATGGCCGTGGCAGGTCAGCCTGTGGCTTCGGCACAAGGAGCACAAGTGCGGTGCCGTCCTCGTCGCTGACAGGTGGCTGCTCTCTGCAGCTCACTGCTTTGATATGTAAGTGTGAAGCCTGCCCGCTCTTGGCCTCGTCCCCACCTGCCCTTCCTCTTCCTCACAGTGCAGCAGGATGCAGCTGCAGTATGGTAGAGCTTGGCCTTATGGCTTATGGCCGCAGGGCAGCGCAGCCCCAGAGCACATGGGGAAGGCAGCACTTTCCTTGTTGCTAAGCCAAACTCCTAACAGTCAGGTTTGTTTTCTGCAGTTACAGCGACCCCAAAATGTGGGTGGCCTTTCTAGGAACGCCTTTCCTCAACGGCATTGATGGGAAAGTGGAAAAAATATTCCGCATATACAAGCACCCTTTCTACAATGTCTACAGCCTGGACTATGACGTGGCGCTCCTGGAGCTCAGCGCTCCCCTCGCGTTCAGCAGCACCATCAGACCTATCTGTCTGCCTGATAACTCCCACGTTTTCAATGAAGGAGCCAGATGCTTCATCACAGGCTGGGGCTCCACAAAGGAGGGAGGTACTGGCTGAGAGGGCTCCCTGTCCCACCTGGCCATGCTGAGTGTTCTCCTCCCTGTGACCGTGTGCACCCCTGTCCCCTGCTCCACYGTCCCAACAGCCAAAGCGAGGCCAACCTGGTCCCCTCTAAGAGAGATTTACCAAGGACTTGACCTCTCGATGCTCTTGGAGCTTTCCCAAGCTTCCTTTGCTCCAGTCCCCACACCCCCTTGCCCTGTAACAGCTGTTCCAGCTGTGCTCACAGAGCCTGAGGACCATCCTCAACCTTCCCCGTGYGGATCTTTCCCTCTTGACAAGAAAGAGGCAGCAGAGCCCCTGCTCTCACACTGCCTTGGGCACCCTCAGTGCTGGGCTGACAACAACGGCTTCCCTCCTCAGGTCTCATGTCAAAGCATCTGCAAAAAGCAGCTGTGAACATGATCGGAGACCAGGCCTGCAAAAAGTTCTACCCCGTGCAGATCAGCAGCAGGATGGTGTGTGCAGGCTTCCCCCAAGGCRCTGTCGACAGCTGCTCAGTGAGTGCGAGAGCAGCGAATGCTGCCAGCCACGTCCCCTGGTCCTGTTTGTGCAGGGGAGCCCTGTGCTGCCTCCCTCGCTCAGCCATTCAAGCACCCACGGACAGCATGAGCAGCCCTTGRGTGGGGGACACGCTCCTGGGGTGCTAGGGGCCAGCACAGCACATCCTCCCGCGACCCCAACCTCTAAAACAACAGAGCTGTGGAGCTGAGCTGGCTCCACTGTCACTTCTGCGTTGATTCAGATGCTTTTTGTCTCTCTGCAGGGTGATGCCGGCGGCCCCTTGGCTTGTAAAGAACCCTCAGGGAGGTGGTTTCTAGCAGGAATCACAAGCTGGGGCTATGGCTGTGCCCGGCCCTACTTCCCTGGTGTCTACACCAAAGTCACAGCTGTCCAGGGTTGGATCGCACAGAACCTGAAGCTCTGAAGCTGCTGTTCTCCACTCAGGGAAGGAGATGAAGGAGAGGAGCAAGTGCCAGGGGCTGCACAAAGCCCTCTGATCTTGCACATTTTCTTGATGCTGCAGAGGTGCAGAGATGACCTGCAGCTGCAGGCATTGAGCACAGTGCAGTGTGACAGTCTCGACACCAGGGCATTTGATAACTGCTTTGCATAGAGAGGTGCAATTCTAGAGGATTTTCTGTAAATAAATGAATGAGGCTTGTCCCCTCTTATTTTATGCATTAAAAACCTACCTTTTCAAAGAAAGGAGTTCCAGAAACATCAGCCTACCTTASAGAAGCTAGGACTAAAACACTTAGGCTTGATAGGTTCTCACCTTTACCAGGATCTGGGGCCAGACTTCTTGCCCTTGCAGCTACCTTGGACATAAAGGCACTGACATCTCAGGGAARGACAAGGCAGGACCACACCATAACTGCATTAAAGGGGGCTCACATTCCACACCTGCAACTTTTGGGGGCTGCTGCCTCATGCTGCTGCACCGCCAGCAGCACAAAATTCATGCAGCCCTAAAGAGAAGCAAAAAAGCCCTTGAAAGAACATGACTGGGAGTCAACTCATTTTCAAGTATTTATTTTACCCTATCTGCATTTGAGATTCCAGGGTAACTTTAAGTTAGTCTAAGCAAGCACTTCCTAACGGATTATCCTGGGGGGGTCACTGAAGCTCCTTTGCAGAAACCAGCCCCCTGCACTATTGAGATCACCTCCCACCTGCCTTGGAAGGTCCTAGCAGATGAAGGCAAATAGCCTACCCAGGTTCTCTCTGCCCCAGCGAACAGGCAAATATGTTAAATCTTTTTTTTCTTGTCACAAATGAAGGATATTAAAAATTTCACTAGAGAGGGACCATTTTGATGCCTAACACACTCACCTTCCAGTTGCTGTGCACACTGCAGGTCACTCCAGCACAGGCTGCCCCTGCCAGGAGAGGTGCTTTGGCCCCAGACAGACCCAATTCCTCCCCTCCACAACTGCTTCTGCTCCAAAAATGAGACCTAGGACCCCTGAGCCAGAGCTAAAGCAGAGGCAGAGCACAGAAAAACACCCCCACACTATATTTTTCCCCCCTGTGAAGAAAGCAGTCTGCTTTCAACCCTTTTATAGTTAGTTACAAGTGGCTGCTCCCCAAAGCCCTGCTTGGGCTGAGTCAAAGCCCATAAATAAGTTTTCGTACAGCCATATGAACACAAGGAAGCAGGGAACTACGGGCTATGAAGTATGTTACAGCAGCTCTTCCAGTCAGAGACTGATTACTCCACCATGGCTGGGTTCGCCTTGTTTTCTGGGCATGAGGACAGGGCCTCTTTTCCACAGAAGARTCTTTTCCTCTTATGGCCCCTTCAAAAGGGCTTTAGCCCAGGTCCTCCATCCTCTGGCCTGCTTGAACCACCAGGAAGGTCATGAGGACAACAAAGCAGCTGCCTGSGGCTCTTAAAAGGCTGGAAGATTGGCCCACGCCGGGGCCCGGTGCTAACAAACGCCAATGGATACAGGAGGTTCAGTGAGGGTTTATTGCTCTGCGCTGGCGGGGATGGCAGGGGGGGTCACCCGGCCCAGCCGCTCCCCCCTTCCCCGCAGGCTCCGTCGCGCCTCACATGTTGGCTCTCTCCCGCTGCAGCCGCGAGTTGTAGGCTCGGGACACCGTGTTCCAGGCGTCCATGTAGCGGTCCATGCACATGGCGATGCACTTCTGCAGGGCAGCGGCGCCTGAGCGGCCGCCCCGCGGGCCTCCCCGCCGCCGCCGCCGCCACACCGGCCCCCCGCTCACCTGCTCCGAGTTGTCCAGCGAGCCGCCCGGCTTCCCGATGCACTTGCGAAAACACTTGTCCGTCATGCGCTGCACAGGGGAGGCCGTGAGGGACGAGATGCCCTCCCGCGCGCGCCCTCCGCCCTCGGCGCGGCGCCGAGGCAGCGGCGCGGGCCCGGCCCCCTCTCCTGACCTGCAAGAGCTCCTGCGCGTTGGCCACGGCGATCTGCACCTTCACCTGCTCCATGATGAGCCCCGCGTCCAGCTTCCCCCCCGCGCCGCCCGCGGAGCCGAAGTCGGAGCCGAAGCCGCTCTCCATGGCGTACGGCGGCGAGCGCGGGCGGCCGCCCCACGCGGGGCAAGATGGCCGCGCGCGCCGGACTGCACTACCCGGCGTGCACCGCGCGCCGCCGCCCCCTTCCGGCGCGCGGGGATGGCGCCGCGGGGCAAAATGGCGGCGCTCGAGGGGGCCGCTTCCGGCCAGGCCCGCGCCCAGGGCCTAGGCCGTGACCGCAGGCCCAAGGGCCCCTTTCTGTGAAGGGAGGCAATTAGCTCACGGCTAATTAACTCACGGATAATGAGCTCTCCTCAGCCCCCGCGGCTTTGAAATGACAAAAAAAAAAGGAAACAAATAAAATGCAAAACATTTATTCGAGTGTGTTGTACAAAAAGTTTCCAGTCATAAAATGTATATTACAAATCATTGAAAAGAGACAGGACATTTGGCATGCATATTCTTAAAAACACCAACAAACACTCCCCTTTGAAATGATAACGTCTAGATGATGTACTTAAACTCCACCTGAACGCTTCCATGAGTTTCTTTTTATGAACATTTCCATCATTTTGTCTTTTTATTCCATTTACAACCTTTTTTTCCACAATCCCCCAGTTTTTAAACTTGAACTTTCCCAAAACATTCACAGCAGCTGCCTAAAGAGGGTCAATTAAGCCGCCCACTGACCTAGAGACASAGCTCTCTCAGTATGTTGGTGTTTAAAAAGTCACAATCCAAGCCACAAGGCATCAGTGTTCCAAAAAYAAAGAGTTCAACCCAAATGGTACCATTGCGTCCAAATGAAAAGCCTTTCGGCTTAAAATTGTTTACATTAGCTTATTGCTTATATTTTTAGTGTGTAACAATGATCGGAGGGGCTGGAACACACAAGAACCTTACTGAACCTTACTGACAGAATCACTATTTCATTAAAGGTACCTAGAAATTTTGGAAGTTCAACGATTTGCACCACTCTCAATTGAGTCTTTCARAAAGAAGCATTCTTTTCACTCTCTAGACATTAGCATTTCAAGAAAGGCATTATGTTTACAAATAATAATCACATGTAAATAAGGTCTTATGTTTAAGAGGAAAAAAAAAAGAGAGACACTTTTATGTTATTTTTAAAGTGGTTTAAAGCTAAGCATATTGAAGGGCAAATAAAAATTCTGTTTCCCAGGCCATTAAGTATTTGACAAAAGAAAAAATCTCTAAGATGATCTGTCTTCACATTAAGCTAAAATGACACTTTAAAAGAAAATGCAATCACTATCTCACCTTCCACTCACTGGTTTACAACAAGGCTTTGTTCACTGCTCCCACCTCGTTTGGGTTTGGACCCAACAGTGGCAATAAAATCCAGTATCCAATATGGATATGCCGTTGTTCAAAGATAAGACTTTCAAAAGCAGATAAAGAAAGTAGTAATAAAATGGCTYAACAGTGAGGAAGTGAGAGAAGGAGCTACAAACGTAAAACGGACACCATGGAACAAGTCTGGAAATCTGTTTGACACAAAAAGAAAAGGATTCTCCAACATCCTGGGAAATAGAGAGGATTTCTAAGAACCTCTTCTAACTAATCCCTATTCAGGCTGCAGGTAAAGGGTCTTTATATAGAACAAGCATTACAAACTTAGAAGAAGGTGCCTAAAAAAAAAAAATATTAAGAATCCCCCCCTCAAAGGAACATGAGGTGTCCTGTTGCTCAAGGATACACACGCGCGTTAAGCGAATCTCCTTTCACAGTATGACCTGCTTCACACTGCGATGCAATTTTCTTGGCAAACACGCTGCAGCCAAGTTAAGTCTGGCTTTTCACTACAGGCCATGGGAAGCAGATGTTTATTTTCTTCCTGAGAAGTTTTGGTTCCTGCTACTAATGTTAATGATGCCAGCAGACTCCCACCTAATGGCAAAACAGTGCTAAAAACTCAATCCATGATCAATGATTTGCTGTAAACTGCTGTTTTGCAGGGGTAAATCCAGAGTCCTGGACTAACCTCAGTAGACACACTGGGAAGAAAAGCTGTGCAGCAACAGAGGAATCAGAACCGCTCTATTGCTTGGAAGAAGGAGCTGCTCTTTAGAAGCCAGTACAACACAAGAGCTAGAGAAACACATAGAGAAGCAGAGGGAAAGGAAACACCACGCAGTGACAGAGGCCGTGTAACCATGGCTCATTTTGCAGGATGCCACGTTACAAATGGTTCTGCACAAACCTCGACTTCTTCTACCACAAGCAACTGCACACAGCACTAAATCAGGAACACGCACATTGGTACTTTATATCATTCTCTGATGATAATCTACACAATGAAAAGAATAACCTAACTCTAGGGATGACTTTTCCTATTTCAYTCAGAGTAAAGTTTATTTTTCTGGAATAAAAACTTCCACATGGGAAGTTATACTGGAAGGACTATTCTGCTGCAAGATACACTGGTTAKTTTCTCTAGCTAGAGAAGCCTCAAAAACATTTGACAAGTCAAATCTGTTTCCTTTTCGAGCTGTCCACCTGCCATCAGGCACTGAAGTAGAAACACTGACAACTCTCCAAAGTGGTTCACTTCCAGGATGAAAAAAAGGAAGACAGGGTAYAGGGACACTGGACTTTATCAGGAGAACACATGCCAATTATACAGAAAATAATTTACTTTGAGGGGGGAAAAAAAAAATCSTTGAAAGATAGGGGAAAAAAAGCAGTGTTTTTCTGGTTTGCTATAGTCAAAAGTCTTCCAGCACATAGCACCAACTTTAAACTGATAGTGCAGTTATATGGAAACTTCTCATCACGAGCAAATGGAAAGAACAGTGTCCAAATAAGACAGACACAAATGCAAACAAAGTGGAATACAGTAGTTTGTCTTCTAACTYACAGCTAGGAATTATTTCCCCTATTTTAAGTAGCCTTTCAGAAACTACTGTGGTGACAGAATCACCCACATTTAYTCTATTCTAAAGTCTTCCCACAGTGTCAATCACTGCTTTATATGAATGCCTGCATATATCTAAACCTGGCACTGAAGACAAAAGTAGTGTTTCCAAAGCTACAGGAAACAATTGAAATCCAGGATCAAATTCTGAAGACCATTCCTAAAGGACACAGTATTCATCACACAAGATCTGCAAGCACTGGTCCTTAAGGCTACAAGGAGATTGATTCTCCTATACAGTAGCTGTTAAGAAAACTATGGCTCAGGTAGCATGAGGTCCTTCCTCATTCGAGCTGCCTTTCTAGCCCTATCCCTATAGAAAGAAAATCACCGAAATAAAGCAAAACGATTCTCCCATGAACTACACATTCACTGCTTTAGTATTTAAGCTACAAGACAATCAAAGCAAAACTAGTAATCTGGAAACTGGCCAATGTAAACAAATAAATACACCACTTACGTGAAAAACAAACGAAACAAAAATAATAAAAAAACCACACAAAACCCCCCTGAAACATAATGAAAATGTAYTGAAGAAGTTGTGGGTCAGAAAGGAAAGCGCTGTCCAGTGGTTGGAAGGTGCATTGTAAAGACAGTTTTACACTGATTGCATTCATTTGCATAACAATGAATTTAGAAAAGGTTAATTGGTAACAGTATGTCTGAGAAACATAATTTCACTAAATACTTATTAGAGAGAGAGAGAGAGAAAGAGAGAGAGAGACATGATTTACTGCACATTTAACCTTCTCCAAGGTAGGAAAATGACATAAGAAAAATGGTCAAGTCATCTTATTATTCCAAACAGCCTTACTGCATTTTCATAGTGGATCTTCTGATTATGGATTAAAGCATAATTCTAAGTTCACGTTAATATTTATTTGCAGTAATTCAGTCATCTCACTCAAGTATTTTTGAACGTCAGAAGAAAATTAGCATCTTTGATTTATTTTTAAATGACAAAATAAGTCTATAAGCTTTTTTTTTTTTTTAAAAAAAAGAAACTTGCTTTCCCACCCTACTTGCCTTGCAAAGCCATCAAAGCCACTAAACTGACTTTCTAGGTTATATCTGTCAGTTGTAACATTATTCAGAGAACATAACATCCAAAAGCCACCGAAAACTTCCAAACCTTGTAGCTTGTTTGATGAGTCTAAACTATTTGAATAATGAGATCAGACAAGAGCAAACATAACAGGAGTCTATGCTGGTATCAATCGGTACCCAAACTAACATTTGTTTATATTTGAGCCAATACATTCTTTGGAGCAGTCAGAGATGCCCTTCTGCATGAAAAACCTTCTGGGAGGCAAAAGTTACCTCCACAGAAACACAGCAGAGGAAACCTACACCTAAAGGGACACTGTCAGATACAAAATACATCATATGGAAATAGGAAATAAAAAAATATCTGCTACCAGTACAAAGCATTCTTCATAAAAAGCAATATCCCCTTTGTTCAGTGTTAGAATTCACTCTGAGCATCGGAATGCTGCAAAACGCTGGTTATGTTCAAACCAACAGCACTTCCTGTTAACTTTAATAAAAGGCCATTAAAATATTTTTATACTATTTTGCAAATAGTTTAAAACATCTGACAATGTCCCTTTGAATAAGAGAAGTACGAACTAGCTGCATGTAGCTTTAAATTAAAAAAAAAAAATAAACCAAACATTTAAACAGAGTAACCTTTAAAGCCTCTTTTTTTTATCATTAGACAATGTTAAATCCCTCTAAAAATACTATACTTAAATCCTAGTTTTGACACTTCAGTACATATAGATGGTGCCTATCTTCACTAGTAGAACCCATCGCTGTCCACCTGCCATAAAARCGAGCTAAAGTTTTGACCAAATTTGGATGTCCTTACCACTAGAGGCTGCTAAATCYTATTGGGAATAAGGAAACATGCCATGACCCTGAGCTGAGATCTTTCCAAAAGGCAGCTTCTCATTGTCACTTCAATTGGTGGAGCAGCATTTATGATCAATTTGGCATCTAATTTTCCTAAGGTGGCTACCACTGAGGCTACCAGTAAGATACTATCATTTCTTGAAGGACTGAGGAAGTTCTAGCTTGAGTCTTTCCTGAGGTCCTGCACAAAAATGTACTTTTTAAATGAACACTTTAAAAAAAAAAAAAAAAAAAAGCACTTTTTGGTAAGCTATCAAGGTTACATGTACATCAATTTTAGTTTTACCGTAGCATCAAGCAGACCCATCCCAATTTAGCTAAGAATTGTTTTTTTCTGGTGCAGATTTATACGTCTGACTTTAAACTTAGTATAGGGCAAACATGTAATATATAGTGTTTTTAAAGAGGGAAGAGTAAAACAATTTGTTAAAAATTCTGGCAGTTTTGTTCTTTTTTTGTTTTTGTTTTTTGTTTTTTTTTATAAAAATGTATCAAGGAATAAACCTTAAAGAAATATGATGATACATATAAAAATAGTTTTCAGTGGCTCTGGAGGAAAAAAATTAACAAAAGAAAAAGGAAATAAAAGAAAAAGTAGGAAACAATGATTTTTCTCTTTTCTTTCTTCACATCACTGCACATCCTCTAGAGGTTGTTCTGGGATCCCCCTAAAATAAGACAGACACAGTTTAACTACGATCTTACTAGCTCTCCGTACTGTAAGTCTAGGCTCTGGTTATAGTCTCAACTGTAAAAGTGTTTTTCCTAGTTCAGTTAGATTCAGGAACATGGCTAAATATAGTGAAAGCATCACACAAGTCATGGTCTACTATAATTAATCCACTTATAGTAGAGAATAAGTCACTCTGCCAGTTGTTGATCAGTTATTTCAYAATACCTGATTAAGTGTTATGGAAGCACAGATATGGTGTTACTAAGGAAAGCCAAAATTTATTTTAAATGTAGTAGTTATATGCTATCAAAAAATAAACCAATACCTACGACACCTGCCACACTATTCCCYCTTTTCCAGTGTTTAATGGTTGTATTCTCCAAACATTTTCTCCAGACTAAGAATGACCCACACATTTTTACAGAAAAGCAAACACAGGAATGGGAGGAATGCTGACTGCTTGACTGCTAAAACTAATCTTGCTAATCCTAAAAATGGTCCAASTCTCTGCAATATTATAAATCTGTAATCCAGAGGACATTTTCAGGTATACTCTGGCATCTAGATCTGCCATTAGAAAGCTCAGAGCTAGCAAAAGGTGAAGGCACCCCCACAGCCTAATACCTGATTAATCCAGGTGACCAGGCAGAAAAGAAACACATATTTTTAAACCATCTTATTACCTGTTGGTTGAAAAGGTCTTCCTCTCCAAACTCTGCTTCATCCTCTTCCTCCTCATTCTCTCTCATGACTACTGATTTAGTAACAATTCTCACTGCAACCTCCTATACAAATGGACAGATAAAAAGCTGGTCAGTATAGTTACAGACACTTGATTAATTCAATGTTATAAATTATCTTGTTTTAGAAGGGAGAATCTTTAAATAATGGTATCTTAAAAAAATGCATTGAAGCAGTTGGGATATAACCCAGCCCACAGTCCTCTTCCAGGGGCACAACCTACCTCTCCATCAGAGTTGACAAGGTATGTGCGGATATTTCCTCCGGTACCCCAGCTGCTTTGATTCTTCCACACAAGAACAGAAGGAGGGCTATGAGATACACCTGCATCTGCACCCCAGATCTAGGGGGAAAGACACTCTCATCAGCTCTTTGTGCACATTTTATTTGTAAATACATTTAAATACATATTAAATACAAATACATACATAAAAAAAACTCGCCATAGTTAGAGAGAAAATAAAGTCATCTAGTATTTCAGTCATTATTTCTYTCCTGACTATAGCAATTTGTTCAACTACACTCTCAATGGTGACACCACATGGACTAGAAACACAAAGCACAGCTTTTTACTGATTTAGTCTTTTATCAGTATTGGGTGCAATTGACACTTCAGTAGAAATAATAGGAACAAATCAAAGGAAAGCTCTTTCCCATCCCTCCTGATACCTGTACAGACTCATTTTTAAATTAATAGATAGATAATAAATTAATAAATTTTAAAAGAAGAGTGAGGCCCATGAGTGCAAGTGTTACACCAGGTCAGATTTACAACTGCCACAATATCAACAAAAGAATATGTACTATGACTTACTGTTACAGTCTGCCCAGCCCTGAGGACATACTTTGGAGTAAATTTGTAAGCAATTTCTTCTCCATCTCCAATTTGTCTCTTTAGTCTCCAATTACCCAAAGACTGATCCTAATGGAGAGAATTTCAAGTTTATCTCTATTTATCAATAACATCTCTATTTAGCTCTTCCTTTGTGTTTTCTAGGAGTTCACACCCACCTTCTCTGAATTGTTCTTAAGTTGAACATATTTGCCCTCCAAGTCTATCTCTTCAATGCTGATACTTCCAGTAGCTGAAGCTTGCTGGGACATTTGGAAGCTACTGCTACTACTGCTGCCACTAATACTTCCAGTGCCAATTCCACTTGTCCCACTGCCTGAAAGCTCCTCTGCTTCCATCCGTTTTCTCTTGCCTCGGGAAGAGCGAATAACTGACGCGCTGCTACTGCTGCTGCTGGAGGTAGCCCGAGAGACTGTAACACGGGATGAGGGACTTGGAGACAGCTTCAACCTAGACAGTGACAAGCACATTTTGATCAAAATAGAGAAAACTTAGTTAGATATACTCATATTTTTAACTGATCCAGGGAAGTATACACAAAATAAAATGCCACTCAGTAGCCAGACTATATTACTATATTACATCCTAGAGTTAAAAGCAGCCTCCAGGTGTGTGTGTAGGGGGGTGTGTGTGTGGAGTGTGTGTGTAGGACCAGCCTATAAGCAAAGGGGGATATATAGCCAGAGAAGACTTCTCAATATATCATGTGACATCAGAGCAGTGCTATAGACCCCTTAACCTTCCCAGTCAGTAAACCTATCATCTCACAAGCCTGATAGTACAAAAAAAGTGAAAATGCAATGAAGAAATGAATGTCAAGAAAAAGAATTATATATTTTACAGTATTTTATGGCTATCATAATATCTTAACCAAGACAGGTGTTCAGATGATAACACTTGCAAATATCTCATGTAGCACACGGAGGTATGCTCAAATAGGAAGACACACAAGTAACAGAAAAGCACCTGCTAATCCTAACAAAAGGATGCAGCATCTGTACCTACCTTTCCTCTTCTCCTTCCAGGAGTTTTCGGTAAGCACTGATTTCCATGTCCAGTGCTAATTTAACATCAAGCAACTCCTGGTACTCCGTAAGCTGTTGCTGCATCTGATCCCTCATTTCTGTCATCTCCCGCTCCTTGGCATCTAGCATCTTCCTGAACTTATCCCGCTCACCAGCCATCATCTCCTCCAACTCCCGAATGCGATCTTCCGCTGCGCTAGCCTAGGGAGACAGCATAGAGGAAAATACACATGGCATTCATGTGGTTAAAACCAAAAAGTTCAAAATTCACCTTCCAYCCAAATTAGTATAACAAATATCTATCCCCTAAAATTTAGAAAGTGTTAAGACTAGGACAGATATTTGAATTCATCCAAATATTGCAGAGCTTTACAGGTATTATTAGAGATAAAAGTAGAATTAGTCCCCTTACCTGTTTCTGAAGGGCAGAAAGCTGGTAGCTGAGAGATTCTATTCTCATGCGAGCCTCCTTCAACTCCTCCCGAGCTGCACCAGCAGCTTTGTCATTCTGGTCAGAGGCAAGCTTGGCATTCTCCAGCTGGAAGACAATTTTATACCAGTCAGTCATTTGCGTTGAGTTAGCTATCCTGCAAATACCTTGAAGGCACAACAAGGAGGTCCAGAACTGCATACAGCTTCCCATACGACATCCTGTCACAGGGACAAAACACCTTTTGCTTTGTTTCTCCTTTTCCTAATAGTTCTCAACATTGTTTGTTTGTCATTGCATAATACCAAACTCTCAGATTTAGCATTTTCATTGCTTTGTAACCAAAGATCATGGTCAGATCAAGAAATAATCTTTGTTTTCTGATGAGGRGGATCTTAGGTCAGTCTCAGAGAAGCTCAGCAGCTAAGCTTAACGACATACTTCAGAGCCAGAGTCCACAAAAACTCAAGCTCCATGAGCAGGGACTGCTCCCTAAGAAACAGTCAAATATTTTAAAATATATTTCTCAAAATATGAATTAATGKGAGCCTCAAAAGAGAGAGAGAAACAGTGCTAGCAGTACATCAGTTTCTCCCAGGCAAGGGAGAAGTAGCTATAATTATTAGTGGGTATCTTCAGTAGCCAGACAACTGGCAGTTGCTTTAATCCTTCAGGGAGAGGAATGAATATAAATATACCTGCAGTCAGGAATTACACCTGTAATAAAGTTGCTACTCCTCCCGTATGCCCTGACTGCCAGGATAGAGTTTGTTCAAATTACAATTACTTGTAATTAAAGATGGTAGGGTGGATGAAATAGTTTTCTCTCTCCTACCTTCGCCTGGTAGGTCTGCTCTAGCTCCAATTTATACAGCTTGACTTGTTCATCATGCTGATTTCGCAGATCCTCTAGGGCCTGAGCCATTTTGGATTCATACTCCTGCTGGCGACTAGTGTCTACCTCAATCAAACGATGTTCATGTCGTTTCCTYGTTTCCCTTATTTCCTGTACACAAACAAAAAGTGGGACAGAGCTGCACATTAGGGTAAACAGGATAATCTATTTCAATTAGTCCAACATCATTTAAAAAGTTCCAATATTGCTAAGGATTGCTGTATGCCTTAACAGATGCAAGTTATATCTTTTACCTTGCAGGAGATAATTCATAAAGGTAATCTAAATGTAAAAATGTTCTGAACATTAAGGAGTTGAATATAAACTACATAAACATTAAGGAAGATGAGGTTACTAGGTCAATTGTACCTCTTCAAACACATTCTTCCTGAAATCCAGATCTTCTTGCAAGCTCTGGCACCGATTCTCCAAGTCCACTCGCATGAGAGTCTCTTTCTCCAGCTGCTTCTTGGCAACAGCATGGCCATCTTCAGCCTGGTAGAATAAATAAATAAAATAATTTTTTTTTAAATTATTTAATTTTGACTGTAACCTTGTTTTCCCGTCTGCAAGTCTTCTGCAGTCTTAATTTGAACATTAAGAAACTGTTTCATATCCAAGACAGTAGATACAGGTTAAGCAGATCTCTCCTACTGTTTAATTCAGAAGCAATGATGTTCTCAGTACAAACCAACAGCAAAATAACAAATTTTACAAGATACCAACGTTCTAGTACTAAAGCAAATCAATGGTCATTCACCTTAGCAAGCTGGGCACGCAGATCAGCCACCTCTGCTTCCAGAGTGCGTTTTTCATTCAGGACAGTATTGAGTTCTGCTTCACTTCTATGRAACAGCACTTCAAGATCCTTAATGCGACCTTGAGCCACAGAAAAATCTGCATCTTTCTTTTTGTAGCTGAAAAAGAAAGATAGCATTATTTATAAATGTGTTCACACACATCTTGTGGATGCCTTGGTTATAATTACAGGATTTTGTTAATATACYCATTTTGTTACAATTATAATCCATAAGTACCACCAGGTGGCTCCCAGATTCACCTGCAACTGCAGGAATGAAAATAATCATAAACGACTAAGAAAAATCAGTTTGTACCAGTGGGTTGTAAATGTATTTACCCAATAAACAACATATGTCATGGACAGAAAAGGGAAAAAGAAGCCTATTTTGACACCCAAGGGATGACGAGAAAGCTGCATTACACACAGTGTTGAGAGGGGTTTTCTTTTTTCTCCCCTTGTTTTGAGCTGCACAGCACATTTCATTGGTGAGATTTATTACTGTGAGTGAAGCTCACGAGGAGCAGAGCACACAAAACTCTCGCAAAGGTTGATAAGTATCTCTAGTGCTTTCATGGGAAAACATGAAATGTTTRCAAAGTAAAATAGATGAAAAATGACTGCTATAGATTACACAATTCTTGTTCCTTCCTCTTCTAGGCCCATACCCTGTGTCTTGCTTCCCAGACTTGAGATCATTCTTTAAGTCCTCCTCTAGAATCTCCATTTGTCCCATACYTCTGACAAACTGCAATGTCCAGAACTATTATATGAAGAAAACCTTCCTTATGTGGCATCACTACRTCTGCAGAATCTCTCTTTATACACTCCAGCATCATGAACATCTTTTTCTTTTGCAAYTGCAGAATATTTTGATGCTCTCTTCTTTTGTGATATGATCTAGCCAGCACGACCATTTGCTGTCTCTGCATTCCTGGGTGTAGCTCCCTCAATTTCTTTCTAACCATAACTTTTTTTYCCTAAGCCACTGCTCCCATTTGTCAATTGTGAATCCTGTTCTACAACATACAGCGCAGCGTCTAAAGCTCAGCAGTTTGAGAGAGACAAGCAAACAAAATATCCAACTTATAAAGAGAGCTGTTCAGCAGCAGCTAGAAGCCTTCAAAGGAGGCTCTCCAGAAACATGCCACACCATGGGCGTATACGAGCTGCAAGTAATGTTACCTGGAAGTGCTCTGACTTTACAGCTCCTAATTGGCAAGTGTAACTTCCCACAGAGTGTGAACTACCATGTACACTACACATCCTACAACTTCCTCCCACTTGCATAAGCCAGGTAGCTTGTCAGCACATGCCTACAGCAGGGAAGCAATAGAAACRTACCTGGGCAGTGGATAGAAGAACACGACACATGAACCAAATCTGCAGTAACTACTGCACTTCTCTTTTAGATCTTCCTTTAAAACTCAAGTGAACAGACTTTTTGCTAGCACCAGAGCAAGAGAGACAACRTCTATGACTAGCTAAGAGCAACCTGTCATGCAAAACGTTGTATCTGAAAYCAGGCTTCCTACAGGGAAATCAAACTCAAGAGGAGCATTGCATAGGACTGGCTGGCATTCACACTTAACTCCACATRTTTTAATGTACATCAGTTTCTTAATACCCTTTATCCAGCAGGTACCTACATGCACGTTCACATAGGGAGAGAGCAATGGGATAGAGCAGGCACAACTGAGTCTTTCAGCATCTATATATCAGAAGCATTTATCTAATCAATTTACTAATCTTGCATCCACAAACACCTCTGTGCATAYACTAGTCAGATCACCTGCTCTGAGTAGCTGTGCAAACAAGCCAGGGAATTTCCCCCAACAGGAGTATCKTCTGTATGAGTCGTAACACTTCCCAAAGACACCACTGAGGCATTTTAAGAAGCACGAGTAGTACTGTTCACACTGCAAATATTGTCCATTAGCAACTTTTTTGAATGCAAGTATAKCACATTGGACTTTCCTTACTTTTTGTTGAACTCTTCAAGTTCTGCTCTCAGTTTGCCTATTTCAATCTGYAGTTTAGCCCTCTCTTTGGCGGTTTCATCCAGAACTCTTCGGGCATCAGCCAGTTCAGACTCATAGAGACTCTTGATTCCACTGACCTAGGGTTACAGGAAAATAATCATTCAGACACAATACGCCAGACTGAATATCAAAGAACCAAAATACAGCACCAGGCTTTGCTCAGCTTTCTTTGGAAAAGAAGAAAAAAAAGCATTATCTGATTTGTTGTTTATGAATGCTGTACATGGAACATTTTGAATTAATGTGCTCCTATAGTTAAAAGTGATTAGTTCTTAAGATTTAACTTTTATTCTCRGTTGAACATAACATACTATATGTTTGAAGTGCACAAATCTTCTGAAGAGCTAAAGTGATTATCAGATCTTAAATCACTCTCCTTTATTTCCAATATCACAAGTTRTCAGAATTGCAACTGCAGCAATTTCACCTTCAAAAATAAAATGCTAAGGACATATTTTTTGACACACAGGTCYGAGGTCCAATTCAACTCTGCTGCCCTTGCACCATTAGCTAAAGAAGAACCTGAAACAAGACAAAGAATTGTGGTTTTGGTGTTCAGAGATGAACTTCCACCCCTCTGCCTTAGAGGATGCGCATCTACAGACCTCTCCCCATTCCAGTGTCACAAAAAAATCCCTTCAAAAATAACTCTTCACACTAAAACCAGCCAGCTATAAGTCTTCTATTTTTTTATGTATTTATTTACGAGGATGCTCTAATTCACAGCCTGACAATAAAAGTATTTTTTATTAGCATTTTAAGCTAATCCTCTAAACAGAAGTAATTGAAATACACAGCAACTTCCAGCACAGAAGGGCAGCAGTCACCTGAGAGCAGTAACACCTTCAGTCACTGCAGGAAATAAAACGAACTCTGCAGAACTTTACCAACGGGATGCAAATAGATTGTGAATCCATGATGACGGAAACTTTATATGATCAAACTGAAATGGAGAACAATTCAAGAAGTTCTTCCCAAATCATAAGAAAATTACAATTTGCTCGGTTTCAGCACTGATACTGGAGCATCGTGTGCACGCAAACACCTCAAACCCGTGCCGAGCAGGTAGCTGCAAGGCTTCCATGGAGATTTAACATTATCTGTGATGTGGGACACCTTCCCCAGCACTGCGCCAAGTCGGGGGGTTGACTGTCCCCAGCAGGTTCATTGGCTACATCCTTTATATATGAGAAGGTCCCAGGAGGAAGCAGTTACAGCAGAATAGGGAAAAGCAAAGCATGGCTTAGAGACAGGGGAAAGAGGGAAAAAAAAAAAAAAGTTTCAGCCGGTTTGCCGCCAATATCACAGGAAATGGCCCTGATTCCACAGCATGAAGGGGACAATCTGCAAGACTTCTTCACACTGCAAGGGCATATTTAGTCCTGGAGACACTKGTAATTTCAGTGTTAGGCTCAACACCTTGACTCCCAAGAAGGGCAGAGCGCTCCCGCCTCGTCCCGAAGCGGCGACTCCAGCACATCCCGCCTGCCGATGCGGCCCGCTGTGCCGCTCCAGCCCAGCRATTGTCACTCAGTGTCACCACCGGCCTGAGCTTAACTTACTGGGAGCCCCTGACAGCCCCCTGGGGCCGTCCTGACACCCCGGGACGTTCAGACACGCGGGGACAGCGACTTCCCCGCAGAGACCCCGAGCTCCRCCAGGCAGCAGCCACCTCCGGCCCGCAGCGGGACGGCGGGGCCTGGGGGGGGGGCCCCGGAGCCGGGCGGCCGCGCGCGGCGTCGCCCATCGCGGCTGCCGCCTCGAGCGGGAAGCGGCCTGCGGAGCCCGGCGCGACAGAGCCCCGGAGCGAGGGCTCCCGCCGCCCGCCCGCTCGCCGCGGAACCTCCCAAGCGGGCCCAGCGCGACCGCCGGGACTACCGCCGTACCTCCCGAGTGGTGACCTCCTCCTTCTCGGAGATCTTCACGAGCAGCCGATCGTTCTCCAACTCCAGAGCCCGCACACGGTCGATGTAGACGGCGAGGCGGTCGTTGAGCTGCCTCAGCTCCTCCTTCTCCTGCAGGCGGGAGATGCGGGTGGGCGACAGCGGGGTGCCGCCGGGGGTGCCGCGGCTCGGGGTGCCCGACATGGCGCTCGCTTGGCGGGAGGGCGGGCGGGCGACGAGCTCATTCAATCGAGCCGCAGCACGGGAGGAGAGCGCGCTAAGATGGCGGGCGCCGCTTCCCCCGCCGCCGCCGCGCCGCCTGGGAAATGGAGTCTCGGCGCCAAGATGGCGGCGCGGCGGCGCGGGGTGTGGCGGGGGCTGTAGTCGCGCCCGGCGCCATGTTGTGAGGCGCGGGCTGAGGCGAGCGGGGGGATCTCGTGCGGCGGCTTCTTCGCCTCGTGGAGGTAGCGGGTCCGCTCGGCGCCGAAGTGAGTTTATAATTTTGTCAGGCTCTGCTGTTCGTCCTGAAATTTTGTGGGCTGATTGTTCTGCAGTTGGCTCGTATTTRGAGTTTCCCAAAAACTATTTATCGGCTCTTTCTTAGGCAGGATCTTTAGAGGTTTTATTTGCTGATGTGAGGCACTCCTTCCAGGTTTTTCTTGAGAGGATATAATGCCTCCTAGCCTTCACTTGGGGGATTCAAGAGGGGAGTTATCCTGAAATGCTTGGGCTGTCCCAGTGAATTCAACATAAAAGCAGCTGTAAAGTTTCACTTCCTAGGGATTTGGGGCATTATTTTTGTTTGTAGATTTATTTTTTTTTTATAAAACAGACCTCAATCTCAATCAACTTCGTATACATTAACAAAATGAAGATTCCCGTGAGTTAATTCCATAGGGTACAAAGTGYGCGATGAGGAAGCGATATGCACGAGAGGGAGGACAGAACTAGACAGAAAAATAGCAGAAAGGGCCAAAATARTAATAATAGTAATAATAATAATAATATGCTTAACATGAGCAGAAACACATAGGGCTAGGCTGTGCAATTAGCTGCAACAGAGCTTATTTTTTTCCCTTTAAAGGATCAGTGTAAAAACAGGCGTCTGCCCAGGAGTCGTTTGGACTTGTGCAGACGACAGAAATGTCCTCCMGAAGGCAGTTTGTCCCGCCTGGGTTCAGGTATCTGCCGCAGGATAGCTCTGAATTTGGGTTATTTTTGCCTGTTTGCTCCAGAGAGAGTTGGGAACAAGGGTTTCCACATGGAGCTCCGTGAAGCCCTGGATATCACCCGAAGGGAGTCCACGAAAGATAACCACAATGAAAGCGAATGAGTCGGTGCCTGTCATTTTTACAAGCCTTTCCTCCACTTCAGTGTGGTAAAAACGGTGCTTTTTTTTTTTTTTACCACCAAGAGCCCCTGCATCAGGGATGAACCAACCAGGCCAGCCTAGGATGCGCGACTCCGTGTGAAATTCCGAGGGAAATTGCAGACCGCTCTCCTGGACTTGAGTTTATCTGGAAAGAGAAAGACAAGAAAGAGCAAGACTACAAATCCCAGCGTGCCGCGGCCTCTCCGCTCGGAGCAGAAGGCCGCCCGCGCTCCGCATGTCYGCGCGGGCCCGTGAGGACACCCGGAAGGCTCCGGAGCCACCTCCCTCCGTGCTGGTTTTCCTGCCCGGCGCTGGGTTTGAAGCACAGTTGCGTTTTTTGAATTTTTGGCGCCCGCCTGCAAACTGTAGCCCAACTGCTGCTGGAGCAGCTCCAGCCTCCCCCCCCACCGGCCACACGCCGCTTGTGGATACGGCTGGGAGGTTTGCGCTGGGAATCTCGGAAATGGAGCTGCCTTCGCCCGGCACGGGAGCGTTTGTGGATGGCACGCTGTGCGCTTGCCGTGACCTCTGTGCCTTCCAACACGGGTAGTTTCCAACAGCAGAACATACAGGGGAAGACCAGCAATAAAATGTGGTCAGCTTAAGCCAGAATAGACTMTTTCAGGAATTCTGAAAGCTTCGGTATAAGGATTTGTTTAGGTTAGCTCATTTCTTGTAATGATTTGCCACTGCACCTTACTCCTCTGCCATACTGTGGAAACCCTTCTAAACCTTTACCACATTTTTATTGCTAATGTAATCCAGGTGTAAATCCCACTGGCTCATAAGCTCAGCCAAAACTCACTTATTTCTTTTTTTTTTAGTTTTGAGGCAAATACTTCTGTTTTATAAAATTGCCTTTCTTCAGCAGTAAGCAGAACACTTGCAAATATATATATATACACACACACATATTAATATCTCTCTCTGTTGGCTGCACTTTTGTGYTCACTTTTCTTTCCTCTGCTAGAGAGCCATTGCGGGGCAGGTTGGGAGAGGAAAGGATCAGCTTAGTAAGGGRTGTGTAAAGACATAAAAGCTGAGAGGCAGCTAGAGAACTACTGCTTTAGATGAWGTATAATGTTTTGGTCACGGAATTAGCGTCTGTTCAAATGCGAGTCCTCTATGATTGCTTTAGTGACAGGGTTTATTACTGGACCGGTCATTCATCTCATGGCTTAGTGCTTGCTTTCTCATTAAGGACCTTAGTAATTCGGTGTTTCTAAAAAAGCATTTAATAATAAAACTCCATCTGCTTTCAGAAGGTAGGAATGACTCGTTAGTTCAGGACAACCATTTGTGGTTTAATAAAGGGACAGCGTGAAGCTGGCAGAGGGCCAGGACACACAGTACAGCCCTATCCTCTCAGCTGTCCCCACTGGGAACCTGCTCAGCACCCCAAGGCTCTGCCTGGCCCATTCCCTTGCTTTTCATTTTGTGAAAAACAGCCTGAGAGAAGGCTGGTGTGAGAAGTTTCACCTGAACAGCAAGCCAGGAAGTTGGAAGTGCCCTAGGTTCGGTGCTGGAGCTCCAGCTCAAAGCTACTTCCAACATATCTGAGTGTCTCACTAGGATAAGAATAAATTCTTGGGATGTCAGAAAATACAGATAGGAGTGAAAGACTCTGCCTAGTACTGGAATGCTTCTCCCATGAGATATGTGAAGAGATTGCTCACACCCAGTGCTACAGACAAAGTAAAACCTCACATGTCCTTTCATGGCGAGCATCTCCTCCATCGTCTGCCAGGCAGTTTTTGGGTGTAACCAGCTTTCTGATGYGATCTGGGATCTCATAATGACATTCTCACAAGTCTGGCGACACAGGATCTCCTCTGTTACTTCTGACCTCAACTCTTTACTCTCGCAGCAGCTGCTTCCAGGCCTTTCTCATTCTACCCTGATCTGCACTTTATTATTCATATGTCTTGTCTTTAATAGCAGGATCATTTCTGTCTTCTTTGTAGTCGTTGGACTTCCCCTCTCCCTTGTGATCCCTGTCTCCCTCTGAGTGGCCTGTCTGTGTTTAATCAATGCTCAGATATTTTGATTCTTTTTAGGAAGAGGCAAGAATGTTCTAAGAATGGTAGATGTAGCACAGAACATACTTTCATCAGCCTAAATCCAGCCCAGCATGTCAGTAATTAGAGGTTACTGGCAGCTTCTGGAGGTCTGGGAGAAGCACCCTGTTTCCTCCACCATTGGACTCTTTTCATAGATGTCAGCTCCACATTTCAGTTTCCATTTGAAAAAAATGGACAAGAGCAGTGGAGAGCTTTTCTTCAGTACAAGTCATTTGCAGTCTTTATAAGCCAAAGAAAGTGTCTTTGTAGGGTGACACACAACTGCTCTCAGTACAGCATTAGCTCCTGAGCCTTCTTCTCATTTGCTTAGGGAATCTTCCAAGATAATAGGGGGACAGAGTTCCTGGCAATAAAATACCACTGAAACCAAATTAAAGGGGGAGGTAGGAACATACCAGCATTTCCTGGAAGTCTGGCTGCAGGCAGCTGTGGAGCCAGGGGAATTCATGGGCGTATCTATTTACACAGGTAAATAGCACAATTAATCAAAGATCAAGGAAAGGCTTATTTACATCACTTTCAATGAAATATAGGCCCGACAGTCCCTAATAGCACCGAGTTTTGTCTGACACCACACTGACCTGAGGTGCTCGCTGCATTTTTAGGAGCCCAAAGACCCTGCAGTTGTCTGAGGTGGCCTGAGGTTCTCCRTAGAGTTCAGGTTCCCTCCAAACACAAGCAAGTCTCTGCTCTTTCAGTCCTTTGGCACAGAGTAGCCGAGGAGGTTGAGGCCTGGTGCTGAGATGCCGTTTATCTGGGTTCCCCAGCATTGCTTTGTCAACTGGGAGCAATCTCAGCTCCATGCTGCTCTCGGGATCACGTCCATCACTGCTGCCCAGGGGCAAACCAGGGCTCACATCCCTGCACTGGTGTTATGTAAAACCTTGGCACTGATCTCAAAACACTAGTGAAAACAAACCCTTTTTTTTTTTTTTTTTTTTCAAACCAACCATTTGGCGCCTTGTTTTCAAATCTACAGACCAACTGCTGCTGGCTCGGTGCCCATCACCATAGAGCTTTTTTACATATTTTCCTCCAGCAGCTGCGGTAACCTCCTATGTACCCCATGTCTTGCCAGGCTGACTCAGCCTCTGTGTCATGGTCTCACTGGGGAAGGATAAGATTTCAATTTCATTCTGTTTAAAAAAAAATAGTGTAGTAGGAGTGCACTTTTTAGCAAAGCAAGGTGACAACAGAAACCTTTGGCTCCACTTTGAAAGCTAACAAGTGTGCTATACAGTGACATGAGAATTCAGGAATGCTGGGATTCCTTAAGGCAGAGCCTCTGTCAAGTATAAACATAGAAAACTTACAGTATATATGGATCTGGAGGGAGAGAAAAGGGTCTGTGGATGTAAGGAACTACGTGCGTATCATGTGATTAATAAGGCAGATGAAAGCCCAGTGTGATCCGAAGGAAATGAGAATTTTTTTTCTAAAAGCACTGGACATCCTCTTGCTGACTTCTGWCAAATTCTTCCTATGCACCCAAAATAACAAGTGCATTCTGCCCTGGAGGRTGTCAACAGCAGCACAAAAGGAGGGACAGCATTGACTTTCTGATGGCATTTGGTCATTACAAAACACTGAGCATATAGTGTAAGGCCACAGAAATGCAAATGGGGATTGATTTTGATCCGAAATGGCAAAGTCTAAGGAAAATCCATACAGCTGTAAATGGCCTATCCCACTTGGTAAGTAGGAGGGAAATTTGCTCTTCCATGATAGAAAGGTTGTTTCGTGTTGCAGGAGAACTGAGTGAAAATCAAGGCATTCCACTGCATGCCAGCAGAGTTAAAGTCTATTAGCTGGGCTGTAAAATCCGAATAGCATTTTATTTTTAAGTTCTAGTGTAGCTCCAGAAGGGTTAAATCCTTTTCTTTGGTAAATGGAAACAGTGTGATCTGCTAGGACTGCAGGGAAGCTCTGACAGCTGCCTGGAGTTCACGTGCTAGGGCAGAGCCCTGGCCAGGTGGAGGGAAACCATCGTGGAGCGGGCACKCCAAGGACAGGCAGCGGCTGTTTTCCATCATTTGTTTTCAGGAACATGTGGACCTGGGAACAGATGCGGGTCTGGGATGGCATTAGGGGTGGCTTCAGCACTGCCCTGCGCTGTGAAAGAAGACATTGTACGCAGCACCAGAAACGCACGTGGCCGTTCCTGTTCTTTGACACTACGTGTAGTGGGAACTGCTGGGGGACTGTGAGCATGGCGGCTCAGGCATTGCCTTCCTTTGACTTTTTTCTCCCTTTTCTCTACCAGAAATGCATCTTTTGTGGCTTCTTTGTGTGTTTCTGGGTATCTACGTCTCTTCTCCCACAAAAAAAAAGCCCAGTGGAGCAATGGTGGTAACTACAACAGAGATGTACCCAACCGTCACCAGCATGGCAAGCCTGTACCATGGGCACACTGTGATCATCGASGCAGATTTCTGCATTTGGCAGCCCTGGCCACTTCTTAGGTCACTGCTGTTGTCACCACATGCTCTTTTGGAGCCCTGCTCTGTCTWGGTGCAGTGAGGTGTTTCCATCCCTGGCTGCAAGGATCTGTATTGCAGAAGTGTTGATCGCGATGGACACTGATTTTTGCTGCTTACGGTTGTGAGTAATTGCTTCCTGGAAAGCAGTGCGKGGCTCAGATGTAAAAAGCCTCAAGCGCTGCAGGGGTAAGTGAGGTCCCCAGGGACCTGAGGCAGGGAAAGCTCTGGAGAAACCAGTTTCTGTGGGCATCAAAGCGTCAGCTCAAGGGATAGGGAGGCTGCTGGCTACCCCTGGGAATGCCTCGGGAGCGTCCCTTCATAAAACTGCCATGTTCTTCCCTTATTTTTCCTGCAATCTCCCTAATAGTACRTGGGTCAGGCAAAGTCCCCATGCTCCTCTGTGTTTGCACGTGGCAAAAAGATTCCCCCMAAAATGCTGTAACAAAGCAGCTCGGGGTTTTCTTTGGTCTCCGTAGAGCATGCCTCCTCCCTCTGCCAAGAAAGGAAGTTCTGAGGATAGTCTGCCCTCCCGTGGAGAAAAGACTTGGAGCTGGAGCCCAAGCAGGACTTTGCGGAAGGACCTCAAGGAGGACTTCAGGGAAGGACATTCCTCAAGGCCGGAATTCGTGCCATGGCCGGGTCCCAGGAAGCCCAAGGAGACTGTGAAGAGCTGGAAGAACTCCGCTGCTTAACGGTGCCAAATGACTGAGGACAAAAGGTGCCGGTTTTGATTTTTAATCACGGAAGGAACCGCCTTGGGAGGCAGGGCTCCGCTGCCGGGCCCGAGCTCCCCTCGGCCGCGGGGCTGCGGCTCCCGCGGGCAGCAACCCCCAGTTCCCGCCACGCGCCTCTATGGTCATGGCGCGGCCAGAGCGTCCCCTGAGCGGCGCCCGCCCGCCCGTACTCCGTCATTTCCGGCGCTCTGGGAGGAGCTGTTGTCCCAACGCACCGCGCGCGGCCCTTCCTTCCGGCGGCGCCGCCATCAGCGGAGCAGCAGGTGAGGCGCGGGGCGGCATCCGCGGCCATCGGCGGCCCCGGGGGCCGCGGGCGGCCGCTCAGCGCCCTGCCCGCGCTCTGTCCCCGCAGACATGGCGATCCGCTACCCCATGGCCGTGGGCCTCAACAAGGGCCACAAGGTGACGAAGAACGTGTCGAAGCCGCGGCAGTGCCGCCGCCGCGGGGTGAGTGCAGGGCCGGCGCCCCGGGAGCGGCGCGGGGAGGGAGCTGGGCCCGGCGCCGCCGCCTCGGGGAGCTCCGTGAGGCGGCGGGGGCGGGAACTTGCACCGTGACGGCGGGGAGGGGCGGCTGTCAGGGCCCATTTACCGGGTGCCAACGGGAGGGGTCAGGTCCGTTCCCGTCTTTCGCCCGCCTCTGACTTGCTTTCATTTCCCATTCCTTCTCGGCCACACGGTGCGGGTCCTTGTGCACAGCCTGGCTGCCCGCTCTGTTGTCTGATGTTGGGTTTATTTCTGTGAAACAGCCCAAGGGAGTGCCTCGCTTTGTGGAGAAATTSTGTTTTTCCTAAAAGCTCTGGGTGTCATCTCTGGTGACTAGACACAATTAGTGAAACAGGTTGTTAAAGTACAACTGGAAGCTTTTTGGCTGTGCATCAGGCGCTTGTTATGGCTTTCAGTGAGGGGCATCCTTGCATCTGATAGCGCTGCACTTGGAGGATTCTGTGCTGGGAGCAAAAGCCCCTTCCCGCACGGCTGTGGCAGGAGTGCGGGTAAACAGTTGTGCCTAGTTGTTGTAAAGCTTGCAGAGCCCCTGGAAGGGAGGCAGTGACTCTAATGCATGACCAGGGATGGCTTCTGTATCCCGAGTCAAGCTTTTAGGTCCTCATTTTCCAGATATGGACCCAAACGCTATATGTGACTTGGAGCTATGTGATTGAGGGCTGGCTGAGTTAGCACTGAGTTCTCTGTGTGCCGAATCTTTTCTCTTTTCCCTTGCCCTAGCGCCTGACCAAACACACCAAGTTTGTGCGTGACATGATCAGGGAGGTGTGTGGCTTTGCACCCTACGAAAGACGTGCTATGGAGTTGCTGAAAGTTTCCAAAGACAAACGTGCGCTGAAATTCATAAAGAAAMGGGTAGGTAAATCTGACATTTCAATGAAGGTGCTAAAAATTCTTAGAATTAACATTCTGTTTGCTCTTCCTTCTTAAGGAAGCTTCATTTTGGGGGTCATTTTGTTGCTTTTCAGGGGTTTGAACAATTATTCATCTGACCTGAGGGAGGGGAGGGAGAGCTCCTCAGGAGCTCTGGGCTTAAGTATATGTTGCTGGCAAGGCCTTAAACTACAGTGAYCCAGAATCTGTGCTTGTATTGTTTTATTTGGGGCAGGGAATAAGAGATTGGTACTGAYAGAGGGTGGGATATCATTAACCATCTGGCTTGAAACACCTATTTCACCAGGGCAGGAGCCCCTGATGGCTGAGATGTCTCTACCTGCTCCCTCTCCTTCACTCCTTCAAAAAGCAGCAACTAAACAACCACATAGAGCAGGAGTAATGCTGAGATGTGACAGCAAGTCACTTCTGACTAYTTAAGGCTGATTGTGCTCAAGTTCATGCTTGTTAGAACGTTACTGTCGTGCCTGTCCTGGAGTAGAGCATCTTTCCCTGAATGCCTGAAGTACAGCAGGGGTTTCACCCGTTCTCCACTGGACTGAGTGCTGACTGTGCTGCTCYTCCCTGCAGGTTGGCACTCACATTCGGGCCAAGCGGAAGCGTGAAGAACTCAGCAACGTCCTGGCAGCCATGAGGAAAGCTGCTGCAAAGAAGGATTGAGCTGTACGGTCTGTAACTCAATAAAATCCTTTCTCACAAAAGCAGTGTAGCAGCTGCTGCCAGAACATTTCTTTTGGACTGTAGGAAGTGGAGTCCTGCTGGGGGTGCTGCTTTGGGTGGAGTTACAGGTAACCTGACACGTGGGTGACAGGGTGAGGGTACAGGGAAGAGCACTGCCCCTTTCCTCTGGGTGCTGCTTGCTTTGAGGGCTGCCTGAGGGGGAAGGTCAGTGCTGCTTCAGTTGACCAGCCATTTATGGGGAGTGGGCAGCRGGATGAGCCCTGGCTGGTTGCACAGAGAGGGAAATACATAGCTTATACTCCATGCAATCACTCTCCCCCTTTTGAATGAGCCCTGTTTAAACACAGTTTCTATAGTGCTGGCTCTAAGTACTTGAGCACTCGCAGTTGCTAGACCAAGACTATGTTTATTGAYGCATAACAGCCACTCTAACACAGATGATACCTGACGTATCATTTCACTCAGTAAAAAATACAACCGTTGCAGGAACAGCAGACCTAACCGCTGCTGTTGAGCCTTCCTCTTCTGTCCAGCTTTGTGCTCTCTTGCCCCTTACGGTTGTTTCTGATGATGGTGGCTTGGGCTGTTGTAAGGAAGAGAACCACAKCCCTCTGCAGCTCATTTTGAGGGTTCTGCTGTACCGTACCTCTCCTCAAGTTTAGCTTTCAGCCTAGCGCTGCTCAGGGCTGTATAAGCCAAGRGTGCTGGAGAACTACTCAGTGACCAGTGTGCCCACAGCACTCTGCACAGTGAAGGCCAGCCCAGCTCCAACACTAGGTACTGTTTCCATAAGCAGGTACTGGCATTTACAGTGAAATAACACTCTTTAAGTATTCACCTTCAAACTACCTCTGCTTCRAGTAGTTTGTAATGTGCTAATTCCTTAGGTAGAGTTTCAGAATCTCATTTTATTGGAAATACTTTACTTGTGTCATAATTGAGTAGTAAACAGTGAGAAATATTTTACTCTATGAAAGCCATAATTCATKTCGGTGGCTGCGCAGCAGCAATAGCTTCAAGTCACAGTTCAGGATTCTCCCTCTGTTACAGGACAGACCGTTCCCAGTCCTTAGGTGAACAGCAGTCACCCTCCAGCAGAAGCCAGCTTTGGAAATGCTATATCAAACACTTCTTTGTARTGTTCCACAAAATGCACTTCTAGTCCTTCTGTAATGAATCCAGCAAGGTCATAATAATCCTTTTTGTTTTCAGATGGCAAAATGATGCAGGTAACACCTGCTCTCTTTGCCTAGGAGAAGCAGAACGTTAATCAGGCCGTGTGGTAAGAGTCCTAGAAATTCATTAGTCTACCATAAACAGACACTTTCCTTTTAAGAAATGCACTCCCCCCTCTCCCCTTCACAGCTGCAGGAAGAGCTGAAGTTGAAGATATTTTAGGGGACTTTGTCAGTACACCAAGGGATGGTTCAGACTAATTMATTTTATTTAATGTAGTTTTACAAGTCTACTTCAACAGGAATGAGGATAAGCCCTAGAATCACAGTTCAGGCTGCTCTCCCCTCCACGATACAGGCATGACACCCACGTTCCATGTGGCAGGTTTCTCCCTTGTGTCTATGGAATTACTGCCTCTCCTTCTAGTGGAGGAGCAGGCACTCTGGTTACCCTTGTCACCTCTGAGACTAACCCACAGCTCTTCTGCTCTGACACCCAGAGAAAAGGAAGCACTCTTACCGCAATCGTTTTCTCCTTTATTCCACCAACAGGAAGTATTTTTCCAGTTAATGACACTTCTCCAGTCATGGCCAAATCCTGTCTCACTGGGCAATTCATGGCCAGCGATAGTAAAGCTGTTACTATCGTACACCCGGCGCTTGGTCCATCCTTTGGGGTTGCTCCCTGTTAAAAAAACAAATAAATTACAAAAATCCCACCCACTAACACTACTAAGTTATTCAAAGGAGAGGCTGTGAGGAAGTAAAAGCCCCTCAAGACACCAGGCCTAAACCCATGACAGTCTGGTCTTATTTGAGAACAAACATCTTTAAGGCAAAAGCTGAAGAAATTATTGTTGACAGGGAGCGGTACCTAATGTACYCAAGTACACGCAGAGCCTGCTACCACCAGAAAAGGATTCCTCAGAGCGTGGCATCACTTTACCTCTGGCACATGCAAGTGAATATGGGAAGACAGGAGAAAGTCATTGCTGGGTTCCTTCTGCATCAAAAAGGCTCTCGCAAATGTGTAAGCTATTTTGGCACTCTCCTTCATCACATCTCCCAGTTGACCTGTTACTTCGAGGGACCCATCCTTATTCTCCTTATTTTTGGGTCGCCTTAGGGATGTTTCAACAAACAGTGTGGAGCCTCCTGAGAAAGGAAATAAAAGTGACAACCTGAGCAATGTTCAAGGAAAATAGAAGCAGAGGGGTCTAGTGATGAAGGAGCAGCGTCAGTACTTGGAATCCAGGGCCTTCCAATAAGACATTGGATCTTGGGTGAAAAGCAGGTGAAAGCTGCAGAAATATTAGCTRGAAATCTCCACAACTTTGGGCTTATTTTTGTTCTAAGCATTGGGACTAACCTCTCACTTGTCTAAACGAGCAGAACCTTTGAGACCTGTTAACTCCTGACAGCAGCTCTCCAAGAGCCGTACAATCTGCCTGCCAGGCTCCAATACCCGTCTGCCTTCTCCACTATACTGCTCATTTCCCTCTTAACCACTTCCAATATTTTATTTCCATGCAAAGTCAATTAGACTGCCTGTAAGGCAGTAGAGGACCTCCTACTTTTTGGAAGTGGACAAGATTTCTCGTTGTTAAAAGGTTTATGCTTTTAGTCGTTACAGGCTAATAGAGGTACTTCATCATACTTGGTATGGAGCATAATATGAGATGCCTGCCTGAGGGCAAAGTGAACCTGGGCCGAGGGATGGAAAGGGGCCTTTCTTCAGGAAAGTCAGGCTCACAAAGGCCACAGAAGTTACTTCCACTAATACTCATGTAAGAACTTCACTGGGCTCAGTAGGGAAAATTCAGTTTCTGCACTACCAGGCTACATCTGGAAGCGTAGACATATATTTTGCTTTACCAGCTGGTACTTTCTGGAACAGCAAYGCCATTTCAGTGCAACAAAAGGGGAAAAAAAAATTCTAGAAGCACAAGATGGACCCAAAAGTCAGTGTCTTACCCATAGCTGTCCAGGCCAGACCCATCACCACGCCTGGAGGAGTGGTTTCATACATTCTATCCACAGTGAAGATGGGCTTTCCTACAAAGTCCTGCAGGTTTTCAGGTGTTACTTGGACCATTTCTGCTTCTCCGCTCACAATTTTATAGGCAGATTTCCTCAATACCTAAGTGAACAGTAATTAGTTTCTGCAGAAGAAGTGGAGAAGGCTGAAGCACAGAGGTGGTTACTCCCTTACCTTTTCTACTTGTTTCTGCAGATTCCTCACCCCACTCTCTCTGCAGTACTGCTTGATGAGAACAGTCAGGACATCTGAGGTGATTTTGGCTTTGTTTTCATCCAAACCACAAAGAACTCGTGCTTGAGGGACCAAGTACCTCTGAAAGAAATTGTCCACCACAACTTTCCGTTAGTATTTGGAACAACGGCCCAATTGTGCCACAATTTGTTGTCTTACTGGAGTGTTCCAAGTCAGGGAAGCTTTGTCCAGAATACCACGTGCCTAGTATTTGTTGGCAGGATTCAGTRTAAACACATATATGTGAAGCTGCTAAGAAGATTTTAGCCAGCTGTAGTTCACAAAGTGTCTGTGAAATAGYCTCTTACCTCTGCAATTGCAAGTTTCTCTTCTGCTACATATCCCGATACGTTGATCATTTCCATTCTGTCTCTCAGTGGCTCTGGAATGGTTTCTGTTACATTGGCAGTGCAAATAAAGAGTACCTGGAAATAAAACAAGAGCCTATCAGGCATTTTCATTAATTTGCTGTCCTACCTCATTTAATATTGCTCAGCTCTGGGTTTCTGTCTCTGAAGGGGTAGAGGAAGCTCATCTCTTGATCTACAATTAATGGAAGCTGCACKGAAAGGACGAGTTGGTAGAGACATCCCAAATGAAAAGCTTGCAGCAGCAKGAAGCCACCTCGCTTCACGCCAGCTCTGACCATCACCAGATCAAAAACTTAACATATACTAGTGATAACGTTTTCTGAAGTACGTCCAGACACCTGGATTTAAGCAAACTTTCTGAGATCTACCCCACACCACCAGTGTCCGTCCTGTTTGTCCAACTCTGACTAAAACCTTTGATGCAGAGGAAATGTCTATATTGATATATATTCACACATTATAGCTCCATAACCTCTGTAAAAGAGGGAAATACCTTTGATAAATCCACAGGAACATCAAGGTAGTGATCCAAGAAGTTGGAGTTCTGTTCTGGGTCCAACAGCTCTAGAAGGGCTGAGGATGGATCTCCTTGATACCCCCTTCCTATTTTATCCACCTATGGAAGACAAATTTCAAATGCCATGAGAAATTCCTCACYGTGATGCAAAGATTTTGTGGAAAGATTCTTTAAAGGCTTCATTTCAAAATCTTCACTTGTTTGTTCACAAATAGACACTACCAGTGTACCATTTTCTATAAATTCAGCCATTAGTTAGACCTCCAATCTGACCTGAATAATCACTCACTCATATTCTCTACTTGCTTTTCCACTAAGGCAATAGGTCACTAAAACAGTAAGTTCYCTTATTTGCTCTCAAATCAGATCCAAAATAGAGTATAAGCATCTTAATCCTTACAGAATAAGCTTTAGGCCTGGCATTTGTCATATGTAATATAAGTAAAAGCAGAAATCTGCCATAGGGAAAGATGACAAAGRTCTGTGGTGTCATTGTTGCCCAAAGATGTTGAGAGCTCGTCCTCACAGTCAACGTGGAGCTTTTAGGAACATTACAGATGCACAWCTGTCCGGGCCAAGAACTGACACCTATGCTTTTAAGAGCAGAATCTAGAAGATGAGATACATCACCTCATCAATCAGTATAAGTGGATTCTCTGTCTTAGTCTTCTTCAGACACTGGATGATTTTTCCAGGCATTGCCCCAACATAAGTCCTCCTGTTTTATCAGAAACAGGATTTAGGAAAGAGTTTAAAATACAGCASGCATCACACAGCATAACATGCACCAATGAAATATGTATATCCTGCTGGGAAGCTAATGGAGGGAAAAATTAGTGTGACCCAAAAAAGCAATCTAAAGGAATATATTGGTTACAGCAAAACAATCCTGCTGCCTGAGAGCAGCTCGTGTCCAGGAACAGGCAGACACGGAGCAAGAATGTAAGTGAACRAACGCAGACCTCCTGGCATGAACGTCAGGAGACAAAAGCTACGCACTCAGCACACATCACAGAACACCCTGGAAAACATTTAAAATATTTCTACTTGATTTTGTGTTACATGGGGCACAACCTCACCGGTTCAACTCATCCTGCAGAATGGCAGTTGTTATTAATAGTGTGAAACCATTACTAGTTCTTAGGTGTATGCGGAATCCCTGGCAGGACCCAATTTACTGATTTTTGTATCTGCTTATCATTGCCATTCTGCAGATTCATCAAGCAGCTCCTGGTTTGGAGGTCATTCACACATGAACACATTTGAATGACCTTCTTCAAACTATCATCATTTGTCATTTACAGGCACACAGCTCAGTGCTTTCGGTAGCTTGCACAGCTCGGATCTCCTATCAGCAAACGCAAGCAGCAGGGAGCATGGTGCACTCAAAGAGATGCCAACACGCTCATGTTAAACTCATCCCTTTGCCACCTCTTCCTAGACCCCACGTTGGCAGAGCTGACATTTAATTGCACACATTATTCAACTTCAGTTGGGTTCCTATTTTGACAATGGTAGAAATTGCCGGAAAGAGAAACTGCYCGAGTTGCACTGACCTGTGTCCTTTTATTTCGGCCACGTCAGTCATGCCTCCAACGCTGAAGCGGAAATACTCCCTGTTGAGGGCTCTCGCGATGGAGCGGGCAATGCTGGTCTTGCCAACGCCTGGGGGGCCGTAAAAACAAAGAATCTTCCCCTGAGTGGATCCTCGCAGCTGGCTGACTGCTATGAACTCCTGGGGARCAGAAGCACCAAAACTGAACAGAGGGCAACGGCAGCAACATCAAAGCATATTTGTCACCAGGTCAGAGGGGGCTTACAAAAAAATCTAGAGACTGTCCCCCTTAGCGGTATTTATTTCCTCCTCGGAATTAAGTGACAATAGCGCATAGAAATTTCAAATCAGAACATGGCCTCCATTGCCATCAGCAGTTAAACACATTAATTGATCACAAAACCATTCCAAAGACCTCCTGCTTGATCCATGAATTAATACAAACCAAAGGAGAACCACAAGCTTGAAGCTGCCCAAGGGTCTGATGCCACCAAGGGTAGGAATTGGGGTGCTCTGCCTATTCCTGCCTTACCAGGATTCGCTTCTTTACATCATCCATTCCATAATGATCCTCCTCCAGAACTGCCTGAGCTCGGGTCAGCTCCAGGTTCTCCTCGCTGCACTTGCCCCACGGGATGGATGTTAACCAGTCCAAGTAGTTCCGTGTAACACTAGCAGAAACACACAAAGGACAACGATTTGACAACCACCGCTCCACTTCTCCTAGCTTAAAAATAAGGTTTAGATTTTTCTCCCAACAGAATATCCTCCCTTAACAGCAGAGGATACTGCTGTGCACTCACTTGAATTCCGAGGAGTGATTATCTAGCAAACTCAGCTTGTTCAACTCTTCATCTATCACATCCATAACATGTTTTGGCACTACCAGCTCCTTTAGTCGCTCACGGAATTTCTCTTCTATGGCATCCTTGTCCTCTTTTTCCAGACCTAGCTCTTTCTTAATGATCTTCAGTTGCTCTTGGAGAAGATACTTGCGATGAGTCTGCTTGATCTTTTCCTCCACCTAGACATAGCAGCAAATAGGGTATTTATTCTGTTCCAGCTACTACACATCAAATAAATGCTCCCAAACACACTTCAGTTATGACCTGTGTTATCCCTGGAATAACTTTCTCTCCGTAGAACGCCTACCACTATCTTGCTTTATGAATCTCCAGCAGCAAAACGAAGTATTAAAGTGGACAGGGTATAAATACATGCAGTGCAGGTGCTGCTCAAAGACTTACCTCCCTTCCAAGACGCTGCTGAAGTTTGCTCAGCTCATATTCCTTCTTCAGGAGGGAAAGGGCCTTGTAAAGGCGTTTGGGAATCTAGACAAAAAATAAATACACAATAAATACCGTTTTCAGGCATGATACTCTTTGTTAGCCTTTCTCACAGGAAGTTATAATCCAAAAGAACAAGCTCCTACAGGCCACTCACAAATTGCTCTTGCTGGGAGAAACTTGCCCCAAGTCTCCAGCATCCACAGATATAAAAAGAACCTTGTAGCTGTTCTATGGACCCGACTGAGGAATGACAACTGTTTGCCCCCAAAGGTGCACAGCACCCAGGCTTTTCCTGAAGCTATTCATTATTTAATAGATCCTTCKGCTAGAACCTAGTCACCGATCCTAACCTATCATCACTTGCAGTCCTAAGCTGTCCTCTATACCGAGGACACGATATGTGACGGACACACTTCTAGTTCAGCTGGTACAGCTCTAGTTCAAAGCTTCCTCTTACACTGGTTTCTTCCAGGACATCTTGAAGTTCTTGCGACTCTGCCCCTGTTAATGCTGCGCCCATGTCACTCAAGTAGATAGGATTATCTACTACTCGCTGTCCAGCCTGCATCATCTGAAGAACCGACTCTCTGAAAAACAGTGGCAGAGCCCCCAAAAATATTAATAAACAGTGAATAAGGAAGCACCCCTGAAGAGATATTTAACTTGTTAGGACAAGGTTAAAAAACCAAACTCAGCTGCACTTCATAACAAAACATTTTCGTATTTTGCCTTTGAATCAGGCAGCGCTCAGTAACAAATCAAAAGAAATTCTTGGCAGTTAGAAGGAATGATCCTATCTCATATCAAAGTTTAAGTTTCCTCTCCATTTCTAACAGAGGATGATAAAACTTGCACCCTAAAASAAACTCCTAAGCAAAAATTAGGCAAGTTCCTTTGTTTCGTTACTGCGAAAGGACAGGAGAAAAAGAAAATCTCAGGCTATTCCAGTGYGACTGGCAACCTGCCATTCCCAGAGGCGGGCAGCACGGGAGACACGTACCGGTACAAGGGGTTCAGGGCGATGATGTCCCGGATTGTTTTGACAATTTCTGCAGTAAGCGCCTAGGAACACAAGAAGGTTTTAATCAACAAGAAGCTGGAAAACACGCTACTCTACAGAGCAGGCCCTGGCCTGGATGATTCACTCACTTTAACCTCTTCTGTGATCTGAAAGTCTTCGTGAACCACATTCTCTACTTCCACCATGAGAACCTCCTGCGAGGAGGAAGCCACAGGCTCCAGTACCACTTCCACAGCCTGGTCCTTTGCTCCAGGCTCTTCTTCAGCCTCTTTTCGAGACCGCTTCTGCTTCCTTCGGATTTTCTGTTTGTTCTCGGACTCCTCAGGCTCAACCTCTAGTTGCTTGTTTATACGAATCCTAAAAGCCGAGGCAAACGARCAATAGTCAATTCTCCTCCTCTGTACCCAGCTACATCTCTCAAGCATCTTTCAAGCAAGAARAGAGTTGTATTTTGAGTAAACTAAAATACAACTGAAATCTTCTGCTTCTAAAGCTCATCTCTTGCTTCCAATTGCATCATTCCCCTCAAGCTCTTATGGAAGGCATTCACACAGTGCAGCAGAGGAACTACTGCTCGGCTTCGTTTTCCTTGCGAGACCCCGTTCAGGTGCAGAAGATGCAGAAGATGCCACGGGCACCGCCCGGTGCAAGAAGAAGCGTGAGCACAGGCAGCTGAGGCCATCCGTTACCTGCGGTGGCCCATCACTATCATGCGCAGCTTGTCGCCGAGGTCCTGCATCTCGTGGATTTGTACGAAAGTTCCCATCTGGTAGATTTCATCCAGGTTCTCCACCACGTCCGATTCGTTGCTGCAGGGAAAAGAAACAAAGTCGATATTCAGAAAATAGAATATTCACAGTACCAAGAAAGACATTACTGAGAAAGTCAGGCTGGAAGGAGACTTTACACTGACTTAAGGAGCAAAGACATTCACTTTATCCCCTCTCTTACCACTGCATGGGCCGTCTCCAAGTCACCCGGCTATCCGGATACCTCATCCCTCTCCCAAATAACAACAGGCTTTGCTGCAGCAAGGCTTCAGCCCTTAGCAGTGCTCACGGTGGGAATAAAAGCCGTGACAGTTGGAGGATGGCCCAAACTCTGCCTACACACAGCTTCCCTATCACTGCTTAAAGCTTCAAATCATAGATCAGCCCAGTCACGGAAATACCTTATATAAAAAAAAAAGCATCAAGAGGCACAACTTACTTATCATCCTTCTTAAGGAAGACGCCAGCGTAAGGCTGGGCAAGACGAACTTTCCTCCTCAACAGCTCAACCAGCTTCTGGTTTTTCACCTAGGACAAGAATAAGTCCAAAGTCGGAGGTGGATTTGAAAGAACTTCCCACTCCCGTTCACCATTTTAAGGCCGCATTTCTGCTGAAGCTGAACTACTAGAAATACGAAAAGGGAGAATTCCAAACGAGCGTTTCTGCCCCGTTTGCTGGCGGATCTTTGCAGACCCAGCTCGTCCCGATCCCAGGGGATGGGCTTAACCTGGAGCAGAGCCACGAGCAAAGGCCGGAGCTCAAAGCGCCCAGCGGCGAAGGCAGCAGGGAAGACCCCGACGCAAGGCCGGGCGAGCGGGAATTTCGCAACCCTTTTCTCCAGGAGGAAGCAAGATTCCCGAGGGCAGGCGAGAGGGGGAGATGGGCTGGAGGTGGCAGCAGAAGGTCCTGAGGGGCCCGGCCGCCTCCTCGAGCGCTCTGCGTTAGGAAGGAGCACACCGAGCACGCAGGCAGCGTCCCGCGGGAGCGGAGGGCGCCGCGCGGCCGCGCCGCCCCACCTCGATGATCTTGATGAAGCGCGGGAACACCGGGTTGCGGGTCACGGCGATGAGCGGCACGTTGGGGAAGTGCTCGGGCACGAGCAGCGGCGTGAGCGCCGTCATGACCGCGCCGCCGCCGCCGCCCTCCCCGCCGCCCTCCTCGCCGCCGCCGCCGCCGCCGTCCAGCGCGTCGCCCCCCGCCAGGCTGCCGGGGCCGCTGCGCAGGTGCCGCCGCGGGGCCGCGCACAGGGCGGGAAGGGGAAGGCGCCGCGGGGAGGCGGCGGCCGCGGGGAAGGAGGAGGAGGAGGCCGCGGGGAAGGAGGAGGAGGAGGCGGCGGCCGCCGCCCAGCGCCGCCGCGCCGGGACGAGCCCCGGCCGCAGCCGCCCGCAGAGCTGAAGGCAACGCGCCGCCGCCATGCTGCCGCCGCCGCCGCACCGCGCATGCGCGCGCCCGCCCGCCCCGCCGCGTGCCCTCGCGCACGTCCCCGCTCCGGGGCTGCCGGTTCGAGTCCCGCGGCCGGAGGTCCCGGCCTGGAGGGTCGCCGCCACCCGCGGCCCCTCTTGGACCGTGTCCCCGTGGTCACAGATGGCGCGGGAGCCGTTGTGGGTGGTTGGGACGGTGCTGGAACGAGGGCCCTTGGTGCCGTGCCCGTGGCGTGAGGTGAGCCAGCGGCGGACGGGTGGAAAAGGTGGCTTCAAAGCAAGGCCTGGGAGGCGGCCCTGTGAGAGCCGGCTCCACGTTTAGGGGTGTTCATGAGGACACGCGGGGTTTAAAGCTAAGGATAACAACCCTCGTCAGGCCTCGAGGGGGACGGAAGGGACGAAAAGCATCGTGGGAAAAAAAAAATCCTTTTATTTTCCAAATATTTCCGCTTCCAAACTCTCTCTTGCAGACATGGGGAGCCATGGCGTGAAGAGGAGGCCCTGGGGCGGCCTCGGGAGGCTTCCTTTGGCTCCCGACGCAGCGCGCGCGTACAACGTGTTGGGGCCTGTGCAAATAAGGTGACATATGGCCCCAAAACCCATGTTKCTGCATGAATTTTCCCTCATAAGATTCATTTTGGAAACGTGTGGCCAGGTCGAGAAGCTCCTCGTGGGTTTTTTCTGCCTTGAGAAAACTCCTGGCTTCGTCCCAAATATTGCCCGTCTAATCCTTAGGAATGAACCCGTCTGCAAAGAGGAGAGTCGCTCCTGTTCCCGAACGTTTCTGCAAGTGAGAGCAGCAGGGCTGCGGTGCGGACGGCGTGAACTCTCAAATAACCGGCAACTTAACAAAAAARGAAGGAAAATTGATGAAATGATTTAATATTTTCAGCTCTCCCGTTTTGAAGGCCGCGTGAGCACAAGGGCGGCCTTGGGCTTGGAAAGAGCACAGAGCCTTCCGCGTCCTTGGCTGGGGTTTAAAGGCTGCCGTGCGGGGCTGGGGGCCTTGGGACGTGTCCCGGGATGCGGACGCGGGATGGGGAAATCCTCCTCCGTGGAGGAATTCCGGTGGCGGGAGCAGCGAGCGCGACTCCGAGTCGGCACGGGAGGAGCTTGGCATGGAGCTCKCCGCGAGGGGCTCCGTGTGAACTGAGGGGAACCCGCGTCTGGGCTTTGGGGGATTGGCTTGGTCGGCTTTGGCAGGGAAATTGAGGGGGCGGCTTTACGAGGGGAGTTCAACGTTGCCGCTTGTTGGATTCAGCTCCAGCAACGGGGAATTCAGGTGTGGGTCAGCGCGTGCACCGCTCACGGTCGTGTCTATGTGACTGTTCCTCTGTTTCGGTTCACACAGGGGCATTTTCACAATACTCTTTGGGTACTGTGAAGGGAAGGCCATAATATCAAATTGGGTAACAGCATGGGTACGTGCCAGAGCTCGAGAATCCGAGCGGAATTCCGAGATTCCCCCGGGAGAGTGGTGTGCACCCATTGAAAGAGGCCTCTGTTATCCGGGTGCCGTTCTTAATATTACATCAAAAGCAGGAAATCACAAATGGACAAGCCTGAAGTGTGGGGACATCTGATATGCCGTGTGATACGGAGAGCCCCTTTTGGGATATGGAAACAGCGTAGAGTCCTGATGAGCTTTATTAAAGTATCGTGAGGATCTTTGTCAGGTAGCTCTTTAAAATGAACTCGCTAAAAGGATCCTTTACAATATCTCTAAACCAGAAAGGATGTGCGGAGGTTATAGAGCCACGAGGGACCGTTGTGATCATCTAGTTTGAACCTCTGTAGAATCCAAGCCGTGGCCGTTCCCAGAAATAATTCACATTTGAGCGGGAGCCCAGTCCAAGGATCTTTACTTCCAGTTCAACCATCCATTTGCCCTTCGTACGCAGCAAGTCTCTTCGCATCAGAATTCAATGCTTTCTTGACCCTTTGGTGAAGTAGTCTGGAAAGAAAGGGGAAAAAAAAATCAATTAACTATAAATATGTAATTTATTGTATTCAAGTAGCAATAATCAGTTGCACAAGCACGGATTGGGCATTTGCACGGATTTGCTAGCTACGCAGCAGTTCTGCTTAAAATTGTGTAGGGAGGGATTATCGGAGATCACAGCCAGAGGGGCCTCGGAGAGGCTGATGTAACAGAATCAAGCACTTTATTGGGTTTTATAAGCAGGAACACTGTTTAGAAAGGTTTAGACTCATGTTACCGTGTCAGCAGGTGAGTTCACGTTCTCTTTAGCCTGCTATAAGTGAGAGCTAATGCAACTTAGATCTTAAAACTCCTTGATTAGGGTCCAGTCTTTAGGAATAACCGTCTCATCAATGCTCGAATCCTCACTACTAGGCTGAGCAGACTTGAATGTGCTGCTTGTGTGATCACGCGTGATCAGGTGGTGAAGAGTCCGTGGTGAAACCCCAGGAACGTGAGTCTAAGATCTAAAGCTCGGTGTACGGGAAGTATTCTTGCCTTGGAGCTCAGCACGGGTGAGTCTTTAGTTAGGTTAGGGTGYCAAATTGTAGTTACTCCGCTTTAAGAAAGATGTGGAACAACAAGGAAAAAGTGCAGAGGAGAGGAATGTGAATGGTTATTACCTGTGAGGGCATACTGAAAGAACGGGGTCTGTTTAGTCTAGAAAGGAGAAGAGCAGACATTATAATTGGATCCAAACACGTTAAAAATGCTGCAAAGGGGAGGATAATGACTTGTTATCCTGCAGTCTGGAACCGGACAAGAAATAATGTGCTTGCATTGCAACAAGAGAGATTTATGTTAGGAAAAACTGCACTGGAACACATTGATTGGGCGAGCACCTTTGGGGACAGTTTGGGGTCCAGCTGCTCCTGCACAGGGTGGCCTAGATGACTTCTTGGGGTCTCTTTCATCTCTATTTTAGGAAATTAAAGACAAGAGGAAAAAAAACCAAACCAAAACAAAGCTCTACTGTGGCTCCGTTCCACTTTCTGATTGTATCTAAGCTTCAGTTTTCTGGATGTTCATGGAGATTATGGAGCAAGTCCTGCTGATTCTGTTACAGAAGTGAGAAACGCACAGCGTGTTCCTGACTACTCCAGGGTAGTGCAACAAGACTGAATCGGCTCCTTATTAGTTGTTTGGACCTCGCCAATGTGCCAAATGTCACGTGGGCTTTTGCCCAAGCGCATTAACCAGTTGCTGAGCTGCGTTTGGTAAGAAGGGATTTATGAGCTGGGGACTGGCAGGCTTTGCATTTGCCAGAAAGCTGAGAAGTGGCTTTGTTCTGCCTGGAAAAGATGCTGAGCTATAGAAAGACGGAGATATTTTGAAGYAGACTTTGGAGCAGTGTAACTGAAGGGGATGAACCTCTGTAAATGGTCCCCAAAGATGATCAGAGGACCTGTGTCCTCAGAGTTTTATGCTGGGGAATAAAGCTGTTTTCTGAGTGAATCTGGGGTAGCAAGGAGTCACTGCTGGCACGGAGGTGCCACCAGCTGCTGGTGGACTCGGGTATCCACATTCAGACAGGCTGCTGGAGAACTGAGAAGCTCGTGGGAAGTCCAGCTCATTCACTAAATATTTGGTACTTAAGTCTAGCTCTAGGACCCCAMTAAGAAGGACTAAATCAGCTTTGTGTGAAATAACTTTTTCTTTGCACTTACACATTGTGACTTAAAATTAACCGGTCTTTACCTGGAGAGTGTAAAATACCAATGAATACCAGGGCAGATGGTGGCAGGCAGCTGCTTTAAGTCCTCTTGCTTTTGCACGCCAGGCACATGTGCAAGGCAGCTAAACACCAGGAGGCTGCGTAGTGACTAAACTGTGGCTGGGAAATCAGGGGGAAAGGGACAACGGCTGTTGCAAATTGCTAATCAGTAGTGCAGAGGAGGGACTAGTCAGTCCAGCCTCTAGCTCTCTCTATATACTACACCTGCAGCAGTTGTTGCTTCTCCAACAGCAATGGCCCAAGAAAGAGTCAAGTCTGAAGTAAGAAAAAGTTTAATTTTCTCTTTCTGACTGACATTAAGGAGAAGATGAGGATTAAAAGGCACTAGGAAAGACTCCAAAGGAGGAGATGTTGGGGTTGGATCTTTCTCTGTCCTCCACTATGGGTTTCTGTTTCAAGTCTTGAGTTTTTACAGCGTTAATCTGCGCTCTGCTGCCTGATTTCATAGTGCTGTCTCACTCCTGTGGTGCTTGTGCGTGTTGTTTTGTGGGCAGACCGGCTGGGAGAGCTGCTCTTTCTCCTCAGTCMCAGAATTACCAAGTTCGCAGTCCTGTGCGTCCAGCTCGCGGCGGGAGAGGTGCTCCACGATGCCGGCGCCCAGAGAGTCCCCCAGGACGTTGGTGGTTGTTCTGAGGCGGTCCCTGTAAAAATCAGAGAGCAGAAAAATGAAATACAGCTTTGCAGGATCAGCTAAGGGAATGAAGAGTATGTCACTAAGCACCTGTAAGGAAACTTCACTTCTCACATTTCTCTAATAGTTGGCATTTCAACATTGACAAGGAAATAGCTGATGAGCTGAACACTTCAGGTTGCACAAGCAAACTGGGCTTATCTAGCGGGAGGCTTTTTAGTTACAGGTCTTGGAAAGATTCCCAGAGCTTTCCTTGATTGTTAAGCCTGAGCTTTGCAGCACAGCCTGTCCCTAAAGGTCTGGGCAGGGTTTCTGCATGCCCTTCAAGAGAAAGCAAACGGAACATGTTCTGCTCGGTGAGCATGGTAATCTGCAGGTGACCTCTGGTGCCTCAGGTTCCCAAGGTATGTGGGGAAAGCCTCCACTATGAGCAGAGAGAGCTGCTGTGCAGAGGTGCCGTGGATGAAGGGGTGTTCCAAGATGAATGGGACGGGTTACTGAGACTGCTTGTAGCAGAGACGCTGCCTGTGCAGACGAACGCCGTGAGCGCTGCGGGAAGCGCGGAGCAGAACATGCTGCTAAGCAGGAGACTCACAGAAACCAGTCCACAGCGATGATGAGCGTAATGTCTTCYGTAGGCAGCCCCACTGAGGTCAGCACGATGACCATAGTCACCAGTCCTGCCTGGGGAATGCCTGCAGCGCCGATGCTGGCTGCCGTGGCGGTGATGCTGGGGGAAGAGGAAAGCACAGCTCTCGGTAAAGGGAAGAGAAAGAAAGAGCTAATCTACGCTTAATTAGTGCCCAGCCTGCTTCCAGCAGCAAGTGCCCGGTGTTCCTGTGGGAACACAATCAAGCTACAGTTATTTCCAGAGGATGGTGCACATGGATTCCCTCCTCTAGCCCCACAACCTTTTCCAAAGCCACAGGCACCTTATTGTGATGATCTGTCCGAAGTCGAGTTCATAGTTATTGACTTGTGCGATGAAGATGGCTGCGAGGGCCTCGTACAGAGCGGTGCCATCCATGTTGATCGTGGCTCCCACGGGCAGAACAAACCTCGTGATGCGCCTGTCCACTCCGTTGTTTTCTTCCAGGCACCTGAAGGTGATGGGCAGAGTCGCTGAGCTGAAAGGGAATAACAAACAAGCATGAATTAAGTGCATGCAGAGTTTGGAAGAGGGGCTTAGCCTCTGCCTAGTTTACCCACCTGTTTTTTTCACCCTGCCATGTGAACCAGGGGCCAGATGCTGCTAGGAGAAAGAAGAGGCTAAGCAAGGCTTCCTCGGATATGGTGCACGCTGCAGTTGCACATTCAGACAGGGCTTTCCTCTGGGGAATTCAGGGGACATATGACAAAAGCTCTTTCAGCTATTAGTTAAACTCGAGCCTTTTCTCCCATTCTCAGTGCATRAGGCAGGAGTGACCCTGGTGTGAGAATGTGTCTTGAAAATAGGTGCCACAGTCATCACCATGGTCCGGTATGGATGGATGTGGGTCGTGCACTGATGGYTGGAGATGGCCGAGTGATTTGGCTTCTGAGCAGGAGAGATTCCACTCCCAGTGGGCTTGATGGGATYAGAGCAAAGAGTTGGGCCTGTTCAGTGTCTTATCTGCACAGTGCAGACGTTGGGAGGCCTCAGTGCTGCCCTGAGAGCAATGTGGGTTCTGAGGAGCGCGCACAGAGCATCCCCACCCGCCCCAGCCCCGCTCCCGGCCGAGGCTGCGTACCTTGAGGAGGTGCCCAGGGCTGTGATGAGGGCCTGCAGGAGCCCTGCAATGAATACCCAGGGGTTCCTGTGGGTGACGATGAAATACAGCAGTGGCAGGATGCAGAGGGCGTGGATGAGCAGGCCGACGATGACAGTGAGCGTGTACATCCCCAGCTGGCCCCCCATCACTGCCAAGTCGTCCATCTCCAGGATTTTGCCAGCAATTAAAAACATGATTCCAACTGGGGCGTACCTGTGGTAGAAACACAAGGGCCATGCTCAGAACCAGCATCCACACTCACATCTGCTTTATTCCATGCTTTTCTGGACAAATCCCCAATAAAACAGCATGAGTCCAGCCATAGGTGCAGTAGATTTGGGAAGAATATGAGCTCTGTGGCCATCAGTACCTCCAGGAACACCATATTTAGAGGGGCAGCTACAAAGTGTAGCCCTTTTGGGCACGGCGGATGTCAGGGCCAGAAGAGAATTGCTGACTGGGAGGAGGGAAACGATGGGGACTCATTTCTGAACAAGCCAGTGCTGAGCCCATGAGCATCAGTGGGTTGTGCTGGGCCTGAGCGTTCCCTGAGAGTTTCCCACGTGCTGTATAAACCAACACCCTCTTTCTTCACAGGAAAGGGAAGTCAAAGGTAGCTGGAAACTGGTTCTGAGCGTAGTGAACAGGTCCACAGGAAGCAGCAACGAGCTGAGCTCTAGAGTTGGGATTTGAGAGACCACAAGTTGAAAGGCCTTTGAGTTWATCTTGCCAACCCAGCTCAACTCATAAAGCTACTGCATACAGGTGCCATCCTGAGGAGCAGATAAGTGGCGTTCAGTCATTCTGATYCAGAGCCAGGTCAGACTCCTGATACACAGCTGGAAGGAAAGCTACCTGTGGGAAAGCCTCACACCCTGCTGCTTGGGAAGGCTAAGAGAACTTCCACTCCAGTTTCCAGCAGCCTCAAGGAAAGTAGGTCCTGGTATACCTGATATTTTTAAGGTAAAAACAGAGCACAGGAAATGAAATGTGAACAACTATCCCMTCCACACTTTTCCCTCCAGGCTGATGGAGCCAAACGAGAGCTGTGCCCATCTGCTTTTCCCTGTGCATGTCATCCTTAAAGCTACCCCACTTCTCATCAGGTCAGTGGAAAACTGCACCTGCAGACCTCCTGCTTCAACCGGCCGTGCTCCTCACCAGATGATAATGGCCACCAGCCTCATGATGGCTTCGTTGAGGCAGTTAAAGAACTCCCGCAGGGCCCGTCCCTTCTGCTTCATGCTGCCGATCACCAAACCGAAGCACATGGAGAACACTACCAGCCCCAGTGCGTTCACCCCATTGGCTGAGCCCGGGATGGGAATGACTTCTTCAAAGGTCAGCACCTCGGAGAGGGTCCCCAGGGCATGAGTGACGTTCTCCAGGATACCAGTGGAGTTCTCAGGCACAGAGGTCTGGGTGGTTGTGACACTTGTTGTGACATTGCTGCTGTGGAGGACGGTTCTGGTGAAGACCCTGGTGGTGTATTGTGTCTTGTACTGAAATGACAGATCATGAGATGCATTCAGGCCTGGTTCAGAAGTGCTAGATAACATGCTAGTATCTTGAATCCCATCCTAAAGAAATGAGAATACTTCGAATTTCTGTTGCTCTCTTTGGAAAACTTGCCTTGTTTATTCTCCCCACACTCCCTAATATAGTACATGGATCCAAAATTTTATATATGTTAAGTCCAAAGAAGAACACTGGATCATCTAAAGAACTTCACTCACTTATTGCATCTACTCCCATGTGGTTGTACATGGCTAAAGCATCTTTTTCAATCTCAAATTCAAAATRCCGAAAGATGCAGATTTCCACATTCCACCTTTTTTTTTTCATTGTTAAGAAATGCACCTACCTTTCAATCTGAACTGTTGTTTTTAYTTTACAACCATTGTTCCTTCTACCCCCATGGCCACCCCCTGGGCTTAAGACCTCTTTGACRTCTTCGTTTTCTTTGTTTTCTAGTTTTTGCCTGGGGGATGCTGTAATGCTGGTTGGTGACTACAGGGCCTCAGTGCCTCCTGGAGCAGTCAGAGTGGGAAGATGGGAAAGCAGTACAAAGCCATCCCTGTTCTTATCTCTCAGAAAAGTAGTTTGGGTCATGGTCTACTGTAGAGGGCCCAAAGGAGGCTGTAGGCCAGGCAGGATTTCATACCTGTTTGAAGCAGGCTTCTACCAGATTGGGCGGGAACATATTCCTGCAGTAGATAAAACAAGGAATGAGTTACGGTCCTGTTGGTGTAGCAAGCAGATTTGGTGTTCCTGGCCAGTGCCTGTATCATGGAGCTGTGTCTCTAGTTACAACAGTCACAGCGTCAGGTCTGGCTGCAGAGCAGATTTTGGAAGGGCTGTTTGGAGGTCCACTGCTGAATCTAGAACATGAATCTAAAGCAGTGTCTAGAGACACTGTTGGCCACTGTGGTCAGCCTTTTTCTCTCTCACACGTTTTCTGACTGGCCTCCTGTCCTGCAGAAGCTTTGAAGCCCTCAGGATATAGTCAGGAGGAGATTCCCCTTGCTAGAAGTAGTAGACAGTGCAAGTCTCAGCCAGAAAAATTTCTTCCCCTAACTGTGTCTAAGACTGTGTCTAAGACTGTGAAACCTCAAAAGGAGKTTCAGTGAAGGAAAATAATCTCATTGTCCAGCATGTTCTCACACAACACAGGCTTGGTCACCTACCTCACCAAGTCCATGAAGGCATCTGTGGTCTGCACCTGCTCAATTCTCCCTTCCCGGTGGAGCTTATCCTTAGATCCTTTCCCTGGGTGAATGATGATCACCATGAGGATGCCAATGAAGACTGCTATGATGGTGGTCACCATGTAGTACACCACAGCCCTCATTCCCATCTTCCCTGAGGCTCTGCCGTCAAGTGAGGCCATACCTGGGGAATCACACAGGAAAACAAGGTGAGAAGGTCTATTAATTAACCTCAGGTAGCGCTCAGCTGTCTTCCCYAAATTGGAAGAAGTCTAAATTAAACTTGGACAACGGACTTTTCAGTGATTAWATTTACACAGGATGAAATCCTTGTCAGTGCTCAGATATTGGGCACTGGAAACACCACATTGCTTCCCTCCAATTCTTCTGAGAAAGCATGACACCTTCTGCTTCTCTTCACCAATACTGAGCCAGTAGGGCTAAGAGTTGGGATCATGTTTATTACAGTCACAGGCTCAGACTTTTCACTATTAAGTCAGGCTTATCTAAGCATTGTTTGCGGCCAGGGCATCGAGAGAGACCCCAGCAACATTTAGCAGCAGCCTTTGCAGAGTGTGGCCTGGACTGTGRGCACCAGAAAGCTCTTCTCACCTGTAATCAAGCTAGAGACGATGAGAGGAAGAACCAGCATCTGSAGCATACGCATCAGCAGCTCGCCAGGGAAGGAGAAATACTTGATCTGGCGATAGGTCAGCTGGTAGGGCCGGAGGGAAAAAGCCAGGATGATCCCTGTGGAACAAGGGGTGAGAATGGGAATGGGAGAGAATGAGCTATCCCTCAACCCGTCCTACACCATGGCTCTTCTTTCTCTCCTCTTTCTGCTCTTCCTGTGCCGAAACAGGGAAGGAGCAAATGCTCCTTTTTCTTCTGAAAGACTGTGATCCAGCTTTTGCTGTATGCAAGATAAGGGAGTCCTCATCATCCCCTTCTTGATGGAACTTGGGCACAATCTACAACGGAAGGAGTTTGCTAATTCCATTCTACTAGTTCTCACAAATATCAGCCAGGTTTGCTCAGATACTTTCTGTGAATACAGCTCCAGACCCAAGGATTCTTTACTATCTCCTCCCCAGCCAATTCCTTACAATCAAATAAAATCTCTGAGGAACAGATGGACTTTTCCCCGCAGTTACAAGTGGTGCCCAGTGTTGCCACCAGCTCCCTACCCAGTAAGACGGCCGCAATGGTGAAGAGGACGAACGCGTTCCTCCTAAAGAAGCTCTTGGCGCTCTCTGCMGTGAGGCTGTGCATGCGCTTCCTGGCGCGGGCTGCCCGCTTCTGCACGGCCTGCTGGAGTCGGCGCATGCGGCTCTGCGCGTTGAGCCGCTTCGACGCGTCCTCGTTCAGGAAGAGGCTGTTCACGTGGCTCTGCTCGCCCATGGTCCGCACAGGCACTCAGAGCTCTGCGGCCGCTGCGCGGGAAGAAGCACAGGAGAGAACGCAGAAAATGCAGCACCTGACACTTGGCCTTCCTTGCTTCTTGTGCATGTGTCACTTCCTTGGAGCCCAGGGCAGATTTAGTTAGTGGTGGTTGAAAAGCTCCTCTATATCCCCACAAGGAACAGAYCCAGGATGTTACAGGGGCTGCAGGTGCTTTGTCCCCACTGTGCTCCAGTGTCTCCAGAGATCCTGTGGCCTCTGCAGCACCGGCCTGTGCRGAGTGGAGCACTTTATGGTGGCTTTGGGGGCACAAAAGGGCTCCATGGGGACCCAAATATTTTATTTCCTGCACGTGTCTGCACATGAACTGTTCTAAACAAGACCAAGGAGCGAACAAGATCTCCCACATACTTCCTCAGTGGACAGGACCCCACCAGAAGAGCTTTCTGCACAAGAGAGAGCAGCATCTCCAGTTTATGCAGAAAGGACCACAACTGCCAAAGGACTTGTAGAAGCAGAAACATCAAAGACTTCATTAAACCCCAAAAAACTCTTTTGTAACCCCAAACCACTCACTCCTTCATCAGACACCCCAGCACACCTTAGTAAGTGCTACCGACCTCATCTTCCTTACCTGGATTTGCAAAACTCACATCTCTTTGCYCAGGTTAAGTGAAAAGAGTCACACTGGCAGCTCTGAAATCATTCCCACTGGCTTGCTAAGCTCCAGCCAGRTTTACCCTTCTCCTGCCCTGGTGACCTGAGGAGACCAGCTTGGAAGCAGCAACATGGGCTCCACTGGAGATTCTTTACCAAAAAAACCTCCCTGTTTCCCCATGGACAATCAACAACACTATATCCCCAGACACAGAAGAGACACGAGGGGAAAGAAATGAGACACCTAAGCCAAAAAAAAAAAAGAGATGATGAGCCACGGGGAACTTGAGCCCAACTCGAGAGTCCTGATCTGGACCTCTGCCTCTACAACAAACATGCCACTTTGGTGGGTTTTTTAGTAGCACCAAATGGTCTGAATACACCTCAGATAGCGCAGGCTGCCTGCACAGAGCTCATCTCTCCTGCTCAGCTGTGCAGCTGGCCCAGTAAATGATATCAGCCCTCCCCAAACCTTGTACTCAGAGCTCAAGCTCGCTGCAGCCCAGACATGGGTTCTGGTACAGGCAGTTCCTGTAGAGAACCCATCCTGTGTAGGAAGGGACTCACCTACTTGTGCTTTTCTCTGGATGTCTCCCCATCCACATGTGCTGGAAAAAGTGTTTCTGTGCAGGGCATGTGGAGTTTCTGTTTTGAGGTGGGAAAAAGTCAGGACTGCTCACTAGATCCCATGTTCCACCATGTCCTCAGCAACCTTCTCCGAGCAAAACTTGTCACATAAGAGGAACTCACCAACAAACTTGTGACGTCCCCACCCACTTGCTTACTTGCTCCCTTTCTCCAGCTGCGTATTTTGCAATACAACAACTCCCTCCACAGTACATTCCCTCCGCACTGCTGGCCTGAAATTGTGTAAATGTCTTCTATTGCATCAGCTGGGAGTTCTGAGACTGCTACAGTAAGTCATCAAAATATCATCCCTTGCAGATTAACAGTCTTTAATGTCATGGATTTTCCTTTCTCTAAGGGAAAATATGGCCTTGCTTCAATAATCAGGTGAAGGTTCTCCTGCTTATGTCTGTGCCGCTCCAATCTCCAAGCACTGAGATATATGAGAGAGCGTTTTCAGGGGTAATTTCAAGGCTAGACCAGGAAGCCCAGAATATTTTGAAAGAAATTCAGTGTTGCAAAACTTAATACTCAGTTTCTGGCAATGAGGTTTCAGATAAACAGTGGAATTTGGGCTATTTCAGGGAGAACAATCAGAAGATGGTGAAAGTTAAAAAAAAAAAAAAAAGTGAGGAAGGAAGACTTTGTACTACATTTGTACACATTTTYCTGTGATCATCTAATCTACCAATGGAGAAGAGTTCCAATGGAGTAGGCAGTACACAGGAATTATAAAGAACTATGAAACTGGAAGACTTCATAAAAGTGAATCTCTGTGTCAACTGAGATGCATCCATTCCAGCTTGTGTGTAGGTGACTAGATGAGGCCCTGAGGCACCTCCTGGGGGTTTGAGCAGGGGGACTGGACTAGTTGCTCTCCAGAGACCCCTTCCAAAAGCCACCCTGTGGTCCCTCCATCTCTTGGAGAGGCCCTGTCAGACAGGGCTGTATAACCCTCCCTCAGACCACACTGACATACCCTGTCCCTGGTAGCACCCTGGAGCTGATGTACACAATATAACCAGCACAGGACCGTGGTCTGGTTGCTCTCACTTCTCTCATCATCTATCCATGCACGGCACTTTGGCAGCAAACTGAAAGATAAACGAGAAAATGCTACTTCATGGAAATGGCCAAGTGTCATTTGTTGCAGCAGACAGAACTGCCTGAGGAGCCTGGGATACGGCATTAGAGGCCATGGGGTCTGTGGGGTCAGAGGAAGTAAACGCAGAGTCCAAGTGAAGASTTTTTATACCTCACAATGTGCACTTAGTGCTCTCCCAATACACAGTGTGAGCACTTGGTCAACCCCCATCCCATCTGCCTACAGGTAAGGCAGTGACTCGGCTTTCCGATGTCATTCCTGTTGATGTGTCCATGAGATGTCAGTCATGCATCACCTCAAAGCATAAAACCTCCATGACCAGCACAGCCGCGGAGGGTTCCAGCCTCTCACGGTGCATTCAAGCTCTGGGCTGGGGTGGCTCAGCTTGTCACTCCTTGGAACAAATAAATGGAAGGCAACAATTTAGATGCTGGTGACTAGTAGCTCCTTGTCCTAGCATTGCTAATGTCTGTGTAGAGCAGCACACAAGGGGTTAGTCTAATTAGTCAGCTTTACCCTTGAGGTTGCCAAATTAGAAATGCCCACCACAAAGTCTCATTCAGGATAACCTGCCTCCTGGGATGGAGGGAGCATGGCAAGAGAATCCCAAGGCAGCCACTGCTTAGTAGGGCATGAACCATCACTGCTGCCCCAGGTGTGGGGCCTGGTGCCCCATGTGTGCCTTGCTACTAAAGACACAACTGGAAAGTCATGTCAAACAGGGGCAATTCCACCCCCCCGACCACAGGCTGCTTCTTCCTTCTGCTAAAACAGCTTTTTTCCTTTCTTTTCTTTTTCATTTTTTCTGCTGAAAGCTAGTGAGAGACTGCAAAATAATGAGCACTTTTGAGCGCACCATTTCTCTTGTCTCCAAGGAAACTCTGCTGATTTGTTCAACATCAAAACCAGCAGGCTTTTCAAAGAGAAGCATCCACACATAGCACCAGGGAAGCATCGTAAGGGTGAGAAGATGGAGGAATACGTGCGGGAGCAGAGGATCTGAGGAAGAACTCGGCACRAACCGAATACATTTTTTAGAAGCAAGGCAAGGGGCCACAGAGGAAACTCTCCTAGTCCGTCCATGACGAACACCCTTCCTGGGTTAGAGCTGGGTCCCCTAGTGAGAAGGCAGATCAACAGAGCATCCTTGCGTAGCGAGGTGGAGGGAGCATCACCTYGGAAGAAGGGATATGCCAGCCGTGCAGGAACCTGCTCGGGGGCCTGGCAGCTGTAGGCAGAGCRGACAAGTCCTACCTACGTGTGGGCAGTTCACGGCACTCCATGGAATGGATCTGCCCAGGGTCACAGTGTTGATCTGTATCTGCAAGAAGGAACTGGAGGAGGGGCAGCAATGGGCAGGCATTTCAGCCCACCTAGACCCTACTGTGACAAAGGCATCACCACGGGGTCAGCTGGATCAGGCCCTGAGGCCATAACTGGGAGGACAAGTCCCTTTCTCACCCCTACCCATAGTCATGTCCCACAGTGAGGTTGTCCCTCTCTAGCTGCCCAAACTCAGAACATACAGTTGCAGTTTCCAAGCAGTCCCCTCTGGGCTGTCCCCTATCCTAAAGAAATCGATCCCTGCTGCCCTGCCATGCATTCCTCTGAGGAAACCTCGTGCTCTCCTCTGGTCCTGCCTCAGCTACTAGCCCTCTCACTGCTCATATTCATGCATTCAGATTTGCTGAGAAAACCACTCACCTGGAGCAAATGTTGATCGTCGAGCAGGAARGAGAGCAGGTCTTTTGGGTCTGAGAACTCTTCTAGTTTCTTGGGGATTATTCTCAGTTGGTTGGTTCTGTAACTCTCACAGATGAAGGCAGGATGCAGGATTTTCTCCTTGGAAAGGTACAGTGCTAGCAGAGAGCTCTGAGCAGTACCTCCTGAGAGAAGAAGAGAAGACTGTAATATGCTCAGGATACATGGCAGCAGGGGATGGGGGAGTGGCACGGAGGAGGAGACTGAATGATCCTAGATGATTGCAGGAGAGCAGAGGACACAAGGCATCTGTCACCGTGATGCTGCATGTAGTTCATGCTGGATTTAACACTAACAGTGTTTTTGCACTTTCTTATTCCTCCTCAYATGAACTGCAGAGAGATTTAGTGGTAGCAGAGAGGAGGACAGACTGTAAAATGAGTTCAGGTCTCCTCTCCAGGCCACTTCTGCCCCTCAGTCCAATGTTTTCCGCAAGGCTCTTACAAACAGAATTTCACTTCAGCAACCCCTGGATGTCCTCAACAGGCCGTYCCTTCACCAGTCTGGTTGGGGTAAACACGACTTGGAGGACCAGGGACACTTCTCGCTTTGTGCAGACAGGGAAGGATTTCCTTATGTGCCTCAATTGCTCATTTGAAAAGGAAGAAATAACTCTGGTCTTCCTATGGAGGGTGGCACAGGTAGTGTGAGCTCTCAAGTCATACTAGTGTCAAATTGGGACTGAAAGCCCTGCAAAGTTTCAGACTTCCGCAGCAAAATGCATACTGGAATGGGCTATTCAAGGAGTTAGGTTTTTCTTTTTCCAGAATKAATGTCTCTGGTGATGTGCCAGAGATCCTGAGTGCTGCCCTTGCTATGCACCCAAACTGGCTCTAGCAACACGGCTGAGAGCCGGTCTGTCCATGGAGGGGTTTAGCCAGAGGACTTTCCCACAAATCCAGGCTTGGTGCTGGCAGCCCGGGTGCTGCGCAGCAGCCCGAGCAGGGCTTGTTGCACGGGCAGCGCGTTCCTGATGCCGCCCAGAGAGAAGCAGGACTGAGAAGCCGCCTCTGCAGCCTGGCAGCTCCGCTGGGCTGAGCTGAGCATTCACACACGGAGCTGGAGGACTGGCCTTGACATCTGAAGTACAGCAGCATCTGCAGCACGTAAAGGCTGGATTCAGGGACCTCTGCGGGCTCTCAAGGCCTGAGCTAGGGGACATAGGGGACATCTATCACGTGGAGGGGAAGTTAACAATCTGAACCAGCCATGGGTTATGGCTTCAAAGCAGGCTCTGCCTAGCAGACCAAACGAGAGTTCAACATGGGTCCCCAAATTGCACTTGAACTCTCTGGGTTTTTGCATCTTTAGTTATCAAAATGTGATGAGGTCCAAGGGAGATGAGGAAATGGGTGGCCTGGACCTTGGCTGCAAAGCAGCAGCCTAAAGCTACTGAGGAGGTAAAGAGCTCTACTCCTTCTGGACAGGGTTGTCTGGCACCCTGACAGACCTTTTCCCAGTTGGAAGAATTCCTTGGAGAGCAAATGGCACAATGAGCTGAAATCCCAGAGTCTGCCCTTCTTTCTGCAACACACAGAGGGCACAGGTCTCCAACAGCAGGTTGGAAAGGAGACTCACACTGTCACCCTTGGGAGTAAAACAGCCCCTTATCACCTCCTTGTCTTTTAAGACACTGATTGTCTATTTTGATCGTCCGAAAAAAAAGAAAAAAATAGATGCTTAAAGATGGAGTGAGTCTTGGTTTATCATACAGTGATAAGAAACCTCACACTTGCATCTCTGTAGCATGCAGGTAGGGCACATTCAGGTTGCTACACACATCGGATGCTACATTCAGACTGCAGCGTCAGGTGAGAAAAATAATCCTTGGAGATGGCTGTGTGCACATGATCACTGTGCACACACACTACCTTCCCAAAGCTCGCACTGTGAAAGAGCTCAGATTGTCTGAAATGCTGAATAAAATGTTAGGGAGAATGAATCATCCTTCTTTCCTTAAAGAAGAGTGCAGCAAGGGCAAGAAGAGATGCCAGCAGGTACCATGTGTGGGCACCTGAACGTGCTGACAGTGGGGAGGATGCACGTTAGCTAGAGCTGTGACGGAAACACGGATGTTTTGTCCTGGGAGCGTAGGGAGCCATGGAGATCTTCCTGACTGCCAATTGCCACGGGGAAGGACGTGGTTTCCCTGCACTGAAACCATCCTTCAGCTCTCCCTTCCTTGGATCTTGCAGGTCTGCGGGCTGGTTCTCCTCGATACAGTAACCTTAATTTGGGGGCTGGGATTAATTTTTTTCAGGCTGCGCCACTCACTTGGCCGAGAGAACAGAGTCCAATTACGCACTTTTGTCCTTCATTCTAAGTTAGAGTTCCTGCAAATGAATCTCCTTTGTGTTTCACAGAGCTTCCCTTCCTATGGGAAATGCCAATATTTCAACATTTATTTTTGTCATATCTTGGAACAAAAAGGAGAATTTTCAGCTCTTGCAACACATGAAATTATCTGTTATCCAAGATGCAGCTAGGTTTCAATGTAGGAGTTGGGCTCTAAGAAAACTCTTGGAAGCAAKTGGAAGGTCAAAAAGCCTGGCTGTTATTTTGAGTCACTTGGTTTGAAACTACTGTAGGTTGTCTGTTGAGAAAACAGGGTGGAAATACTTTACTTCTGCTGCTCTGATGATAAATTTGTCCAAATTTAACTTCGCTTATTTTCTCTGGCGTTCTCCATATCGTATCCTATCAGCATCATGTTGTTCTCCAATGGCTCCCAACAGTGTGTGTATATGTATTACAAGGGCAAAAGAGACCACTTGAGATCTTCTTGTTTGACCTCCTTTTCCAGGACAGGAATAGCCCTTTGTTAATTAATTTTCTTTTAAGTAGAAAAAAAAGAAAGAAAGAAATAAGGTGCATTCCTCTTTTCTGGTAGTGATGAATTCCCCACAATTCCAGGCAAATTATATAAGTTTGGGTCTACCTGACCCTAGGAATTATGCGTGATAGGAAGATGCAGTCAGCTGCTGCTGTGGGTGAGCTGAACTGGGCTTAATAATATTAATACTGACATAACGTTGATACAGACACAGAAGCCCCAAAAGGTGGTAGGTAGCTCAGCCTCACCAGTGTGGACTGATGACACGCACACAGCACTCCCAGACAAAGTTCTTTGGGGATCTGATTTTGCAATTTGCTTTCCATTAGGAGCCTACAGGTTCCTGCCAGCGTTCAAAACTACAAAATATCAGAGAAAACAAAGGCCTAGAGCAATAGAGAGCCTACACACATTGCTGTCCTTCACTGAATAGTAGATTCCCCTAAAACCAGCTGCTTTGATGGRCTATATGTTGTCTTTTCTTCCCACCAGTTCCCTCTTGGCAAAATTGTTTGAGCTGAGATAGAGCTGTAACAGTCCCGAGTGGAGAGTTCAAAGACCGCCAGATTCCCAGAGCCAGGGTTGGCAGGAATGTCTAGATCTGCCTTAAGGTTGACCCCAAAAGCTGGATCAGAGGCTTCTCTTATGGCCTGTGCATCGTATTAAGTACATCTCCTGTCTGGCTCTCCCAGGAAACCTTGTGGCKACGCAGACATCGCTGGATTGTGATTCACAAAGTCACCCTATGTGTGGAAGGTGCCATGAGCTTCGCTTTCCTTGTAGCCTGGCCCAGCATACGGCAAAACATTGCAAGAACAATCCCAGCAGGAGAGACCTTGTTCCTCAAACCAAATGTCCTTGATGACTTCTCAGGCAGGGGGGGTTTCTTCCAATCTCACTATCTCTGTATCGTGTGCCGTAAATCAGATGGGTGAGTTGGTGGCTGCAGATGTTGGACTGAGCTCAGACGGCCAAAGCGGGCCCAAATCATCACGCAGAGAAGCTGCGCGTAGAACTGGTCGCCTGCTGTCAACAGAGGCAACTCGCACTGCTCATTAGCAAAGCTCATTAAAGAAACTGAGCCAAAGGGAAAGCACGTTCCCGGCTTATCAGGCCACCTCCTCTGTGAGCTCTGTGATCTACTTTTGCAGTGATTGCTCCTGACCCAGGATAAGCCCCTGAGAAATCTCACAGCTCGTAGCCTGCGGCAAACGGGCAGCGGYGGCCGTGCCGGAGCCGGGCGTGCGGCACTCGTGCCCTCGCTACCCGCCTGGAAAATTCCACTCGTCTTCGCAGCGCTGAAGCACTTGGCCAGCAGACCTTGCCAAGGGGCTGTTTATCTGCCCGCTGGATGGCAGCTCCACTTTGCACCTGTGAATTGTGGCCCGTTTGCCAGGAAACTCGCGCCACGTGCTCAGCCCTCTCTGAGCAGAGTGATAAGAGGTAGCTATGAAACTGTATCCTGCTGCCTCTACCCTTTTTATTATTATCCTTTTTTATTGCTGCAGTCAATATAGATGGACATGAAGAGTGAGGCTCCCGCTGGCAGGACAGGGACAATAGCAGAACTTAATTTTCCCTCCACAACCTCCAGCCCCAGCCACGTTGAGCACAAGAAAGTTTCTCTGATGCTTTCACTCCTTCTACCCCTCTCCAAACTAAGCTGATGCCTGATAATCTGCATGAAATTTCTCAAATGGCTTCATGCTTGAAGCGTATCAAACAACAGATAATAAAACAGTACTAATAAATTATTCAGACATTATGCTTTTCACCTCTACATCTGCCTGAGACTCTGAAAGATTTCAAATGCTCCCACTTTGTCTTATTTGTGCATGTTTTTACCCTCCTCACTCTATTTAATACTCACCCTCTTCCCTTCCCTTTCCTCTCCCCACTCCTACCTTGCGGGTTGGCAGCGCGCTCAGTGTCGGCAGGTCTAATGTACTGTTACGTGTTAGGAAAAGCTTGCAAGTATCGGGGCAGAAAGCCTTATGTTACAATGTCACTCAGGTCATCAGCGCCCACTGGGTACTGACCAATGGGAGTAAATCTCCTGGGAATTAGTTGGAAATCCTGGAAACTATGTTCTGTGCTTTGAAAGCACTACTGCTAGCGTCCTTTCGATATATGAGATGAAATAATACCCCAGACTGCTCAGAAACCGAGAGATTTAAACAGCAAATCAAGAAATAAAAGTCATTAGGGTTTTTTTTTTCTGGTATATTTCTAAAATACACGTAGCGTCCGCTGACTTGTGGTCATGCAGCCGTTTCTGCTCGGAGGAGGCATGGAAGGGGCTCCCTCAGCATTGCCACGATGACCCAAGGGACAGAGCACGCACCTTGCAGCAACAATGTGCTTGTGCTGCTGCCCGCGAGGTGCAAGCAGGGAGGGCTCTGCAAAGGATTTTACTTAGATATTCTGTAAAAAGGCCATTTGCTAAAGCTTTGATTCCAGTATAACCCTCTCCTAGACAAGGGTTTGACACAAACGTGGTTTCACGGACATGCTTAAAGCACTGCCTCAAAAATGAATTTATGAGAGAGACTTGCTAGCGCTTTCCAGGTCAGCTAATTTGAAATGAGATGTTAGAAGAGGCACAGAAAATTAAACAAGTGATGCTTGCTCAGTCTCACCCACATTTTCAGGGATCTAGCACAGAAGTGAATACTTGAATTGTAGTTAAACTACGTCTCCTGCATCCCAGAAAGAATTTGGATAGGAGAGGTAGACAGCGTAAAAGAAGAAGCTAGACATGGTCTAATATCCTACCTTTACTTGTGTGAAGCTCAAAAGCAAAACAGTTTCTTGAAGGTCAGAGGTGTGCAAACTTGTGCTCAGGAAACCTTCATTTCGTTAAGTTTTGTAAGAAGACGAAATTATATTAGCAGGAGCCGATATCCTCATCACCCCTGCTTACTGCAGTGGGAAATGGAAGAAAGTCTCTGAACAGCAGAAAGGAAACTGGGTGTTTCCCATTCTTTGCAGCTCTCTCTGTGACTTTAATGCGCTCTTGGTTCAAGAGTCATGTCCGATATGAATAAGAAAATCTTCATAGGAAACTGAGTAGCATTCTGAATATTGCCTTTATATGGTTCTCATCATCCCTTTGCATTTCAGACCTGAAGCAAAGCATGCAAATGGGACATGAGGCCAGGGAGGGCACAGATCTGCTCAACACCCCTGTGCTCTAGCAAAGCTGCCACAGCCGCGAACTCCCACCTGCAGAACAAGCTGGACACCAGGCTTCAAAAAACGCTGAGAAGTCTTTGGAAAGCAGCAGTTAGGCACAAACCCCATGGAGCATCACGACCTTTCCGTGCCGGAACATCGTGTGTGTGGGGCCCAGCTCCTGCCCCAGGCGGGTGCCCTCTCGTGCCCAGAGCAGCGTGGGCTGCTCTGCCTGGGTGCTCCGCTGGCTGCTCTGCCTGGGTGGCAGCAGCTCCAGGGCAGCCTGTTGGCAGGACTCAGAACCCGCTCACTTGCTGCGATAGCAGACGCTGGTGACAGGAGTTGCTAGAGGCAAGTGGCAGGAGGCAGAGCAGGCCTGGGCTTGCGTACGGTGTGACCGTGGCACAGGGCCACGTGGGGAAGGTGTCCCGCACGCTGCAGGTCCTGGGGGCCCCGCGCTGGCCCTCTGCTCACTATTACCTCCTGCACTGGGCCGGGCAGCGGCACTGCTGCTCCCCAAGCGGCCTCCTTTGCTCAGCCTTCCTGGCATGCCACAGACACATGGAATGCGCTCCTGCATTTCCAAAGTTGCAATGAGCTCCGTACGTATCCCACATCCAATGTAATAGAGTTGCTTCTTTTCCTTTCAAGAAAAATACACTTGCTACACACCACCTACTGCTACAGAATCACGGGACATCACAGCAGGGAGGAGGAAATTGGGCAAGATGGAAAGAGTTCCTAGCAGCTTGGAAGGCCTGTTGTGTGATTGTGCAAGAATTGAGACTCAGGGTTTATGGCCTTTCTTTCATAGGCTCGTGCAAGACCTTGAAACTTAGGTGAAGCAAAATCCCAATATCTGGCACTAGAGCACAGGGCACAGGAAGTGAAAACTTTGAGTAAGATCTTGTGAAAAATGAAGCATCTGCTTTCCCCATCTAGCAGGAAGGAAGGAGCCTCCTCTAGAAATGAGCTGCTCGGCTTTGTGCTGGGTCTGCATGAAGTGGTGCTGGGAGCCAGGGTTGAACACCACAAATGAGCCCCCAGATCCCGGCGGTTTCACACTTTGATCCTGCTTGGATGGACGGGATGGGCTAGTGATAACAGACCTTTCTTTTCTCTTCTACTGGCTCTGCTAATTCCAGGCAGCCATTTAAGAACGGATGGAGATCAAGTACATCACAGAATCACAGAAAGGTGTGGATTGGGCCAGAAATTGCCTTTTCAGCATTTTTCTGGAAGTGAGACACATTTTGAAGTGACACATCTTGCTTCCTCTGAAATCAAACACCAGCTCTTTCCAGATGGGCTGCTTCAGTGATCCCCTCAGGGCATTTCAAGGTTGGTGCCCACAGCTCTTGTGTTCTGGTCCATGCCAAGCTTGTGTCTCTGTTCTCAGTGCTTCAAACACCCTGCTTCCCTTTATCCTAGACCACCACCTAGTGGGTGCTGGCGATCATATCAGACACGGCCAGCGAGGCTCAGGTCGCTGTCACGAGTCTCCAAGTGCTTGTGGGCAGCACACAAGGCTCAGAAGACGCAAGGTGATTCTTGGTGTGACAGAGATGCCAACAGTTCCGTGCACTGCATCTGTGCAAGCCTTGAGAGGTGTATACCTCCAAGCCGCAGGAACAGGATGACAGCCTGGTCTTGACCACTCCTGCCTGGCCTCTGCTCCAGGGAGAAGGGACTTTAGGAAAGGAAAGGATTCTAGTACCATTTGCTGCTTTGAACAAGGTCTACCACCAACCCTGGAGAAAGTGGTGCGTCTTCTGACCATGATGGTCCATTCATCTAGTGGATACCTTGTTGTCCACAGCACTAGCGGTGACATAGAAATGGAGATGAGTGAGCTACAATACCCATGGGGATCCTGTTTCTTCAGCTGTGGTTTAACGCTCACACCTACGGATCAAAATTGCAAGTGATATTGTATCATAATAAGAAACACCATATAAATCCTTCAAGGACTGATCTCAAGCTACAAAGTCTCAGAAGCAGAAAACCTTCAAATAGGTATTTCTTTTCTTTTCTTGAGAGCTCTGCCATGGAAAAATATTTAATTTGTCAAAGTCATAGTGACTTTTAGGCCATGTCCCTTTAGAAATGCTGACCTAACAATAGTACTAATCAGAAGGCAAGGCATTTATAGTATCTTAATGGCATGTACCCAAAATAGATTCTAGTTATATCAGCAAGTTGACAGGCTCACAGGGTACTGATAACTCTTGTAATTAATTTCCAAAAGTCACAGGAACTGTAAAGTTGGTGTGGGTGGAATAATGAAGTACCAGGATCACATTTGTGCTTGTATTAGGCTAGATTTACTTTGCAGGAAATTGAATCAGAATCTGGCCTCCAAACTCTGATAGGCAAAAAAAAAAGAGGATTTTTTTTTCTCTTATGTTAGTAATGCTAGAGAAGTTTGAGTTCTAATTAGAACATGATTAGAGAACCCAGCGTGACCTGGCTGGCTGTGGAAGTCTAGAGAGTGTAACTTCATGGGGTAAATTTCTTGCTAAATCACTTAACTAGGTCACACCACCCAGTATGCTACTACCATATATTCATTAGAGAAGCACAGTACAATGATTCTTATAATTAATGTTGCCCGATATTTCCATGATAAGAGTATGATTGTAGCTGCTTCTAGGTTTAACAGACTTTAATGCCTCGAACTAGAATTGTCCATGATGGATATCTGCATCAGAGTGTGGATTTAAGTTCAAACTGTAATCATTACTTTTTAGATACCCCTATAATGGGTAATTAATTATCACCCCTTTTCCACACGAGTGTTTGCTGAATTTGTAGGACACGTCTGCTTTGGGGTAGGGACTTAATGCCAGGAAAAACAGAGCTAACTCTGCTGCATTATATATCTCTGAAAATTATGGTCTTCATATTATCCGAAACATGCTGAAGTTTTCACCTTATCTTTACCTTTCTGAAAGGAAATGTGCTTGTCATTTTTCCCTTCATCAGCAATAGAAAAAGACCTCGAGGTTAACGCCTGTTTATTGCTAGAGGGAGTTCACGTGTAAACACTTTAACAGCGCACTCATGAGGAGCTCATTTGTCCCTCTGTGGAGAAGGAAGTCAAAAGTCACCCTTAGTCCCCAGAGAGCCCCACCTTCTGCCCATCTCCCTCACCCTGATTCCTGTCTCCGGCACAGCTTTTCCTTCGTGGTTGAGAAGTGTAACCAACTCCAAACACTTTCGCCTGCTCCAACATGGCTGAGTGCAGCTGTACCCAGCAGCAGGAAAATGCTCTTCCTCTGTTCGAAGTCACTTGGGGACATTTTACGCTTTGGGGACATTAACGCCGCTCACTTTTACTTCAGTCGCGCCGCGTCCTGTCAGCGCGGGGAGGGAGGGGGGCGCGGCCTGTCCGTGCGCATGCGCGACCGCCGCACCCCACGCGCGCGTGCCCCCCCCTCCCCTGGCCTTCCGCGCACGCGCAACGGCTGAGCGGCGCGTCCTCCCCTCTACGCATGCGCCGCCCCGCTGCCGCCCACAGCCCCGTAAAGGGAGGCCGTCCGGCGGCGCGATGCATTGTGGGCGCGATTGAGGAAGTAAAATGGCGGACCTGGCGAACGAAGGTAGGGGAGGTTGGTGATGTGCGGGGCTCTCGGGCGCGGCTGCCGCGGTCCCGCGGGCGGCAGCGGCTCCACCGGGCCCGCGCCCGCCCCCGTCGCCCGCTCCCAGGGCAGCGGGCCCGGCGTCGCGAGCGCCCCCCTCCCCGCGGCCTCCCGGCGCCTCCGGGCCGAGCGGCCGGACAAAGGGAGCGGGCGCGGGACGAACCGGAGCCGCCTCGCTGCATGCGGGGCCCGGCCTCGCTGCTGGAGGCAGAGYCGGCAAAGGGTCCCCTGCTGGACCCGGGGGCGTTTCTGGGGGTTGCTGCTGCTGCCCAGCCCGCTCGTGAGGAACGGGCCCTGCCGCCCCTGCCCGCTGCCCTGCGAGGGTTGTGTCTGTCGCTGAGGCCTCTTGATGTCCTCGTATCACTCCCTTCCTAGCTGCTCATCAGGGCCTTTGCCCATCTGTAACTTCTGATCTCTTGTAAATCTTGCCTCGACTCCCTCTCGTGCTTAAWCCCAGCAATTGGAAGCTGTTATGGAAAACTAGGAGAAGTCTAACAATTTACTTTGTTTAAACCTCTGTAAGTAAAGAAACAAGGCTTCTCTTTTTCCCTGGAAGGTGTAGGGGATGTAGCCTGTCTGAGTGCCAGGTAGGGATGTGCTGCTCCAGTCAGTGGTGTGTGAGATGCTGCTTAACGGATGCAGCATGTCAACAGTTTGCCTTTGAGGAGGAGCAACTTCCCTGGAAATCATGGGTAGTGCAAGTCCAGTCCCCGTGCGCTGTGCTSTTCTCCATCCTCCTTCTCCAGGTAAAGGAGGAGGGAAAACGTGTTCAAGGAGGAGAGTGAAAACAGGATCCATGAGAGCATTTCTGCTGCACAGTGACTCTGATGCTTATGTGAAACAACAGAACACAAACATCAACTGTAGGAATAGATTCTGAGGATGAATCCTTCAGGCCATTARCTACGCAATTGCATTTAGATTATTTGACAAACCCAGGGATACGGTTTGTCTTTGGCTGTTGATTCCCAAACTGAAATTGAACCCTCAGTGCTCMGACAGTCACAATAATGGGTTTCAAGAACAGTAGTGAACAGTCAGATTGGTAGTGATTCTTGGTAAGAAATGTGGTATCAGACCTGTCATGATAAGCATTGATGGGCCGTTGGTTTCTTTTAGCACCAAGCCTGTCTTTAGCTCTCAATTCTAATGATAAACATTAAACTCAAAGGTAGACTCTAAAGTGACAATATTTGTTATGTATTTTCATGCAGACTTGTTATGTGTTTCTACTCCTACCTGTCCATCTTCCTGTAGAAAAATAGCTGTTCACTTTCTATGGAGGTGAGAAAAAATGTGAGCCCTATTTTTTCACTAGGACTTCCTTTTTTTTCACTCCTTCTCTTTGATCCCTTCCTTAACTCCAGAGATTTTACTYGCCTGCTAATCTCTGCAGTTCGTGCTTGTATCACCTCCCACCGTTGTTGTCTTCGTCCCATGCTGTTCTCTTTCTTCTTGATGTGAGAAAGTTCCTTTCTTCAGAAAGAAACTGATATGACTTCCATAGTCTTCCAACTTCCCCTCTTKGCTGTCTCTTACATGTCGATGTTTTCAAGTAACTTTGATTATGCTTTCCTCATTCTTAAAATACTAATATATCAACTTTAGATACCTCCAGTACTAGGTGAAATATTCATTTTCTGTGCCTGGATATTCTCATTTTCAAACATGAAATGGCTGTTTCTGTACAGATAATGCTTTGATCTTCTGCTCTGYGTTGGTCTTTTCCTGTTTAAAGTATTTGAGAGCTAAATATTTAGGGAGACAAATGAAGCAAGTTTAAAAGAGCTCTTAATCCCCCTTGAACATTCTGTATAACAGATCTGTCTTGATCGTGCTTTCTTATGAAGTATGAAACTAATTATTTGACCAAAACCTCTTTCTAGGTACTTGTATTTGTTGGCTGTATCACTCTTGCAGGTTGTGTTTGCTTTGCATGTTCCAMCAACAGCTTTCCTTGTCTGTCCAGTTGATTCTTCTTGCTCTGATTGCTGCACCAGATCTYTTGGCCTTGAGAAGTGCTGCTCGCTCTGCATGTGTCCTTTCAGCTTATTAACACAAACTCTGTATTTGAACCTCTATCTTGTACTGCGGCACCTCTTTATTTCAATTCATTCAGCAGTTTCTCCTTTTTAAACTATTATCAGTTAGTTTTACCTTCTAGGGTCTAGCATCTCTTCGTGTATCAGTAAGTCTCTGGTGTGGTATTCTTTGTTGTTATTCTAGCTGCTTCCTGACTTAAAACTGACACTTCAAATCCCCTAATTAGCAACAAAATATTGTGGAGAACTAGAGAACTTCCTGTCACTCCTAAGTTCACCTAAGCCTGAAGGCCTCTCTCATTAACTTGCTGTTAATGTACAACTGGTGCTTTGTTTGTGTATAACTGACTCCCTGAAAATGCTCCAGGTGATGCTGTCCAGGTGAGAGGATCTCTTCATGTTGAGCATGTGCTCTTTAATCAGCTTTCAGGTCGACTGAAAAACTTCATGCTTTTCTTGAGCATGAAACTTAGTGTTTTTCTTCACATTTGTCTTTCAGCTCGATGCTGGCAGGCTATCTTTTTAGGTGCTTGTTTAGGAGTGAAGCACTCCTAACTTTATGGAATTGCAGAGCCTGTGATCATGATCCTAGCAAGTTCATTATATCTGACTGGCTTAAATTTACACAAGGCCAGAGAAAGGAATTATGTCCTTTAGAGCAAAAGATAGGAATCCTTTGCCAAAGTTGCATGATATTGAAATCCCTCCTGCACTCTCTGCCCCTCTACAATTCAGTTTACCTGTGTGTAATTCTTGAGAAAGGGAAGGCCTGTTATGACTTTGAGGGGAAAACTTGGCACTCTGACCTTTCGTCGTTGTATTTTTTTCCAATGTTTTTTTCTACTCTTTATGATTTAAATAGTTTTAAAAGTAACTTTTTAATATGTATCCATTTTGCCAAGCTATTTTATATCAGGGAATGTTACAAAGGCTTTGTCACATTGTCTTTGCTCCATGGCATGGCTATATTGTAACTGCTTCTGCACCTTCTCTAAAGAAATTGGGACAGCTCATTTGAGTGTGCAGTTATGTTCTCAGCTGAGTATTTTATGGTTAGCTGAAGGCTTTTTATATTTTTTTTCTCTGTCTCAGTAAGCCATTACCATGCAGTGTTCTCTGGCTGATACAGATTTTGTGTTCATCTCTGTTATATTTTCTTTTTTCCTCCTTTCAGATTGCAGTATAAAGAAAACACGTCTGGTTCCATTTAAGTATTGATACTAGGTAATCTTGAATACATGTAGAATTCATGGGCTGCTGTACAGCTCAGTTTCGGCTGGTACTAGAGCAAACAGGAAGAACAACTTGGGCTGCAAGCRAACTATATGAAATAAGAAAACGATAATGCACACAGTCAACATTGAACAGACTGGTTCTTCATATCATCTTTTTTCGGTCCCTTCCAATCTGTGTTTTCCTGTGATCCTAAGACAAAGACAGATCTCTATGGCCAAGGGGAAAATTGCTTTCCTGGCCTTTATCAGTTCCCTGTCATGAGATTTATGCTGTGAGCCAGAGCACTGCAGACATGCAGGATACCTTCCTTTTTTCTCTTTTTGTTTTGTTTTAGCTTGACTTTTCTTTGTGCTATGTGGCTTCAAAAGGGGCATTGCTTTTGTATAGACATAGTCATGTCTGTTGGCCTGCTTCAGCAAGGAGCCATTTCATCCTGCAGAAAATAGCTAAAGTTTTGTATGACAAAAGTGGTGTAGCGGTTCATSATATGACCAGGTGCTGTGGTTGCAATGGTTTGGAGTGTTGAACAGGCAGAACAAAGTCATAGTTTGTCCAGCTGTGGAAACAGTTTTCTCTTAGTTTGGTATGGCTACAAATATTCAAGTTAAACCTAGCATTAAATAAAGTGATGTGCCTGTGTTCCTATTCTTCCACTTGGGCATTTACTTTCTGTGGTAGTAACTACTGAGGACCAGCCTTGCTTATTGTGACATTAAGCTCTCGAATCTTGACGCTTCTTCAGTGAGACTGAAGTTTGATGCTGTTTCAGCATCTYCACCTCTTTGTGTTGCCTTTCAGAACAAACCTGTTCCAAATAGTTGTTGTGTAATGTTATGGTAGGGGCACTGATTTAAGAAGGATTTTGTGATTCTGTCCTTACAAGTAAGGTAGAAGTTCTTCCTCGTTGGTTTCCTGGTAAACTTTCATAGTAGTCTTTCAGGTTAAAGTTCTTAAAATCTTGATTTTTAAATACCAACTTTTTTTTTCTTATTGAATAATTGCAATGGTAGTACTTCTGCAAGGACAATAGCAAATAAAAAAAAAAAAAAAAAGTCTGAATTTCCTGGTTTCACAAGTCTTCCTCTAAAAATAGGCTTAAATGTTGAACTTACCCTTTGCCCTACAAGCGTTTGGGAAGGCTGCTGACCACACAGTGTACGGGCAGTTTTTCTTCAAATATAACTCCTACACAAGGCCTCAGCTTGTTGAACTGTCAGAAAAGYTCATTTCTGCTTTATTTCCTCTTTCTGAGGTCAGTAAGGACAACGGAGAAGATGCATTCCTTGTAGAAATTCATTCTGTACGTGAAGATTAAATGTTGGGACTCTTATTTAGAGAAGTGTCCTTCCTAGTAGCATTTGAATCTGAGCGTCAAGTAGAAAGTAGGGTTGCTTTTGAAGACAAGAATGTGTGTTTAAAAAAAAAAAAACTCCTGAATTATATGAAATACAGATGTCACTGGCACAAGTCCTAATGACTTCTGAACTTAGATCTCCTGTAAGAAGAGAGTATTTTGGATACATCATCATAAGAAAAAGGAGAAGCTTGCTCAAGAAATACAGGATCTTTTCCTACTGATGTGGTCTGTAGGCAAAAGTTTTCCAAAATTAGTTGTATCATTTTTATTAAAACACTTTCTTTTTCAAAAATCAAGTCCTCAGTAATTATAAAGTACCAGGAACATGACAGAAACAACAGGCTGTAACTAAGAGCTTGTGGGTTTTGAGACTTGCTGTTTGTAAAAGCATCGTAGAACAGAGCATTTTAATACTAATTGATTTCTCTTTTTGCAGAAAAACCTGCCATTGCGCCACCTGTCTTTGTATTTCAGAAGGATAAAGCACAGAAGGTAAGGAGATGCTGACAATGTGTATGACATTTGTGTTCTACCTTCACTCCCATTCCATGGTGAGCATCTGTTTGTATACGTTCTTTTCAAGTTAAAGATGCATAATAGGTATTTTTAATTCTATCTTAATTTTACAGAGGGCGAAGAAGTAGCGGAGGGAGAAAGGTGACAAAAAGTGTGATGGCAGTATGAAATGTGTAGCTTTTCAGACAGAGGATAGATCAAATCTGGGACAACCACAGGTGTTTTCAAAGCTGTATCTGGAAAGGATCAGTCGGCCAAAAAGTGCTGACAGTTGCAAGTGCCCAAGAGAATATTAACAGTTCTTTCCTCTGGTAGTGGAATTAAGACTAAGCAAATAAAAAAAAAAAATGGTCTAAATTATTACTTTCCACTTCAGGATATTTAAATGTATTTTATCGTATCTTTGCTTATTGAGCTCTGAAGTGTATAATTACCTTTGAAAGTGGTAATCTAGTTCCTTTCCTCATCCTTCCACCTTCTACCACTTGCTCATGTCCCTTCCCTTTGGATCTAAGATGGCAATTAGGGTGACATTGAGGTGAGTTAGAGCTATACACTAACCTGAGGGAAGGTCTTGGGGGAGTAAACTCACTTTAAATCAGGAGGCTGATTCAACTCRTGCTGTGCCAGTGTGAGCAGTAGATCTCTCGAGAGGAGTGACAGGGCTGAAAAAGGCAGCAGGACCTTCTCTTTATGAGAATCTGCTACTATATTGAATCAAATACTATGGAAACAGTGCCCCTATGGACTGGATGCGGCATAGTTTGTGTCTCTTTAGACATGAAAGAGACATGCTAAGTGTTCTGGTGCTAAAACATAGTTTTTTATGTCTCTCTTTTTTCTTGCACAAGCAGGAATATTCCAGGTTCTTACATTGTTAAAATTTTGGGAAGATAAATTGTGAAGAACCTCAAGAAATTGCAGTATTTATTTATGCCTTGTCAATAGTGATKAACACTTGAAAAATTATTTCAGAGGTAGCCTCATTTCAGTTGAAGCTGTAGGACTAACAGAGGTGTACATTTGTTCATGTTTTATGTCCTGCATGCAGCATTATGTTTTACAAGCTAGTGTATTGGCCTGTGGGACAGACCAGCCCCATATCCAGTATGTTGCAAGAGAACATAAGGAAYCTTGATGAACTGAAGGTTTTGTGTCTCTGTGGGCTGGGGAAGGGGATCCTGGATTTCAGAGAGGGATTTTTGAGCCCGAAAGCCTGTCTGAAGAGGTGGCAACAGAGCTCAYGGATCTAGAGTCCATCAGTGGTATCTGTCACTTGATAATTTCCAAAGCGTAATACATTCAGATGAGAGATARTAACAAACAAACATAACAAACCTGAGTGTTTGTGTTAAGATGTGTAAACGTGTGGAGCTGTACAGCTTTCCTAAGGGGATTTGATAATTTAGCTTGTGCAGCATGTGTGTGGGGGAAAATGAGAGAGAAGTATCAGTGCTGTGTTCCTGCCCTCTACAAAATAAAGGACCAAAGCTTGCTTGTGCCTGTAGGTTTTCCTTCTGTTAAGGAGGTTAAGGAGGTGGGGATTTTTTCTTCTTTACCATGAGATGCCCAGGGTTGACCTACCTGTTCCAGCTCTTTTCATTAGAGCTCTCAGTGGTGGATTTAAACTTGGCTGAATCCACAGTTATGCCTGAGTCTTTTCTTTGTTAGGCAGCTCCCTACCCTTTGTAGGGAGAGGAAGGGATTTTTGCACCGAGGATCTTCTGCAATTATTTGGGGTGCTCTGAGGAGTGGGCAAATAACAGCCGAAATGCATGTTAACACAGATGTTGTCGATGTAGTCTTGCTTTAGATGCTTCTTAATAGATGATCTTGCATTTTAAAGTCTTCTTACTTCTGTTAATAGTCTTGCTGCTTGCTTAAGCTATCTTGTTCAGCATGCCATTTTTGTTTTTCTCCTTGAGAGTGCTGTGACAGTTGGTCTGTGTTTTGGGGTCCCCATTTTCAGTCCTTTCCACAMTTCCCATTTAGGATTTGTTTCTTTCACTTTCTGTCCTGTTGCTTTTCACATTTGTTGGGTGAGAGRGTCTTCATTTTCATTATTTCCCTATCTTCTTGGACCTTTACAGAAATTATTTTTACCCTGTTCATCTAGTTTCTTGCATTACTGACTGAAATGGATAAAGTTCTGGTAAATATTTGACCGATGTCCACACTTGATCAAAAATCTCATTTGTTTCTTTATTCGATGTTATTCATTTTTCTGACAAGAAGAGTGGTTACAACGGACAAAAATTCTGGAAAGTTTCATCGGTTTATGAAGAYGCAGCTTTTAAGAGCAGGAAGCAACATAAAGTCCTAGCTTTGCTATGTAATGCATAGAAAATTACTCATTTATTTCATTAGCTGTTCAACTAACTTATTCATGAAGTAAACCATACCTTTCGGAGCACTTCTTACATTAAGGATTWCAAGTGATAGGAACAACTGTTCTCTGCAATTCATTTTTCTCACTTTAAAAAGGCTTGGCTTACTGCTCTGAAGCTGCTTTGAACTTTCCCTGGATAGCCCTTGCAAGACAGTTTGTGCTCACAGATTACTTGAGGTTGTTTATATAAAGTTAATTTTTGTCGTGCAGCGTTAAGATCGGCTTGTTCTCCCATCTTTCTTGCACTTAGATTTTTATGTGATGTGATATCTGAAAGAAATTGAGCCAGTGATGGAAACCAGCTTTTCTCACATGGTCTGGAGAGCAAGGGTGTGCATTTGAGTTGAGAAAGTTGCGCTAGACCTTTCCCAAAGCAGTAAGTGCTTGGTTTAAGTGTTGATTCCACGCGAGTTGGAAATGCCTGGTGATTTGAGGAGGTGGCTCTTTAAAAGCTGTTGCAGAGGTTTGGGGCATGACTTGTTACGGTTAGGATGATGGCAGAGCAATATGTCTTTTCCCTGTCTTGGCATGGTTGGAAAACTGCTGAGGTGTTTTGTTGGAGAGGGCCAGCTGAACTGTGCTGCAAGTCTGCAGTACTTTACACTTAACAGCTAAAATTCTGACGTAAGAATTCAGAACCTCTTGAATGTTTTGCAACACTTGAAAGAACAGCCGTAGATACGTTAGAAGGAACTGCAAAGCAACAAGAATTAGAGAGGCTGATGATGCTAAAGGCTGTTGAGAATACCAAGAACACAGTGGTGGGACTCTAATAAAAGACGGTGACAAAAATAGGCTGAGACTTGGACATTAGGCGTTGTCCGTAGGTGCTAGATGAGAAAAATGAAGATAAGTAGCATAGCATGAAGATAAGTAGCACAATGCACAAAAGGAGAGGGGAAATGAAAAGTAATGTTTGGGGTTTTTTCAGTAATAGTTTTATATCTATATAAAGCTTTTATATAGGTATATGTGTGTATATATGTATATAGAGGTATATATGTATATATAAATATAAAACTTTTATTTGGAAAACATGAAAACCCAGCATATTCAACATCATCTGACAAATAAGTTACTCTCTGTAAGATTAATATTTTGACCGTTTTGGTCCTTAAGGACAATAGTAATTTCTTCTAAGACTTAAAAACTTCAACCTGAGTAACCAGCAACTAAACTTGTTTGTAACAGAACCTAGCATTAAAATCACATGTGTTGATATCCTTTTAAAATCGCTCCTCCTTAAGGACGGGCCAAGTCACAACTGCTTTAGTGGCTGGTACTTGCAAAAAGCCCTTGAGGTTTAAAAGCTGCTGTTTAGTTTTAGGGTTGTGATTTGCTCCTTCCTGGATGGACCTGGACTGTGAGCAGTCTTCAGTCTCGTCCTCCTAAGTGCTGTATGGGCGAGCCAAGGCTGTGGGCTCTTTTTTTAATGACATCTTCATCTAACTGCTTGATTYTCCAGATCCTTCACCATAAGTCACCAGGAAGCTCATTCCACAGGCAGCAGCTGGGAGAACTTCCTTGCTTCATAGGAGTCCGGGTTATTTGTGTGCTAATGTCTTGTAGCACAATACGGTTGTTCAAGCGCAAAGCCTTTTCTTTTCCCATGAATATTGAATTCCCATGAATATTCACAGCATGAATACTGTTAGAATGAATTTGGGTGGAGATTTTTATAATCAAACCCTTCAGACTCGGTCTGCGGGACCAGCAAGGAAGAACAAYTATTCCCACTAACTGCTGAATTCCTACATGTGAATCTGGGGAAGGTGTTCATTAGGCCTCAAGGGAAAGAGGAATTAAATCCCAACAATCCTGTGGCCATTTATGGCTGTCAGAAATGCTCTTTTGAGAAGATCACTGATATTTTTAACCTCCAAAAGTGCCTTTATTCCACTTGATTCTTTTCATGGGGAAGGGAAGCAAACTCAGTATGCAGGTTCTTTCACTTGTTTTAAGCATATTTGAATTGGTGTCTCAGCAGGGAGCGATTCCTTCTGCCACACTGCAAAAAACAGAGAAACCTAAGAAGGGATTAGCAGATCCTCTCGCTAGGACAACTGCTCCATCGTGTTGCAGCCTTGCATTGAAGGGACGTTGTCTTTTTTGCTCCCAGTCCCCTGCAGAGCAAAAAGATTTGTCGGATTCAGGCGAGGACCAACAGGGAGAGCTTGAGCCCCCCCACCATGGTCTGGGTCCCACAGAATCAGCTGGTGAGCGCGACTCTGAGCTTCCTGCTCCCGCTGGTGCCTCAGTCAGTGCTCCTCTGAGTCCCGCTCCTGAAGCCCAGCTTGCTTCTATTCAACAAGAACTGGCAGGGGTAAGTGTGAGCCGACCAAGTACTTGTGCTGCTGAGCCAAAARAAATACACCATTCGACTAAAAGAAGTCTGTAACTGGTAACTTTAGGCAGTAGACCTCACTGTGTGTCTAGTTCTTTGATCTCCAGTGTTAGTCCCCCTCTTAGTCATTGTTTCAATTCATAGAAATTAAATTTGTGGGATTTTCTATGGGGGATGACTGTAGAAGGCATGACCACTCTCARTTGTAAGGCTTAGTGTGTAAACTCAGTGTTTACCGGGGGAAGAGCTCTTCTAARTGAGTGCCAAAGTTGGGCTATAGGAGGGATTTGCATAAAACCATTAGGAGGATTTGCACCACTACCCCCAATCCATAATCCTGCAACAAAGTGAGCAGCTAATGCTGTATTCCCACTTGGATATAAGCCRTAGATTATGCCAATCTGCAATGTATTTAGCGGATTAAAAGCAGCAAGAAAGATTTTTAAAGCCAAATTTTCAAGTGGGAAAATTTCTTACTCAGAAACTCTTGTGTACCTTGAGGTAGAGAAGCCTATCACTGCTGTGAGTTAAAGACTTTTTTCTCACTGATGATGCAGGAAAATACTTCTGGAAATGACTGATATGAGGTAGTCTCTTGGAGTACTTGTTCTTACCTGGGTTTTCTCTTCCCACTCTGTGAATAATCAAAAACCGACTGTACCTTCAAGTTTGTATAAGTGTTTCTGTGCTAATTTCTTGTAATAACTGCAGAACATGTTTAMTAACCCAGGACATCACTTACAATTCTTCTGAAATAATAGTGTAAGGAAGTAGGGGATAAAGGSAAGATTATATGTGGTGGCTAATACGTTTATTTTCCTCTTCTATAAGAAGTTTATTAAAAGATAATTTGGTTAATTAGAAACATTCATCAAAGCTGTAGGAGTCTCTCCATTGAGGGGGAAAAAAAAGTAACTTGTCTGTAGCAGGGTCCCTAAATATAGGGGAAATATTTTTATGTTTACTCTCAAAGAGTATAATGCAGAGACACTGAGTCACCTTAATATTTTTTTGAAATGCTCCTGGTTTTCAGTTCTCTTGTGAAAAACACTTTTTTTTCCCTACTTGTTTTCACACTCTTGTTTCTGCTTGCGAAGCACATGCCTTGCTGTAAAGTACAGGTTAATGAGTAGCCTGCAAAGACGGGCCTGTAACTGAAAGGCTGTTGTTTGCTCTTAGTAGTTGTCACTTCTTATTTTTTTTTCCTCTTTTCTTTTTCTTTTTCCCCCTGCCCCACTCAGTCAGTCCTAAGCTGCTTGTCCTGCATTCCTCTGATTTACTGCTCTGATCTCCAGGTTCTTCACAGTAAGCAACACTTGTAAGCCACTTGTGACTGCACTAATGTCTTATTACTTAGTATGGAAATGAAGCTTGGTACTAGTTTGCAATAGGTTATGTAGATTTAGGATTTTTTTTTCCCCCATCTTTAAGAATGAATTGGCCATTGATGAGAAGGTTATAGTATGAAAACATATTTGTCCCAGGTTGGGAAGACTTAACTGAACTGAAGTGGGGCAAGAGGGGAAGTGAATATTGAAAAACAGTTTCTGAATGAAAGCAGGTGAAAAGTGTTGTTTTGCTGGAAGTTAACTATAAAGTGGAGAATTCTTAACSGTGTTGGTATGCCTGCACTTGGGTAACTCATGCATATCTTCAGCTATTTGAAAGAAGAGGAAAATAATCAACCTCCAGCTTCCCCAAGCCATAATTGACAGTGAATGCTCTAGGAACAGATGAAGATGGGAGGTAACCTACTAAATGGTCTCAATCTTGAGATACTTAGGAAGAAAAGCACATTGGAGACAAGGTATTCTGCCTCTGAATAAGTTTGGCAATGGTAGTAACTGTAACACTTGCACTCTCTGCCTCTGCATGGCTTTAATCTCCCAAAGCTTTGGGGCTAGGAAGCGTGGGAATAACTTTGMGAGTAGAAGCAGCTTTGTTTTGTCTTCACTAGGTAGAAGATTTGGATGTTGATGCTCGTTGCCCACCAAGTATAGGGGCAGAGTACATGCTTTTGTGCTTGCAGCAGTGATAGCTGATGACAAAGATGTGGAAATCTCAAGCTTGTGCTGTGCAGGTTTGGTTTGGTTTGTGTCTGGGTGTTACTTGAGCATTGAGAATATAGCATGCAGCATTTCTGGAAGTTTAAGTTCAAGGAGAATCTCTGGTTGATTTTAAGGAATGCTGCCAAATTTGCACACGTGGTTGGGTAAATTCATGCAAATTTCTGGTGTCAAATGGTTTTCTTTTGGTTTTGAGAACCTTGCTGCCAATTGAAACAAATAGAGGTTAAATGTTGCATCACTTTCTGTTCAAAATAGGTTCACTTTTGTTTTTCCCACCTCATTTTGGATATTGATGGCCAAAATCGATAGTTGGCATCGTGACTCTCCACGCTTCCCTTCTCTCTAGGGAAACTAGTGTATGTTGGCAAGGGAGATGCATAAAAATGTAATTTGAAAATAATGTAGATTACACGGTCCATTATGCTGGAGCAGTATATATCATAAAATGCAATACGATAGGGATTAGGCTGCTAAGGTTATATGTATTTGTGTGTGTGTGATGAGGTGGGGAGGGAGGATCTTTCAAAACAGTAAATAGTACTTAATTCCCCATGTGAAAGTATATCTTTATATGTGTAGGGTAAAATCCTGTATCTAGATTCAAGGTGTGAGTAGCAGTAAGTACAGATTTTCTCCCTTTCTGCTGTTGCTGTATTCCCTGTCCGGTCCTTATGTGTCTGTCCATCCTCTGAACCAAAGTACTGGCAGACGCAGGAAGCCAAAACCTCTGGGGCTGCAGTGGCCTCTGCCCATGAGGGTGTGTCTGGGTGGATCTGTGTTATCTGGAGGCTTGGGAACAAGAAGAGGGAGTTGATGCTGCTCCTGTCACTGTCCATGTCGGAAGGAATCCGGCATGGGACTGGTGCRGGAATGAGGAAAATAAGGTCAGCTCAGGAGCTGATGGCAAGTAAGAGCAGAGAACTCGACCCTTCAGGAAGCACCTGGAACCTTGTTCGAAGACCTGTTAATATTGTGGTAGTTGCTAGCCCATGATTCTTATTTATTGGTACCATGGAAAATGCTAATGAAATTACCTGATGCAGTTCCTATAAGCACATTATAGTGCTGCTTCATAGGGACTGCTTTGCAAGCCATCTCTCCGACACGGTCTTGTTGAATGAACCAATAYCACTTAGTTTAGTTAGCACTACTGCTCTAGAATAAGCTCCCAAATAATTCATATATTCGCGATAGTAAAAAGCAATGTTTGGATTTTTTTTCTTGGATGTGAATTTTTGGATACCAATTGATATCTTGTTTGCAACTGGAATATTTTGGATTCATCTTGCATTGGAAAGTATCTAGGTAAAATTCACTATGGCTGTGTGTGCTTCAGAAGTGTAGTGCTTTGGTTGRCTCGATATCATTGACACAAAAGAAAGTCTTCAAACTGATGATTAGAGCATTAGGATCCATCCAAAGAGAAGGAAATGTTGTCCAAGATGTGATTATCATTTAATCATTGTCATCTGTTTTCAGAGATCAGCAGATGGCTCAAGTCCAGAAGATGGAGATGGTAAGAAATTTGTTGTAAGATCAAAAAGCACCAGTGCACGTCTCTCCAGGGGTTTGTCCATTTTCTCTAATTACATTTTTTTTTTCTGCAGATTCTGATCGAGAGGATGGAAACTACTGTCCCCCTGTAAAGCGTGAGAGAACTTCATCATTAACTCAATTCCCTCCTTCCCAGTCAGGTAATTATGAGTTATAACAACATTAGTATATGAGAGAGGTGGGTTTCCTCTCCTTTTTTCAGTCATGCCAGTATCCTCATTATAGTCTGGAGCACCCAGAAAAATCACTTTCTCTTTGCAGCAGTAATATATACTCGAGGAAGGGAGTTTATAATGAAACTAAACAACATACACAACTTGTCCTCCTTTTTCTTTCTGTGTGGCTGCAGTAACAAAGAACAACGTCTTTATGCCATCAAGCTTCTGTGAAACTTCTACAGGCAATTCTGACTCAGAACCAGGTGAGTTTCCTCATTTTTCTGCTTTTTTTTCTTCTACTGCTGTTGGTCTATCGTGAACCAAAGCATACTATTCCATAGAGGAAATCTCTTTGSAGGTTTCTTACAGCTTTGCTTTGGATATTTATAGAGCTCATGAACTGTTATAGTGGGAAGGGAAGAGCAATTTTATGACTGACTCTCTGAAAGTATGTACTGTGTTTCATCTCCATCCTTGTAATTTTGCATTTTGCTTCTAGAGGAAAAGAGCAGTGGATTCAGGCTGAAACCTCCTATACTTATCCATGGTCAGGCACCTAGTGCAGGTAAGTTCAATGTTTCCTGCAGCAATAGGAAGGAGATTCAAACATCTCATCTCATTTAGGAGCTTCAGGCTGCTTTTGTTACTGGACATTGATAACACTTCTATTCATGCTTTCCATTGAAAAAATTTGAAATTTGGGGAGACTTCTATAGCTTTCTAGAGTTGATCTTAAGATTTTTATTATTATTACTTATAATATTTTTGCAGTTTTACATAATGTTTTTTAACTTAAAGCTGAGGGGATATACAGCTGAAAATTACTTCAGTGAATAAAAGGGATTGCTTTGCTGCTGCTCATTTCTACYGCCACTTTATGGCCTTTATTTCTGAGTCACTGCGATATTTTTGCTGACATACTTTTGTGGATAGRTAGAGATTATATTTTAATTTTAACACTAGGAACAAAACTACTATCTTCTGACTTTGGAAACAGTTCTTTCATGTGTTGTGATAGTGAATCAGGGGGGAAAACTCAAACCCAACTTTCCAAATGTCTAGTGTTCCATTATATGTTCTGTTAGAAATACAGAAAAGGATAGATCAGATTGAGCTTTTTGACTTTAAAGCCTTATAGCTCTTGAAAAGACTTTCCCTTACAGGTCTCCCGAGTCAGAAACCAAAGGAGCAGCAGCGCAGTGTGCTACGCCCAGCGGTGTTACAGGCACCACAGCCAAAGTCTTTCTCACAGATAGGTAAATAAAGYGTATGCATTCCAGAATATTGCAGACAGAGAACAAAAATACTAAACCTGTTTAGTGCAGAAGTCTGTTTTTACTCCACAGCTGCCTTTCTGTTCTGAAAGTGGGGAAAAAAAGAAAAGCAGATATCTGAAGTGTTAAATAGMTCTGTGTTATGGAAGAAATAACAGTCTTCAGCGCTCATATGAGACTGCTGTGCTGAACTGCCAGGGTCTGAACCTTAGGGTAGTCCATACTCAACTTTTGGAATAAAAAGACGTTTAAGATGAGCAATCTCAAATTGACCGTGACTTAAGTATAGTAGATCTGTGCATGCTTGGTTTTTTTGCTTCAAGTTATATCTGTTGAAAGCTTGAAGTCCTTATGAAGACTAAAGATTTTACTGACATATACTTTTGCATTTGGAGTCTTGGTTCTGCACAGAATKGCTGAATTCCTGTCCTCATGCATCTGTCAAAACCGGTCTTGCAGAACATGCCACGATCACTGTGATTTACATTAGAATGTTTTGTGCAGTTAAGAAAAAAAAAAAAAGGAAGCAAAAGACAGCATGCAATTTACTGTAGCAAATGTGCTGCTTTGGGGACGTTCTTGACGGCAGCTTGTCATTCCGTATTGCAGTCCTGAGCAGTGGGACCAATGGTGTAAATATCTCGCCAGATTCTGCGGCCGCGTCAGAATCGCTAAGTAATGCAACACCGAAAAGTTCAGACTCCGAAGACAAGGTGAGTTTAAAAAGGATTCAAAGGACACTCAATCTGAAAGTTTTTAAAACAAACCGTCTCTGTTATTCTCATAACTGGCTGTGTGATGGTTTTTGTTAATTGCTGAAATCGCCAGAACCTTTAAGATGTCTCATAACATGTCCTTCACAAATAAGTGAATATTGTGTCAAATATCTAGAATTAATTAGAATTACTGTGAAGAAAAAAACCTGGTTGCTTTGTTATCTGCTTTGTTTAAAGAAATRAATCTTAGTAATTTAGACTAAAGTTTCTGGGTTTTTTTCTTTAGGCAAGAGAATGTCAGAAAAAAGAAGCTAGCAACACTTCAGATGATGATAGCTGTGAGAAGGCTGAGCTCAATGCACAGCAAGCATTTGTGTTTGGACAAAACTTACGAGATAGAGTTAAGGTAAATGCTTTTATTTTTACTGAGAATTATTGAATTTAAGTTAGAATAAGAAATGGATCATAGGTGTTTAGGGAGCTGATAATTTTATGGTTGACAGTTAAAACGAGTGACTTTATTACTAATGAATTTTATATTTGTAGCTAGGAGATGAAAGTGATGAAACAGCTGACGTACAGAACGCTGGCCTGCCAACATCAGACACACCTTCTGCAACAAATTATTTTCTACAATACATCAGTTCCAGGTGAGACTACGGAGAACCCTATAGGACAGCTGTTTTGGTCTATGTAGAAAATTATTTGTGATTCTCCTTTATTTCTGTTATCTACTTGAGTTTACAGAAAACTCTGAACAGGTTTCTTCACCAAAACCTTCTGAAAATGACTTAAGAAAATAAGTCAGCGAGAACTTTTCTTATTTTAGGAATTTTAACAGTAAAGGATAAATAGATATTTTTCTGACTAAAACACTGAGGGCTTTTGTTTGTTTGCCTTTCAGTCTAGAGAACTCTACAAACAGTGCAGATGCATCCAGCAACAAGTTTGTTTTTGGACAGAACATGAGTGAACGAGTCCTAGTAAGTAATTTTCTCAGTATCTAGTGTTACRGGATCATTAATGTGGTTTCCCCAGTGACTGGATTCAAGTCCAGCAGTGTGAGAGCTACCTCAGTTCCAAGTTATAATTCAGGGAAGTCTGTGCTTATTGTGTACCATCCCGAGGTATAAACTATAGTGCCTTACTGCTTGTTGTCGCTGTATTGTTAYGCTGGTGTAAAAGGGAGGCAGTAGKACTGTGCAATTCATACCTGTCTACTCACTGAACAGGGAGCTCAATCAAGCACGTCTTGAGCTGCAGTGCAGCTGAAATTGCTTTGGTTCATTGAACACAGGGTTGAAAATCAGTTTTGGTTCAAGGGAAAAATGATTATTTTTAGGTCAGGCTGTGTTTGACTCCATGGTTTGGGCAGTACTACAGCTTTTACTGGGGAGCCGTGTCATCTGTGGGATTTTATCACTGAATGGTTAATAAACACTAGGGGCTTCCTCCAGTAATTGCTAATAAGCTTTTTTTTTTCTGTAAAGCAAAAATTAATGTGCATTCTTTCTTCTGTTTATCTCTTATTTTGCCAAGAGCCCACCAAAATCAAATGATGCGAGTACAGAGAGTACTAAGGARAATGCTGCTACAGAGTCTGGGTCTGAATCCTCGTCTCAGGAAGCCACACCAGAGAAAGGTAAACACCCAATGTGTTTGAACCAGGAACTGCCTGCTGAGTTCTTGACTTCTSTGATTCTTCAAATGCTTCAMATTGGCAAGATTTTYTGGAAATTTTGTCGGCTATGATTCTTCTCCAGCAAACAGCTGTGAGACAGTGTGGAAGTGGAAACTGAATCCTACCCTACACGTGTGGGTACAGTTGTGTAGCTGGTAGCAGTGTCAGTACATCTCAGACACTTCCAGATCCAGRTGTGTCCATGTGCTAGCAACTTTGCATAGTTGTGTGTTGGAAAAAATACAAGTACRTAAGGATTACCTCCTGAAAATGTTATCTCCTATTCTTTGCACCTTYCTGTGTTTTTAAAGCAATTTTCAAAGACAGACAGACTGCTTTAAATTTCAAATCTATTTCTAATCTTCTCTTCCTGTGTGGTGTCTGTAATGTGTTTCTCTAAATCCTGGTATACTTGTGAGACCTTTATAAGTCTTCACTAGTTGTGCAAATTGCTCTCAAAATAAACTTTCAAAATGTTGTTCAGCTAATAATATTTCAGAATCGCTGGCAGAGTCTGCAGCGGCCTATACTAAAGCAACAGCAAGGAAATGTTTACTGGCTAAAGTAGAAGTGATTACTGGGGAGGAAGCTGAAAGTAACGTGTTACAGGTAAGAAACTGGAGAAGCAGAGATGAGCTTTATGTTTGTGAGATTCGTGTTGTCCTCCAGCAGATGAATGCTACCTGATTCTCTGCAACTGGGCCATCCTCCAGTATCTGTATATGCTGCTGTCTTGGGTTAAAATGTAAACTGTGGATATTTATGCTCGGGTACTTATTTTGTTGCTTCTTAATTTCCTATTTCTGAATAAAATTCATAGCTTGGACCGTTTAGACAGCTGTTTTGCAAATCGTACACATACTTTCCTGAATCGATCACACAATCTTCTACAGAACAATTCACTATTTAGATAAAAGTATTTTATTCAATTTACTTAAATATTCGTTAAGTACTTTAATTATTGTGTTATTTCAGATTATTTTAACTCAGAATGGGCTATCATGATGAGGCAGTCTAGGTTTTTGCCTAGCAAAAACCATAACACAGCACTCGGGAGTTTGTGTTCAGCTACTTGTTTGAATCAGTGGTTTTTTTTCTTTTTTTAAGAAGGACGTGAATTTGTGATTCAAAGCTTTCTGATTTCAACAGTGGTTTATTTCTCATAGCAATTCTTTAACTCAAATATATCTATTAGCTTAAGCAAATCCTTAAGAAAAGCAGGCAGGATTTTGATATAAATCCAAGAGCTTTATACCCTTCTGTCTTGCCCTCCCTTTATAGATTCTTACTACTGATTCAGTCAACGGTTACGTTATTTTTTTTGTTACAGATTCAGTGCAAATTGTTTGTTTTTGACAAAACCTCTCAGTCTTGGGTGGAAAGAGGCCGAGGACTTCTGAGACTCAATGACATGGCTTCGACGGACGATGGGACWTTGCAGTCTCGACTGGGTAAGAAGAGTGGGAGGGAGCGAGTTGCTGGGTGCCAGCCCAGTGCTCGCTGAGCAAGGCACTTGGGAGGGCACTCTCTTTGAACAATTCCCAGTCGCTCAGATTGGCAGGAATTTGCCTTAGCGTGAGGTTAGCAGCTCCGATCGGTGGACAGTGATTAATGACGCTGCTCTGTGATGAACTAACATAGGAGATTTGGGGCGTATTTACTTGTTCAAATACCTTTAGACATATCCRATGCTCTTTAGTAGGCTGCAGTCTTCTGATTAAAATTCTTGAGAAGACCTCTATTTTAAGTTTTTTTTTTTCTTTACTTGCTATTCCTTGTAAAAAGACTTACAGGTATGTATTAAAATGTCACTTTACCTGCTTTGTTTTCTTCCACCTAACTAATTTTCTGTGTTTGCTCTAGTGATGAGGACTCAGGGGAGTCTCAGGTTAATCTTAAATACCAAGCTTTGGGCTCAGATGCAGATTGACAAAGCCAGTGAGAAAAGTATCCGGATCACAGCCATGGATACAGAGGACCAGGGAGTTAAAGTTTTTCTTATATCAGTGAGTATTGGGTTTTTTTGCTTACTTGCTAATCTTCCTCGTTCCCACTGTGTGCTTGTGTGTACACGCACATGCACCCACCCTCCCAGCAGCTAGTAACAGGCTAATTAAACTGATTGCTGTGCCTGCTAATTGGGGAAACGGTGGTCACACTTGAAACACTTAGATTGCCATACAATTTTTAGCAGTGTGTCATGAAACAGTTTTGTGTCTTGATTATGATCGACAGATGTGTGGAGTGATGGCAAACCTAGCAAATCTTATGCCAGACAAGTTTTAATGATCTTTTAATTTAAGCTTAAGCTTCTGGGGGTGTTATGAAAGGAATGACTCCTGGATGGCATGTAATTGTTTATATGGGAATATACTCTCATCACAGTTGAATTTAGTGGCATTTAACAAAGTATACCCCAACTAATTCAGATATAGTTTGAAAAACCCTGTGTGGGGAAAACTGAAAAGTGGGATGTGAAATGTTTATCATGACTGCCTTGTATTGCAGCAGGAGTTGTAGCAGAATAAAAAGATTGCTTACACATTTTTATTGTTTTTGAAAATATATATATGTATATGTTATTATATATGTGTATATATAAAACATAGGCAAGCTCTAAAGATACAGGGCAGTTGTATGCTGCATTACACCATCGGATCTTGGCTTTGCGAAGTAGAGTGGAACAAGAGCAAGAGGTCAAGAATGTAGCACCTGAGCCAGAGGTAACACAATCGAACGAGGAAGACAGTGATGATGATGTCATTGCACCTTCAGCATCCGTTGGAAGTGGTAAGCAAGGAAGACACCAAATTTCCTGGTTATGAAAGGGACGTGGGAAGAGTGTAATTGATTTACTGGTATGTGAGGGGACTGTTGTGCTCAAAAAGCTCCTAGTCATCAGTTGGGAAGTTTCTTTTTGTAGTCTTGACTGGACTCATCTGTGCTTTGCCCTTCCATGSCTTGGCACATTCCACCTTTTACAGTGGCTGCTTCTCCATCCTGACTTACAGCAGGAACAAAGGGGAATGGGCATGGACAAAACCAGTGGGGGAGCTTGAAGAGAGTCCTGGTGGAAAATGGGCAACACAGATTTTTCAGCTCTGAATGCTGTCGAGATCCCAAAACCAGATTGGTCAAGAATATAATATTTTTTTCAGYGGATAGAACTTAGTATGGAGAGGAAGAAATATGAGGAAAATCTCTACTTTTCTCACCTGTCACTGGAATCCTACATCTGAAGCTTCTCAGATCGGGGTCCCTTAGTGTATAACCAGCAACAGAGGACAGATACTTCTTATAACAAAGACCTATTCTCTGTTTCAGGTCCTAATGATGAAGGTGATGGGCARAATGTGGGCAGCACATAGCAGAAGTGAGCCGGTCTGCTTGCAAGGCTGCTATGAACATCATCTTGCAGGCAACTCTCTGGATACCCCAGGCCAGCTATTGTTTCAGGCAGTGTTGAAAGCTCCAGGACTTAAGAACTGTGCATCCCTGTTCTGTTTGTTTGGTTTTTTGGTCTGGATCAGTAGATTCCACACAAAAAAAAAAAGCAGACTTGGAAACTACCTGAATGTGGTTTGGGACATGAAAGCTCATCATATTGATGAGCCAAAAAAAAAAAAAAATCCAAACATTTCCCCTCTTTCCTGTAATTGAAATGGCACATTACAGCTTGTCACAGCTTTTCTTTGGGACCTTTTGACTGTTTCTTCAGTAGTTCATGTCTTGCAGGCCTCCGAGATAGAACTTTCCAGCACGGTTCCAACTTGAATTCTGCTTTCTTATTCCCTATTTCCCCTTATGAGTTTTTTGCCACCTGCAGGGAAACCCTGTCCTGCCCAATTTCTGTGCTCACCGACTGCCCTCTTGGGTTCGGTCTCCTCTGGACTGCAGATGGGGCAACTTCTGTTTTTACCTTTTAATCCCACCGTAGGTTGTGGACATTATACCCTGTAGAGTGGATTTGTAAACGGAGAGGAAAAAGACATTGTGGTTCACCAGGAAGGCTTTTAAATGCGATAATGGGAGACTCTAAAAGTCAACAGGATGTTTTGCTGACTCCTTTCTTTCTTCCCATTTCCATTATTATTATTTGGGGGTTTATATTGTGGTGATACTTTTTTTTTTTATTTTAGTTTTTCAATAAGATGCTCTTGTGTGTTGAAAAAGTGAAACTATTGTTTTGTACTGTTCTTTTCTGTTACTATTTAAGGGAGAGCTAAGCCACTATATATAATAGATGTTGCATACAATTTTTCTTAGAAAATTATATGTTTCTGTGGCTACAGTAAAGCGTAGGAGGCATACAGGTTAAACGGTCAGAAGAGGTGAGGAGGAAACAGTTGTTTGCCCTCGGAAGGATAAAGCGGGCTCATGTGATGAGCTGGGTCAGCCATGAAAACAAATCTCCCTAAAAGCAGCTGTCACTTAATGGCTTGATTCAACAAGCTATTTAAGCACTTGCCTGACTACCGTATGTGAATGATCTTATTGAAGTCAATGCAACTCTTCATGCTTAAAGTCGAGTACCTTTTTAAATACCTTGCAGAATGAATGGCCTTAAACAGAAAATAAATTTTAACCCTTCCTGTCCCTATTCTGTTTCCTGAAGTCTTGCAGCATGAACAAAAAAGGTAATATTGCCAGCTCTGAATAGTTTGGGCTGAAGGATATTGTATTCTGTTCCACCAAAATAAAGGCAAGAACATGTTYTCCTGTGTGTAATTCTGAAGTACTCCTGCTGTAACCACAATTTACTTTCTACTTTGGATGTTTTCTAATTATTTGGGCCTTTTGTGTGAAAGTTGAGTTTTATTTTGTTATTAAAACATATATGGTATACTCTTTTTTTCCAGCAAAGTTGGAATTTAACAGTCACTTAAGAACAGTGACTGCATCAATTTCCTACAAAACCCCCAAACTATTCCGTTTCCTCTGTAAATAGATTATTGCTAGATATTTTTGACTTACTCTTTTTTTCCAGTAGGGTAAGGAGATAAAAAATTCACCATTAAAAGTGGGGGRAAAAATGGAGGGGGAAGGGAGAAGGATTCAATGTAGCGTAAGTAGAAACTGAACACCCAATTTGTAGCACAGAAGCAACTTTGAAGTGATTCAGATGTCAAATCAGCTAATGAGAGGCTACTGCTTTGGGAGGGTCCAGAGAACATTTCCTTTTACTTGTCTGTTGCTAACTGTTGCTGGAGACTTCAGATATCGGGGGCTGTTCTTTTTGCTTTGAGCCTTGTCGTAGATCTGGACTGTCTGCTCATGAATTCTTGCAGTTTGCTTTTTTTCCCTCCTCTCCTTGGTTGTCGATGGGGTTTTTCCTCTTTTTAAACCATGCACCAACATCGCACTGTTCTGTAGCTCCCGGGAGTGTAACGTGGTCCCTCACGACTGTTCTTCTGCATCGTGTGTTTTGGGGAACCTCAGTATTTTCAGATAAGTGGTTTGCATTTTTGGATCTCRGATCTTTTTACACCAATAATCAGATTTAAACTTTCCGTGGAAAGCTTTTAATTTTAATGATCTTTATACTGAAAATTAACAAGGTGTCTTGGTCAGCAGGGCCTGACTGTGGAGAAAAAGCTTTTATTTCCTGGTCCTCCACTCTGTTATTTTGGGGATCCATCTAGAGTCTCCATTTGAGGCATTTTACCTAAATGTGAATGGAATTGGTGCATGGAGATTCAGAAGAACGGAATGAGCATGTTTGTTTCGATGGAGCTTAGTGGTGTTAAAGGCAGCTATTTCCTGATACAAATTTATTTCAGAGGGAAGCCTTGCATATGTTTATAGTGAAGAGAAAGATGTTTTGAACTTCTCCAAAACTTTTATGGCTTGCGGACCACTCCCAGAATTGACTATAACTGCAAGCCCCGTCCAGCAAGGTGTAGAAGTGAAACTCTTAAGACCCTTTCTGCTTTAAGCCTCGTAAACTAGTGACGAGTGAAACCAGGTAACGCCAATGTGTTCCGAAAGATCTGTGTAAGACTGCTGTATTRAAATATATTTGGGAATTTAATTAAAATTTCCAGCATAAAGGAAAAACAAGCGAACGAGACAGCCCAAGCCCCGTGCTGTGTTTCCTGTGCTTGGCAGTGGCTGCTGGAAGGGAGGCCCCTGCTTGGGCCACCTTGTTAAGGCTTCAGCTGCTGCATCTTTGCTCCAGGGCCGTTGGTAGCGGAAGGGTTTGGCAATTATTGCTTCTCTTGTTCTTGCTGCTGACTGATGTGGCTGCAAAAATCATCAGCTTTCCCAGGGAAGGGTAAAAAAGAGACACAAAGACTCAAATGGAGTTGAACGCTTGTCTAGAGGGAGTGTTATGAGAATGGTGACACTTATTAAAGCCAAGAGAGAAAAAAAAAAAAGCAGCTCCTATATGCAGTAAATTCAATATATCTGTTGGAAATAAGAAGTGGGACTTCTTCCCCATGGATTCCATTGCCGTGGTATCTCTGGCATTAAGTAGATCCCTTTCTGCAGGTGCCCTGGCCGCGCTGCTCTCCCTGTGAGTACAGACAATAGTTTATTCCCTTTCTCTGCCTTGAACCATTACATATTTGCAGATACGTTTCCATCGATCCTCTCTAGACCCAGCCGTTCTCCTTATGGTGTTTGCCATAATTTGTCATGCAAGATTTCATTAAACTGACTTTTCACTGTACTCTTTTCTCTCCCCTTGTCCTTGGCTCTCTTAGCGCACCGGTGCTGGCGTGTGTTGAACTCTGGGCTCTGTGCAGATAGCAGGTAAACCCCAAGGGTCTGTTMCAAAGCACCTTAATGTTCCAGGGCGCCTTCTCTGCTCCGCTCCGGAGAGCAGAGCAGCAGATACCAAGAGAGAATGGCAGAGCTGGACTTACATATTTAAGGCAATCTTAACTCCTGACTCTTATGTTTCGGATTAGGGAAAGTTTGCAGGTAAACGAGGCTCGAAGATGAGGTTTGGAAATAGAAGCCTCGCATTTAAAGGTGGTACTCGGAGTGCCCTCCTCCCTGCCTTTGCTTTCAAAGGTTTATAATATTAAAGGTGGATTTGTCKTGGGGAAAGATGGTAGTTTTGCTCTTGGGGCTGTGACTTGGKTGTGGGGTATGTTTTAAATGAGCTGATCCAGAGTCTGACAGCTGAGCTCCAGCTTCTCATGAGTACTAGGACTCTCAAACAGCCCAAGCACTGAATGAGCTTTTTGTATAAAATGAAAGGAGGGAGAAGGAAAAAAAAGTGCAGAGCTCAGATTAACGCTTATGGATTTTAATTGTGGAGGGTGTGGGTAAGGACTGTGTGTCACAATCTTTAGTTTATGAGGAAACTTTAAGTGAAAAGCATCCCTCCTGGAGCAGCACCAAAGCTGCTGTCARCACGTGCAAAGGAATCGCGTCATTTAAGCGCAGCTAGAAATGGGAAAGCGCCCTGGAAAAAACCAGTTCTGGAGCAGGAGGGCGTGTTTTGGTTTGGGGTGAATGTTCAAACTTTGGGGTCCCATCTGCCGGCCAGGGCTCACACCGCCTCTCCCTCCGTGCCCCTCCATCCCAAACGCGCGCTTGAGGGAGCACTTCAGAAATGAACAATTTATTATTATTGTTATCATTATTATTATTATTATCATTATTACTAATACTATTATTACTATTTTGCATCTTGCCTTGTGCCTGTTCCTCGCACTGGGTCCGCCCCGGGGGCGGGGCCTCCACCCTCCCCCACTATCCGGGGGCGGGGTCTGTTGCCCGGGGCCGGGACCTGTCACCTAGGGGCGGGGCCTCCCGCCTTCTCCCACCGCCCAGGGGCGGGGCCTCCACCCTCCCCCGCCATCTGGGGGCGGGGTCCCTCGCCAGGGGGCGGGACCTGTCACTTGGGGGCGGGGCCTTCCGCCCTCCCCCGCCGCTCGGGGGCGGGGCCTCCCGCCCTCCCCCACCGTTTGGAGGCGGGGCCTGCCGGCCGGGGGCGGGGTCGTCCGCCCTCTCCCACCTGCCGGGGGCGGGGCCTCCCGCTCTCCCCGCTACCCGGGGGCGGGGCCTTTCACCTGGGGGCGGGGCCCACCGCCCTCCCCGCCGCCCGGGGGCGCTCGCCGCGGGCCGCGGGCGGGGCGGGGCCGCCGCCGGCTCTCGCGAGAGCGCGCGCCGCCCTTGCCGCGCCATGGAGAGCTACTGGGACGGGACCGAGGGCGAGGACTGCCCGCGCCGCACGTGGCTCACGACGCGCCTGGGCGCCACGGCGGGTGAGCCGGGCACCGGGGCAGGACCGGGGCAGGACCGGGGCTCCCCCCCCGCCCCCGCCGGCGCCGCTCACGCCGCCTCTCCCGCCAGGCCTGGTGACCGCCGCGTACCGCATCGTGCTGCGGCAGCCCGGCTCGGCCCTCGCCGCCGCGCGCATCGCCGCCGCCGACACYGTCACGCTGGGTAAGGGCCGCCTGGCCGTGGATCGGTGACGCGGGAGCGCCATCCGGTTTCCTTAGGAARCAACCCCGGGACAGGGCGGCCGCTGCCGCCGTGCGCAGGCACCTTGGGGAGCCCGCGAGGGGTGGCGGGTTTAACGGGGGCTCGGCCGAGCCCCGGGGGGGGCCCCCAAACGAGCCAGCGCTCAGCCAGGAGCTTCGTTTGCCCGGCCCGGCGCTTCCAGCGGGATCCCCGTTGGGCGCCGCCGCCTTCCCGCGCCCGGGGCGCCCCGGGAAGGACCCCCTCGCTCCTTGTGCCTCCCCCGCAGCCACGCTGGGCGCCGTGTTCGGAGCCGCCACGTGCCTGAGCGCGCAGCTCCGCGGGCGGCCCGACGACCCGCTCAACTACTTCCTCGGAGGCTGCGCCGCGGGAGCCGTGCTGGGGGCCCGAGGTAAGCCGGGAGCAACGGGAGCAACGGGAGCCCCGAGCCGGTGCCGCCGCCTCGGCCTAAACGGGTTCCTGCCCGCGGCCCACGTGACTTGGGGTCCAGGGGCCACCGCGGTCCGGGTTGTCGCAATCGGCACCGTTGGCCTCTTGCCCTAATCCGTCTGCTTCGGTTTTCCAAGCCCACAGCTACATGACGGGAACCACTGCGTGTTTGGGCTTGGGAATGACGGCCGCTTTGATGAAGATCGGTAAAGAGGAGGGCTGGAGGCTGACGGGGCCCCCCAAGCTGTAGCCTCCGGGTMACCTGTTAAGTATCCTGCGTAATGAGATATTATATAATAAACGAGTTGCCAAACGGACGGCGGTCAGGAAATCTTGATGTTTTCCGGCTGTTTTCGGGGTGTTTTTGTGCCTGGGGGGGGCGCACGGGGATTTGGGAAGGCGAGGATGGTGACGGTGGCGAGGAGCCTCTCGCGCCAGCACCTTCCTTGGCTCCCTCTGCCGCGGCTTCCCCGGCCTCGGGCGCCCCGGGGCGGCCAACGTGGTCCCAGCACGAGGCCACCGAAGCCCCAGGTCCACCCTGGGCCCGTCGTCACCGGCGGGGGGGGGGGGGCCACGTGTCCCCCCTCGGGCTATAATTACCCGGCCGCATTCCCCGGAGGTCACGGGAGCGCCCGGCAGCCGGTACAAGCGGTGAGGGGGCCGGGCGGGCGCGGGGGGCCGGG